>JAZHFQ010000497.1:0-600000 GCA_038387885.1 Spodoptera picta | reverse complement strand
GGAAAATGCTTTGTTTTTATGAACAAACTGCTTCTTATAAAACTTAATTAAATTCGTTACCAATTATAACGCAAAAACGGCTGGATCCATTTTCTTCATGTTTGATATGTTGTAAGATTGAGTATCAGCTCTGAATAAGAATAAGAATAATTTTATTTAGCAATACAAAGTACAAATTTTAATATACTATTACTAAACAAAATGTGGTATTGAATACATGGAAATCACAATCACAATTGCAAGGTAAACCAAATATATAGTTTATAATGCATACATACAAGTTTACATAAGCAGTGGCATTTCTGTAGTAGAAAGATAGGTAAATCTAAATAAAAACAATGAAATTATATTTAGAAACAATATGTAGAATAGCACTGTTATTAATGAAAAGTTCAAAAACAATATGAATCATTCAAATAATTTAATTTCTGGATTCCACTAAATACTACAAATCTGAAGTGTTTTGAACAGTACGATCAAGCAAGCGAGGAAAATGTTAGAAAATAATTTAATTAGTAATATGCATAATTCTATATATAAATATGTCTTCCCTGTTCATTATATCCACTAAAAATAAATGAATAATATTTTTTTTTATTTTTATTACCAGGATGGCAGCATCGCACATCCTGAGCGCCGTGGAGCCGACGGTCGGCGGCGGCAGTTCGCGCAGCGGCCGCGAGAGAGAAGTCAACGTGGCCCTCGATGACAGAGAACTATGGGTGCGGTTCCAGACTCTCACTAACGAAATGATCGTCACTAAGAACGGAAGGTAAGAAATAACCATCCAAATAACATTACTATTATTATAGAGGTGAAAATGTGTTAATTAGATATTATTCTAATTGTGGGAGAGCCATGCTTCGGCACGAATGGGCCGGCTAGACCGGAGTGATACCACGGCCTCACAGAAAACCGACGTGAAGCAACGCTTGCGTTCTGTTTCGTAGTGTGAGTGAGGTTACCGGAGGCCCAATTACGCTCCCCTTCCCCAATCTCCCCAATCCCTGAATCAAACTCCTAATCCCCAAAATGCCGGTAACGCACTTGTAACGCCTCTAGTATTCCAGGTATACATGGGCGACGCCAATTGCTTACCATCAGGTGATCCGTCTGCTCGGTTACCGGTTTATGCCATAAAAAAAAATATATTTCCGGCTTACCTACTCACGTAACTGTTTGACGAGGAACTCGACTAGTTTCAAGCCATGCTAGAGGCTCATATTCATGAGCAGCATTCCGCGACCCGTGACGCGGCGACTGTTGCCTGTTGATGATGATGTTTGACGAGTTCCTTGTGAAACAGTTATGTGAGTAAACCGAAAACATAACAATTAATTAGTATGTCTTACGAAAGTTTTAATAGAAAATATGGATTGTTCAAATCACAACAGAACATACTTTGTTCAAAAATATACTTGTTTTTTGTATCTAGAGACAGCTAAGAGGCTGGTGGATGTTAAAAGAACCGTGCGGGCGAATCCACAGGCAGAAGGATAGACAAATTATATACGTAGAAGTAATTTTCCGCTTGTAGTTTTGGTTGCAGTTTTTAAAAGTTTGTGATTCATGCATTTAAATTTTCCACAAGAATCTGTCTACACCTAAAAATTGCATAAAATGTGTTCAGTCGTTTTTGTATTTATCGCAAACACGTAGACGGAAAGAGTACTGCTTGCTTCAAAAAAGACAAAGTGCGACTGGGGTTTTAAAAAATTTTAAGTGCCGTAATGTGCACCTCTACCTACCCCTTCGGGGATATAAGGCATAATGTTATGTTATGTTATTTTATTTATCTAAATCTAATAAATTAAAAAAAGCTTGTCTGAAATATAAATCCGTTTTCAAATGACTTGGCACAAGTTATCCCACTATGGACTTTTCAATTTGTTACCTTATAGTTTTATTGAACTGAGAACTGAAATATAAATAATAGCTTTAAAATATATGAATGATTTGCAACGCATTAGCAGCATGGTGTTATATAAACAACTATTTAAAAAGTAAACAACGTTTTCGTCATAATTACATTAGAGTAATATAATACAATGGGTAGACGTTACAGAATGTGGAGTGCCGCCTTTATTTCTTTGGTGCAAAGTTTTTGGCAATTTAAGTAGTACACACAGTCAATCACATAACTGAAAACCCTTATTGTATATTTATCACCCCTTTTTAGTTAGGATATTCTGTAACTAGTTTCAATTCATCTTTGTAAAGAGAAGAGAACTTTGACAAGTAGTCAATTCAAAATTGATTTCAAGATTGATTTATGAATGTGAAAATAATTAATTTTTCACACTTTATTTGACTGATTTTGAATTTAATGAATATATGCAATTTGGCTGAGACATACCCAATATTTGTATGCCCAATGGGTACAACAAAGAGATATGCAACTCAAATAAATAACACCTTAGTCACCTTTGTTCAGCAAATAAAGCTATTCTGGTTGAGATTATTCTTACAATCAATGACACTGCGGACCGCGATTGAGTTCACTTTGAGCTTCCGAATTGAAAGTTACAGAACAACATAACAGATCCAGATCCTCTTTCCCAAAGTGTCGCTAAAAGTATATGGTACTTTTTTCCTATATAGATACTTATGTCCGCTTTTCGCCAGTTTTTAGTCACAGTTGATTGCAGTAATTGTAGCAGTTGTGCTTATTGGAACAACCAACACTAAAACGACTATCTACTTAAATTCTAGATACATTTGATTTTATTTGCTGTCTAACTTCAAAAAGAAATACTCTCTGTAAAAAATATACCTTCCGAGATATTAAATATTTTTTTCCGAATACAGTGATAAGTAGCTAGTTACTTGAACAGTCACATTTTGCCAGTGCTAACCGCTTGCCGGCCGGCGGCTAGTTTTCAGCTATTAACGCGGTAGGTCTTACTCATTAACGCTATACAGCTAAATGATACCGCCCGAAGCCGATGAGCAATGGAACCCTTACCCTTGACGGAGTCATGACGTTTTGTTCTAGAGTAAGGCAATAACAACCTATTCTTTCTAACATTCACATGTTTTGTAACAAGATGACGCAGAAACTGCTTTGAAAGGTTATTTTCGTGATGATTTCCATTTTTGAAATGAGATCACAGAATTACCTTATTGGTTAATTTATTTCTAGAAGTCAGGTTAACAGTCAATTTCTGACCTAGCATGTGTTCTTTTTTCGAAAACTTACTATCTAACTTTTTACTATTCTGTCTATCTAATACGTTTTAAAGAGCAATTGTATATTTGTATGTATCAAAGATCTCGAAAACGGCTTCAACGATTTTCTTAACATTTTGTAATGTACTTACGAGGTTTCGGGGGCGATAAGTCGATCTAGGTTTCATTTCTAGAAAATGTCGTTTAATAAAAAAAAACGAATAAAGCTCGGTCGTTCAGGTACTATATATATACTATACATATCTATATATACTATACATATCTATATATACTATACATATACAAATGCGAAAGTATGCGAGTTTGTTTATATGTATATTACTCAATCACGTCAAAATCGCTAAAGGAATCGGTATGAAATTTGGAACATAGGTGGATAATGATGTGGAATAATATATAGGCTACTTTTTATCGCACGGAAACGTGTGTGAAGCAGTCTGACATAATTGCTAGCTTAAATAGGAAGAATAGGAAGTTAAATCCTTTGTCAAATAAGAAGTGTGATGAATCTAAAAGTAGGTTTTAAAACACCGGAAAATGCCGACACATATCTCAGAAATTGTAATAACTTTTAGGTAAGTAACGGAGGTTTCTGGGGCTTACCCTATGCATAGATTGGAAAAAAGAGAAATCGAGAGAAAAATAGACTATCATGTATATTAGTTCCATAGTACCTACCAACATAACACTATTTCGGCATAAAATCGTTACAGCATATCAATATTTAACTATTCTTTGTCATTTAAAAGGTCTATCGTAACTGAGTAAACATAACCAGGCATGCCATGAGAATCAGTGCCTTTTACGCCATATTTGACCACTACCTGTTCCTTCTTGTATGGCTACTCCGACGTGAGATAAGGGTTAAAAAAGAGGAAGGGAAAAAACATTTTCTATGTTATCGCTACCATCGGTTATCTGTCTTTCAATTGGTGCATATTCACAGATAGGAATAGAGAAGATATGGAACGTAATAAACGAATTGAAAATTTTAAATGAAATATTTCATCCACGTTCATCATATTGTAATAAAACCACCACTGGTTTACTTAATGTGAAATTTTGATAGAAGATTTATCCTATAATTGGACATTAAATGTTTCTGCTCCTGAAAAGTGGATTTATGTAGTGCAAATGTGGAAATGCAGTCAATCTTTTGTAGTAAAGTGGAAAATATCAGTGTTTTAATTCCGCATTTCTAGATACCTGATTAAAAGATTGTGTTTTGTTTCAGACGAATGTTCCCCGTAGTCAAAGTAACAGCTAGTGGCTTGGATCCGACGGCGATGTACACTGTGTTACTAGAATTCGTGCAGGTCGACTCCCATCGCTGGAAATATGTTAATGGAGAATGGGTATGTGTTTCAAATTCAATTCCAATTCCAAATTTTAGTTAGGATAACATCCGATTTCCGTTAGTCCAGTTAAACTTTGGGCCTCCTCTTCATAAGAAGGGTTTTCCATTATTCAGATTTATTAAAGAGTGCTCCTACCTGGCTTTTCTAAAATGTGCAATCCGTTAGCTGGCTTGATAGTACTTACCTAGTAACAAATGTGTTATTCTTTATCGTAATCACACGGCATCAGTAGATTTCGTTCATCATTTATATTATCATCATTTACATTATTATCATTTTACAATACAATGTCTATAGAACTTATTTTTTATAAATTCCTAGGTACCTGGCGGCAAAGCGGAAGTGCCACCATCGAACGCAATTTACATACACCCGGAGAGCCCAAACTTTGGAGCACACTGGATGAAAGAACCGATATCCTTCGCTAAAGTCAAACTTACGAATAAAACAAATGGAAATGGACAGGTACAGTAAGAAATAATATTTATGAGAATTTATTATTTTATTTAAACTTGTAATAGCCCAATATTTTTATCGTGTGATCTAAGTTTAGATAATTTTTATTTGTTCAGGAATTTTCCTTCATGTAGAATTTCTTATACCTAATTAAGTACATACAAATTGAAAAAAAAAACGAATAACCCGAAAATGTTTAAGCATTTCAACATTTGAAATCTGACGATTTAATACCTGGATTTTTAATTAGAATAGACTGTTATAGCACAAACGAAACAAAGTTTACTGTGAAACTGATGAAATTCCACCTTTAACTAGTTACATATTTGTCGGTGAATGAACGAGAACTAAGATTTTATGTACTAATGAATACAACTATTTATAATGAATCAAGATATAGGTAGGTATAGGTTATATCTTTGTACATTTAATAGCTCAATAACACCGACTGCATAAATAAAAGTACGTTTGCGAATCAGACGTCTGTTTACGAGATACTTTGTAGAGTTTACTACGAGCGTTTAACTACATTGTTTCTCATAAGCATAAATGAGTTTCGAACAGGATAAACACAAATTACGGATTCAATATTTATAGCGGGATCTACGCCAGATTATGTGCCTGACCGAGCATAATAATTAGTTCACAGTATTGTCAGAATAGTAATTTTATAACAGAAAGCTCTCGCTGCAAGGTGTGAGTGTGCTACAGTTTCGTGGCTACCGCTATCGCCAGTTCGGAGAAGCGAGTTCTCACGGTTGTATGTGGTGCGAATGAATATGAAAGCAAACATCTGATACATCTAGATCCATATGTTGACGGCTCGGTGTGAAATCTGTAGCTTTACCAACTGTTTAGCGGGTGTCTGTACGCACTATCATTTGTAATAATTATTGTCTCTGCGCTATGTTTACATTACACATATCTTAAAAATAAGCAGATGCCCCCTGTGGTCGTTATGTTAACACCACTCATGTAGACGTCTCATTGCATTTCAATTATAACATTATATCTTCGACGCGTGGCAGCATTACGTTTCCTCTTTGTGCTAAGAAAATTGTTTCGTGTGCCAGCATTTGCTCATTTTATTACTTTTTGGTTTCAGATAATGTTAAATAGTTTGCATAAGTACGAGCCCCGAGTGCACCTTGTAAAAGTCGGAACCGATCTCCGACGAATAATGACGTACCCATTCCCGGAGACTCAGTTTATAGCAGTCACAGCTTACCAGAATGAAGAGGTGACTTCGTTAAAGATAAAATACAATCCATTTGCGAAAGCCTTCCTAGATGCTAAAGAAAGACCCGAGGGTTATTATCAAAGAGATTTTGTGGGCACGCATTATCCTCAACAAAGTTCTTCGCCACATCAGTATCCTCAATGTGAGTAGTTTTTATTTTTTAACCGTTGAATAAAGTATAATCTGAAAATTGACTTTATTTAGACACCTAAGTTGAAATATGGCTCTACTCGTTTCAAACATCACCGGTATGCATATTTACATATGAGCAGCCTGTGCGGCGTGGCTATATAGCACACCCAAACTTTTCTATACATATTACCTATGTATTTTACGCGAGTAAACTGTATAAATTAGGTACTATTAATGTGGTACTTACTAAAGTTTATAATAAAATACTTACAAGTGTAGAATCTCTTAATTTCATGAGTTCGTCCTAGGAACGTTTAATCAAAATCTTTAATATCAATATTTATTTATTTTCCAGTCGGTGGATGGTTTGTGACTTCCCAGTCGTTGTATGGGAGCAGTAACGCAGCGTCAAGAAGACCGGCGCCCTATCCCCCGCGACCACCGTCACGGCCAAGAACATTGTCACCGCCTTGTAAGTTCATAGATTTTTTTCGTTACTATAAAGGTTTTTGTAAAATAAAAAGAGGAAAAAGGCTTGGAAATGAGTGATTTTTGATGCACTTAATTCTCTTGCCTATCATTGGATGTTACGCAAGTCTCCTTCTGTGTTATGAAATCTGTATGTAAACGCATAATAATATATCGATATATCCACGGTACCTAATCGAATGACAGTTAAAGTTTATTTTAATTTTTTATTCAACAGCCTCATACAGCAATTCTGAACGAACGACAACTGCGACGAATGGCACCGGCAGTTACACTTGGGTCAGCAGCAGTGGCTACTGGAACTCCACACAGGGCAGCAGTTCCCCACAGCCGAATACTTCCCCAGCTCCATACCGCACCCCTCCTCATGCATACCCAGCGCCTTTGGAGTATGCACCCGCACCCCCTACTAGCACATCAGCGCCATCATCAGCTCCCGCACCACTCTACCCTCTTCAATACGAAACTCCAGCGCAGCATCATTCCCCGTATTACCAACATGCTTACGCACCGTACGCGCATCATGCGATCGAAGATATTTCATATTGGCCAAACAGGTTAGTAAATATCATAATAGACTAGCAATCCATAACTGAAATATAAAGTAGTCACTGGACTTCTACGTTATTTACTAGGTCATGATTTATACTTTTTACACAATTAATTTAATCATTGTATTTTCAGTTTGAACAGCTACGGCTATCAGCCATCTGAGTATGTCGGGAGTGGAGAAGTGGTATATGGTGCCGAGGGCATGCCTTTCGGGCCTACTGGGCCTTCTCTAGAAGCCGCCGCAGCCGGTGAAGGTCGTGCCACGCCCCCCGGACAGGAACACCCACAAAGCGAACGAGAATACAAGTTTAGCGCCGAAGAAGAACGTCAGTCGCCGTGTGATGAGGCCGCACTACCACCACGTTCACCAGCGCAGTGACCATCAACCTAGTTTATAAGATAGTTGCAAATAATAAGGATCAATTGCGAAACCTTCTAAAATATATTTTTGTATTTTACGATTTTTAAGGTTGAAATTGGAGAAAATATTTTATCTATGTACTACGTAGATGTATTGCGTTATTCCCTTTTGAGAGATGTGTATATATTATACTAGAAGATTTAGTAATGTATTTCTAAAATAAGTTTGGATTCATAAGAGTGGATAAATAATACGTAATGTAATAGTTCCAATTTATTGTAAGTATTTTTTGCACTTTGTTACATAGATTTTCATTCACACACCCATTTAAATTGGATTGCTTCACGACTTACCCAGTACCTAAACAGTCACAGTCAGTGTTCCAGGTGTGACTTTTTATAATTATGGACTTACTTGAGTGTTGACTTATACAAATTGGTAAACAATTGGTAATGAACTGGGTAAAATGTGGATAGGAAGGTAGGTACCCATTTTCCTACAAATCTTAGCTATTAAATTAGCGTCCCTTGCAAGAAACCAACCCGTGGCTATCGCTGTTCTGGCTCTGGCTGTTCTAATCACGAAATAGTATTTGGCTTTTTCAATAAATTAAGAATGTAAAATTTAGCAGATCAAATTGTGTAAAGCGCAAAGAAAAATAGCTTTTGCGATGTTGACAATAAATCATGTTTCTGTTATGACACGTATTTTTATTTAGTTACACAATACCTACATCTCAATGCGATAAATAATTAAATACTAAATAAGTAGGTACTTACGTGGGTACCTATGAACTTGCTACGTAAAATAAAAAAATATTTTAGTCTGCACACTGTGCCGGCGAAATGTATCAAGTCGCTGGCAGGTCTATTTGACTGCAAAGTGAACCTTTAAGTAATAGGTGCAACCAAACAAAACAAGTACTTAGGTGACAAAAATACTGCCCTGACCATAGCACACTGTTTATTTCGCTGTTAAAAATATTGTCTTGTCCATCTATGTACTTGGTACCATACCTTCTTATCACGACTGCTAATATCTTGAGGTGGGTATACGATGTCGGTAGATAATAGTTTAGTAGTAGAGAATAAGTTTACATTGAAAATAAATATTAATGAATATTTTATCTTCATCTCTATATATTGAGTAAATTATTTGTTAAGACTGCCTCGTTGGCCGAGTGGTCGCAAGTGCGACTGCCGGGCAAGGGGTCTCGGGTTCGATTCCCGGGTCGGGCAAAGTAATACTGGGTTTTTAAAACATTCTCAGTAGTAGCACGGAGTCTGGAAATGTGCCCGGTATATGGCAATAGGCTCACCCCCTATTACATGGGACTCGTAACATAAATAGTGAAAAGTGGGTGTTACATTGTACAGTGGCATTAAGTGCCGTAATGTGCACCTCTGCCTACCCCTTCGGGGATAAAAAGGCGTGATGTTATGTCATGTCATGTCATTATTTGTTAAAATACTACCAATTACAAACTTTTTGTATCACATCGTATTTGGGCATTGATCCCACGACGATTAATTAATAACATTAATGTTAGCACATTGTGATGTGTCCGACAGGGTCCATAGTGATCTGTATTATTCTATGTTATCATGTAAAACATTGTGGAACGCAATAAAGAATTTGAATTTGAATTCAAATATCTTCTTCCATCGAGGATTATTATAGAAGATTTCTAGACTTTTTAGAGTGTGTTCGTGGTGTGTTCGTACTTGACTAGTGGTGCACCAAAATGTACCATAGTGCCGATTTTATGAAACCAAAAAAACCCAAACCTATTGTCTATGAATTTAGTGCGTTGTTTTTGTAATGGCAATATATAGACTGTCAAAACTTTACCTATGTCAATGTCATTATCTCTGATGTCAATGACCCTGACTCAAACAGTCGAACTCGAAACGTCAATCAAACAAAAAGTCATAACTTTCGCGCGTGTTATTGAAGAAATAAAAAAATCTACAAATGGAATCTACTGTGTCGGTTTCTAAGGTAAATAGACATTTCTTTTACAAGTTTTGTGTCATCATCATCATCAACGGCCTATAAATGCCCACTGCTGAGCAAAGCCTCTTCTCACACGGAGAAGGTTAGAGCATTAATCACCACGCTTGCTCAATGCGGGTTGGCGATTTCAAACTTATAATTAGAAATTATAAGTTCAGGTTTCCTCACGATGTTTTTCCTTCACCGTTTGTCAGTGGTGTCTAAATAATCTTAGAAAGTACATATAACTCGGAAAAAGTCACATTGGTACTTGCCGTTGGTAGGTTTCGAACCCGCACCCTCATGCATGAGAAGTGGGCGTCTTAAACCTCCGGGCCACCAAGTTTTGTGTAGCAATCAGAAAGTATTATGTACAGATACCAATTTATTTTAATAATTTTAAATATAAGTTGGTAAGTAGACACATCGGGACATTGTTTTTGGACGCTTTATAAACACTGATTACTACACTTTGATGTTTGCACATTCAATTATAAGTATTCGTTATTTCTGTCTTATTAATGATTTCAAATAAGTTGATTAATAACTGAACCACATTATAAACCGTACTACTAAACCTAGAATTTCAGCAAACGAACATTACTCGGTAATTTTCAACTATTGAAGCCCTATTGTTAAGTATATTAATGTTTGTAACTTGAGAATAAAATACATATTGAATAATATAAAACCATTTATATTGTGAAGTACATAGAGTAAAAAAAATTTTTTGACTAGAGCTAAATAAATAAGTAAACAAGTCTAATAACCTGTTCTCGAATTTCATTTATCTAATAGTCTAATAAAATCTTTTTGTTTAGCAGTAGATAGGTTATATAGGTGTGTATTTCTAATTTCCTCTTTTCTTGCCTCTTGCTTCTTGTCTTTTCAAGAAGAAACTATGATCATTCTACATATTATAGACAAGTTTTTCTTTTTATTTAGTAATGTAATATTTCCCTATTATGTATGCTGTGTTCACATCTAGTAGGATATAATCTTAATTAAGTTTATATGTTTGATTGTATTATATTTTTTTGAACCAAAAAAAATCAATTTTAAAACCTACTGGGAATGGGTACAGCTTCTCGTTGATGTTGATCTAATGTCTTATTTTTCACTGTTTCCAGGGAGTTTTCCTGTTCCCAAATGGATATAAAAAAGGGAAATCTAATAAGAAGAAAAACAATCAAGTATTATTCGAAAAGATATTTAGGAATGAACTTTGGTATGATACATACAAACAGAACTGGTATTACATTGAAAATGAACTGCAGGTAATTGGAAAGCCCTTTCAGTATAAGTCAGCATTTATTATAAGAATTTGAATGATGATTTAATAATTCTATTATAATATATCAATATTATATTTGTAAAATCTATGTTGGGTGTTAATTACAGTTTTAAAAACCTGCTGAATTTATGTGAATACTTTATTGCAATACTAGATTAGTGTTTGTATTTAACACATAGACTACTTTTCATTCTTTTCATTCAAAAATACAGGTACAGGCTTTGACAGAAGGTAATTAGATTGAAAAGAACTTAATTATATCTAAGGTAAACCAACCAAAAACAAGAAAAATTTACTCGAGTCCATAGCACTGATTTTTAGCACCGACCTGTTTAATATCTTTGGGGCCTACTGCCCCTACACCCACCAGACGGTGCCAGCGTGGGCGTCTCGTTCTTCATCTTATAGAGGATAAGCTAGTGTCAAGCCATTAGCCATTGTTAGTAATTATTATACTTTTTTATAATTTACAGGAACTCCATCATAAAACACATAGTGTATTGCTGAATGATATAGTAAATTACATCAAGAATCATGGAATCAGTGAGTCATCTACTTTGGAAGGAATCATTCCTAGCACCACTCTGTTGACTGGAGTCAATCAACCAGACCATGTATCTCAATTCACATCACTTATTGATCTTATTAGGTAAGCTGTGTAAAGAGATAAAAGAAAGTATACACTATATGAAATACAATATAATATATTGTATTTCATGTAGTTTAATAGGGTCTTCTATTTGGCAGAAACTTGTAAATAAAATTATGCATTTCGATTTCTGCCATATGCCAAACAATTTTCTGCGAATTGGAGATTATGCAATTCATTGTTATGTGAAATTAATTTTTACTACAAATATTCTGCCTCAAAAGGTAGACCTATTTTAATATAACTAGTATAATTTTAGGGTATTTTTGTTTGTACACAGTCACACAGTCACCCAGTTTTATTAGTTCATTAAGGAGTATTTAATGTAGTATAATATAGCTAACATACTATTTTATCAATTGTTTTTTCTTATCTGCATATTAGTATAGTATAGCTGAACAGTACAGACAAAACTATAGTATAGCTGAAATATAATGGTTACATATTTTATACAAGTAATATTTGTGCAATGTTTCAGAAATGAAGTGACTCCACATGTTGCTTTAGTCAATTCACAAGATGCACCCAGTGTGAAACATCTAGTGGAAAATGCTGTTTGGCAGCTCATTCATGGGGATCAAGTTATGGTAAGGATCAATTAGTCATATTGATTTGAAATATCCCATGACATCACTTTTTAGTATAAAATATCCCAGGACGTGATTTATGCTCTAAAATTTTTATCTAAGTATTGTTTTCCTATACGACAGAATATAGAAATACTTGTCTAATATTTTTCTATTACCTAACTGACGGACTAATTAGATTTTTAATTGTCATACCCTGTCATCATCCCTATTATTCTTACAATTCTTCTTTTAATTCTAATATTTAACACAAATGTATTCTTGTTTCCAGGATTACGATGATGATGAAGGAGTCATTACTCAAACTAAGAAGTTACGAAAGAGTCAATGTACTATGAAAGCTTTAAGAAATTGGTACAATACTAAATGTATGTCATCACCAAGAAAGAAGAAGTCTCTGCCAACTAGAAGAACTCTGGTTATTATAATCCCTGATTTTGAGAGCTTCAACTGTAATGTTTTACAAGACTTTGTGATGATTGTCAGGTAATTTGACCATCAATTTCATGTGAAATATGTTGTAGTGTAGGTGATCTTTGTAATCAGTTAATGACTGATGAATTTATTCCATCGAAATTAGATCATTTAGAAAATTAGTAAGGTTCTCCTTACTAGAATACTATTTAAAGTGCATATTATTGTGAGAATATCACAGAAACGCAGTGTTATAGGTATGGTGTTTATTATGAGCTTTTATAACATAGCAAAGTTGATAATTTAAATCAGAAGTTATCTTGGTAACTTACTCAATACGTTAAACATAATTTTCTATATTTACAGTTCTTATGTATCAATTATGCCGATAGTATTCGTGTTCGGAGTGGCGACCTCAGTGTCGGCGTTACACAAGTCATTCCCCTACCACGTGTCGTCTAAACTACTGATCAAAGTGTTTCACTCACATGCATCACCGATTTATATGAATCAAGTAAGTTTTTTTTTATTATATTTTACACTAGCGACCCGCCTCGGCTGATCGCTCGCATGGGTGTATTAGGCATGTATTATAGATATAAATCTTCCTTAAAAATCACCATCTATTAAAACAAAACGCATCAAAATCCGTCGCGTAGTTTTAAAGATCTGAGCATACATACATAGGGCCAAAAAAACGGCGGATGGCGACTTTGTTTTATACTATGTAGTGATGCTTTTGCCATTGGCTTCGCCCGCGTTTCCCTGGGATAAAAAGTACCCTATGTGGCATTCCAGACTATAATCTCTGCAGTCTTTTTGAATAGTCACAAACAAATAAATAAACATACAAACTTTTGCGTTTACAATATTAGTAAGATTCCAACTAGCTAATAATCTTTTTTATAGAATCTGTGTACTTTATTGAATGAGTGAGCAAGTGAGCCTATAAGATATTAGCATGTTCAATGAACCAAACAAACGAATTCTTCAGTTTTACATATTTCTTGAATTGTTTCATAACTAATGCTTGTTTTTTTTCTTAATTTCAGGTGTTAGAGGACATTTTCTTAACACACACAAGTCCTTTCCATTTGTCTGGCAAGGCATTTGAACTGCTCACAGATGTGTTTCTTTTCTACGATTTTTCTGTCACTGGACTCATACAGAGTATTAAGGTATGTACTATATTGTATAAACTAAAGTATTATTTTTAAGTTATCAATGTATGCTATACTTACTACCCAATTTATATTTTCATGCATACTTTAGGGCTGAGGTTAGTATTATAATAGGGTACATGACTAATTTTTATTTTAATGTCCGTCTGGTAGATTATTTAAAAACATTAGACACGTATTATTAATTTTTTTACGGAAACGAATACTTTCTAAGAAATATTGATTTAAAATGTCTTGGGCACTTCTTAAGTAGCTACCTCCCACTCCTAAACTTTGATTCGTTATATCTAAGTATCATTTTATTATACAACAAAATAAAAAAATATGTGTTTAATATTTTTTCATTACCTAACTGATATGTCAATATATCGGATTCTTTAGCCAGCTAGCCTTTTATTTGATTTGAATTTCCTCTAAATGTTTAGTGACCTAACCGCGACATCTTGGATGCCATTGTAAACCACACTAAGTAAAACCTTCCTGGAGTAGCCGCCTTTGTTCAATATCTTCATTCTTCTTCTTAGTTGAGGCCTTAGTACGAGTTTGTTTTACGTTTAAAGTAATCGTAACGAGTACGCGTTCGGCACTCGATTGGTTCCTTAATTGGCGCCGGCCAATTAAAGTGCCGATCGCGTACTCGTTTCGAATACTTTAAACGTAAATCAAACTCGTCATAAGGCCTCTGGCCATCCCCGAATCTATCATTAAATATAAATATTTCTGGTTCCAGTACTGCATGATGGAGCATTACTACGGCGACAATACAAAGTCACTTTGCTGCGACAGAGACAAACTCGAAGACGTTATAATGCAGCTTACTGCAGAAGATCTCGAAAGCATACGACAGCTAATGTCTTTTCGACCTTTCCTAGAGAAACAGGATTGTAAAACCAAGATCAGTCTGTTTAATGACGATGATTTCTTCAAAGAAGCTCTTTACAAGGAGATGAATAGATTGCATGATTATTTATATAGTTTCTATATGTGTTTGAGACTTCTATGTGTGTTCGTAAAGGACTTGCCAAAGAATATGCTTGGGAAATCTGTAAGTGTTGAATTAAATTAGTAGTAGTAATACATATCTGCCTCGGTGGCCGAGTGGTCGCAAGTGCGACTACCGGGCACACCTTGCCCGGGTCGATTCCCGGGTCGGGCAAAGTATTACTGGGTTTTTTCAAAAAATCTCAGTAGTAGCACAGAGTCTAGAATCGTGCCCAGTAAATGGGAATAGACTCTCACCCCCTATTGCATGGGACTCATAACATAAATAGTGAAAAGTGGGTGTTACATTGTACAGTGGCATTAAGTGCTGTAATATACACCTCCGCCTACCCCTCCGGGGGCAAAAGACGTGATGTTATGTTATGTAGTAATTCATATGAATGTATTTATACGTCAAGTTTACAAGACTAATATACTTAAAGTAAATTGTACATGACTTTACGTAGCTTTTATTTTTGGTAGTCAAACCAGTCTAATATCTATGGTATAGATGAGATATACAGTATAGAATGTATGGTAGTAACTTATTTTAGTTTGCAGTTTGCAGTTTAGTTACTCTGGGGAGTTGAAAGGATCGCGTAGTGCCTAATCAACTTCTATAAGTAAATTAATAAGTTTAGCATACAAAACTTTGTTGCCATTTACAATATCAATACAATAGCTATAGTAGAAAGTACATTAGAAAAAAAAATCAAGGTGTTATAATAAAATTCCTTATGCTGTTTCATTTTAGGTCCGTGAAATATACACGAAATGCGCCTCAGAAAATGTAACAGGCACGTCGGCGTTCAAAGATTGCCTGCAGCTATTAAAGTTTCAATCACAAGTGAAGTTGGTTGAGAGTATAAAGAGTGCCTTGAAGATTGTCAACACGTACTTACAAAATGCATCGCCAGTCAAACCGTTGAGGTCTACACCTTCAAAGAACAATCTTAATAACATAACATTAAGGGATGATCTTGGTGAAAACTTCGTCAAGTCTTTAAGAGTACATTTATTAACGTTTCTAAGACAAATAAAACATGCCAACACTGAAACGACAGTCACAATGAGTGCAGTGTCAGACACCGAAAATGCAGATGAAAATTTTCCTGGAAATCGATATAAATTGAAAGATGTAAGTTTCTTGTATTTCTCTAAAACTTACTCTTGCATTACCTTACCTACTTTTCTATAAAGTTATTGTAGGTACGATAGCTGAGCACAAGACCACCACCACAGTCGTATAAATGATAAAGTACTAACTGTTTTAAGTGAACAAAGTCAATCCCATGATTGACTAAATAAAACATTCAAAATGTTTATTTCCGTGTTTCGAAAAACTCACGAAGGGATAGATTTGGATCAAATCTCGTCAGATCTTTACGAAGAGACACAATACAGTAAAAACACATGCTGCGTCAGGCTCAGGCACCAAAGCATAATTATTTTGCTATTTCTTGCCCACGCGATATAAGTTGGGAAAAGATGTCTGAAAATTAGGTAAAAAATCGAATGGCAATACATACTTTAAATGATAGATGTTTTAAGACAGGTATTAATAAAAAAGGTTCGTATTAGTAATAAAGGCAAATTAAGTGGTCCAATCATCTCTAACCTTTGTATGTGAGCACAAAAAAGATGATGATTTCGTTTTCTTTTGGCAGATAGGTCATACGATGTCTTTTTTGTAGAATGTAATGTACAAGGTTAAGTTTATGAATTATATTACTAAACAAGAACTCAGTCGAACTAGTCAGTCAGTCTTTCAGAGATCGATGTACTTATTAGGAATATCTTTTATATACTATATATAATATAGTACAATGGTCGATTTTAGTAATATGACGATCACTTACACGTAACACCTGTATGTATATTCATAGTGAGATAAAAAGGAGTATGACTATATTATACTTTTTTTTTATTATTGGAACGATTTTATTTAGCCCCCTTGTAATTGGGATTCTACCCTCTTTCTCACGACAGATCGGTCTGATATTTGGTACACACTCTTAATCTTGATGACCATATAATATTTTGTTTGTTCCACAACTACCTTCATTGTGAATATCAAAGGAAAGGCTTGATTGATAGAATAGTGTTCATAAAAACAATTGTATGTGTTACTTATTAATTTCAGAAATTATTAAAAGCGACGAGATTGGACCGTGTCCAGTCCGAGTTTGAGATGGTTCGAAGCAGGTTCGTGAGTTACTTAGAAGAGATGTTCAGTAAGGGGCTGCAGCCGATGCAGGGACAACCTTTCCATGAACTGCTGACCTTTAGTGACGTGGCAGCAGTACGGAAGAATATAGTGGGTGCGCCTCGAGCCGCCGTCCACACTGCACTCAGCAATCCGGTACAGTACTTACAGGTCTGTCTCATCAAAAGCTATATTATGTTAACTTGTCTGCCTCAAAAGGCCATCAGACCACCACAGATAGGGCCAGTTGGGCTGTTGCTCGATGCGGAGCTGCGGAAGTCGTAATGGGTTGCCGGCGCTCCAGCTCCAAGAGCAGGAGTAGGAACGACTTAGTTTTTAGTCCATAAGAGTCTGACACTCTCTCTCGCCTCATTTGAGACGGGAGAAGACAATGGATGATTTTCCCGATCAAAAAAAAAGAAAAAATGTTATATGATTATAATACCTCTGCGAATGCGCAGCCCGCGAGCAGTCCGCGCGTTATGGGATAAGCCGGAAAACGTGCAGACGGATCACCTGATGGTAAGTAATCGGCGTCGCCCATGGACACCTGTAACACCAGAGGCGTTACAACTGCGTTAGCAAACTTTTGGGATTAGGATTTTGAGGATTGTTGGAGATTGAATTATTGGGGATATTGGGGACGGAGGGGCGGGGGGGGGTGGTTACTTCACTCACACGTCGGTTCTCTGTGAGGCCGTGGTGTGACTTCGGTAGCCAGCCCATTCGTGCCGAAGTATGGCTCTCCCCCACATAAATCATTAAACTCATATCTCCAAGTAGCTACTCCAGCGCGGTTTCACCCGCTACTCAGCTCTTATTGTTCGTAGCATGATGTTTTAAACACACACAAAAGAAATTATTCAATTCGGACAAGTAGTTCGAGAGATTAGCGCGATCGAACAAACAACAAACTCTTCAATTTATATAATAGTAAGTATAAGATCAGTGTAGTACCTTGATTCCACCTCTCTTTGTTCCTCAGTGCTCCTGCTGCCAGTTGCCGTCCTCAGACAGTGTCATAGACACACTACCGGACGTATGTTTGGCGTACAAGTTACATCGCGAGTGTGGCAAGCACATCAACCTATACGACTGGCTGCAAGCATTCGCTGCGGTACTGAGACCTGATGACGACGACGAGCAACGACACAACGATCCTACTATACAGTGAGTTTCACTAGGTTTTTTCGTTTTTACCAACTCTACGTTGATTCAGTACAAACCTGTAACAGGTTTTTTTTGTTTTTATGGCATAAGCCGGTAAACGAGCCGACGGATATCCTGATGGTAAGCAATCGGCGTCGCCCATGGACACCTGGAATGCCAGAGGCGTTACAAATGCGTTACCGGCCTTTTGGGGATTAGGAGTTTGAAGATTGTTAGGGATTCAGATCGAGAAAGGGGGAGTAATTGGGTCTCTAGTAATCTCACTCCATGACGAATGAACGAAAGAACGAAAAGCTTGGCTCTCCCACACTTAGCATAAACTTATAATAAACTATATTTCAAAAACCCGTCTTGAAACTCTTTTTTTGAAGCTCGCTTAATGAACAAGAAAGTGTGCTTTGCTAAGAAAGTGTTCTTAGGCTCTATCATGATACCTGCCACTTGCATACGCCCTGAAGGTCTCAGTCTTCATCACTTCAAAAAAGAAGCTTTTCAAGTATTGGGTACTTGCCTTCATCAAAAATAAATTATTTCGACTGTTCAACACAATAAAATATTAAAAAATACATCACACATTAATGAATTGATTTTATGACCAACTTAATTTTAGTATATTTCCATCAAAACGTGACGCCATATTTCACAATTTCGTACAAAATTCATAAAAAACTGTAGTTTTTGACAATTCGAAAAAAGTATTGAATTTGACTAGTTGGCAAGAACCCGATTGTTGTTGTTCGCTCTCATCGTGTCACTGTTAAGACGTCCAAGGCTAAACATAGGACTCCCTCTAATTAGGTTTTGAAGCGGTTTGCATCCAGTGGGTTCATGCGAAATTGGTTGGGTCGTTTGTCGATTATTAAAGTCTATAATACAAACTAGTTACTTAATGTTCAAGGGTAAAAAAACAAATCATTTATGTTAAAAATTACAAATATTTCATTGTACGTAAGTCTTCACTACCTTCACCTTCAAACCTCAATATCATTATTTTATTAATTAATTTAATAATATCATTTTTGAATCCACGTTACTTACATTAGTTCATAAAATATGTAAATAAAAAGATTTATATTTCTAGCTTGACTACTAACATACCATTATAATCACGATATTAGTATGTGCTACTTGTATCCATGCGCATTCAAGTTGAAGATGTCACAAATAGACTGTGTTTTTTATACAAAAAGAATCAGTCTACATTTTGCCAGATTACCATACACTGATTTGCATAATCACAGTATCGTTGGACATTATATCAATCGCTTAAATACGTTATAATATAGTGGACAGAAAACCGCTTTTATTACAAAAAAAAAAAATATATTTTGACCTTTATATTAATTGTCGTTTTTTTCTTTTTTGTTTTTGGTTACGTGTCTTGATTGGTCGAAAATGAAACTGCAAATCAAGGGGTCACAAATTAGATATTCGTAATGTTTCCTTGTTGTTTCTTATTGGCAGCACGGCTATTATTTAATAAAATAGTTTTAATGACCACTTATCTATCTATGTAACCAAAATAATTAATTAATCTATTTAACCAAATAGATGTTTACTACCTCTACCTACGCCTTTGTAGAATAAATGGTATATTTATGTTACTTTTGTTCAAGGTTACGCTTCACTCGCGCTGTAGCTGAACTTCAATTCCTCGGATTCATAAAGTCATCAAAAAGAAAGACTGACCATGTAATGAGATTGACTTGGTGATTTTACTGTCCTGCCAATTTTTCCTAATTTATTAAACATTTTTTGAAATTATATTTTGTTTTTTATTTACACGTGTCATCCATTAGTCTAGTTCCCTTAGTTTTTGTGTGTACGGGTTCAGAACGTACATACGTGAGAGGTCGGCGGTGAGGTCACGTGGCCAGAAAACGTCGACGTTGGGAAAAAACTTGCTAAAACAAATAGAGGTGGTTTTAGCACAGTATTGTGACCAAGCTAAGATGATTCCGTCTTCATAAATATCTATATACTATAGTATTATATAGGTAACGATTACACAGATAATTTAAGAAAAGGTTCGTTTCGTTTTATTAAAATACTAGCTTTTACTCGCGGCTTCGCTCGCATCACAAAAGGCTAAAAAGTAGCTTATGTGACATATACATTGTTTTCCCTCGGAAATATCAATTTTATCCACCAAAAGGTAGGCCATGTAACACTCATTTTTTACTTTTTATGTTATGAGTCCCATGTAATAGGGCGTGAGCCTATTGCCATATACCGGGCACAATTCCAGATTCCATGCTATTACTGAGATTTTTTTTTAAAACCCATACTTTGCTCGACCCGAGAATCGAATCCTAGACCCCAATCCCGCAGTCGCACTTGCGACCTCTTGGCCAACTAGGAAATTTGGATTCATTTTTTTTATGTAAGATAATGTAGATAGGTACTTATCTACTTACCCACTGTCTTCAAGGACAGTTGTCGAAACAAAGTAACATAGTCAAGGCACTCTTAAATGTTCAATACAAATGCAATGATTACATGTTTTTTTTTACACAATCATGAAGTTCATGACGCAAAACCTTTAAGTCTAGTAACGACAAACAAGATAGATGTGGTAACAGAGAATATATTTGTTTTACCTATATACCTTGTTTTTGTTCGCACCAAATGAATGTTAACTTTACAGCTGATTTGTTATTATGACCTGGCATTTTATGGAAGGATTGTTAAGACTTTAAATGCGCCTACATTCTTTGATCATATACATTTTATCGATCAATCGATGGTATGTAAAAGGAGGTTTTCCTAGTTGCTAATACAAACAAATCCTTGTTGACCTGTAAGGACAACAGGAATGTATGTGTTTAGATATTATTATGTAGTTGTGAGTGTGCGTGTATAGGTGTGTAGAGGCGGCTGCGCCCGCCACGTAAGTCCAGTCGTAATTAAACACAGTTTACATGAACACGTATCTCATTTATTAAGTGTTATCCCGATTCATCTACTGACCTTCCACAGAATATACTAAGTATATTCCCTAAATGACCTTTTATGCAATTGGTTGAATTGAAAGCCCAGCTGTTAGGCATATGGTTTTGTGGTTCGATTCTGGATTCAGAAAAATAATGTTAGAACGGATTCTGGTTTGTGCTCGGTGTAGACAGTTAGGAATAGCGTCAATTATTAGGTACTCAAATTAATTTAGTTATTTTTGTTCATTTTGTTCACACCTGTTTACCTACCTTTGGGAAACAAAAATAGTGATGCGTAAGTGTTTTATTAAGAATGACCTAGTGTTAGTAACTGTCGCGCAGAACCTAACGGATTACCGGGGCTCTGGCTCGAAGTGCAGGAGAAGGAACGGGGTCGTTTTTAGTCAGTAAGAGTCTGACAATCCCTCCCGCCTCACCCAGGCGGGAGCAGGCATTCAATGCTTTTCCCCGTTAAAAAAATTAACTACAATGACTAGGTAACCTACCTATAGAGGTATGTATACAATTCAATCAACGAGTGATAAAATAATTTTATTTTTAACAATGACACAAAGTCAGTGTGACTCAAAAGCAGAAATCTTAAAAAAATCACATATTCACAGATGATCAAACCTACTGGATATATTTCGTAGAAGTCTGCTATGTTCAAAGTTCAAATATTGCGTAGGGTATTCTAAACGTGTCGATCGCAGACATAAATTTAAATAAACGTAAACATTGGTTAGCTAGTAAGATTGATGTGTAGGTTGTATGACTGTATCCGGGATTTGACTGGTTTCTCAGTCCTCAGACGAACCAAGCTTAAATTATTGACTTGAAGAAGATAACGATGATGTTATTAAGATGGGCTATTTTTTCAAGATTATTTCTTTACACTCCTCTCGCCTACGATACAGGATTGTCCTAGTGCAGGCATTTAACATTGTGAGGACAATTTTACGTATTGACGATATATTTTTGTATTTCGAATATTTGAATTATGAATAAGTGTTTATTTAGTATTATTATAATTATTATACACTCGCCAAGCGGTCACCGGTGACCGCAACCTAATGTGTATTGGTTACATTATCTATTGCAATACAACAGACTCATCTTTATTCTCCATCCTTATATGAGAATTTTAGAATAGAAACATCAATCTACTCCGCGATCTGATTCTGGCAACTCCGCAGGCAACTTACTCAGCAGTCCTTTGCTTATTAGATACTTTAATAAGTTATTACCATTTTACTAAAGTAAGTAATTTACACTTAGCTTGGTGTTGTATAAAATATTAGAAATTATCACTTCTTTCAGAAACAACCGGTCCTACGTGACTAAAATCTTTAATTTATAATAATGATTCAAACCTGACTACCTCTACAACTACAAAGGTGCGTTTAGATACACGTGTCAATATAACAAAGACATGTGTAGGTATCAGTGTCATACTTTCATTTAATTGGTAGGTACTTATCACGCTAATTGTTTTCCACGAATAAGGCAGGCATGGGTTAGGTGTAGGTAGACGATAGATTGGTACTAAAACTACTAGGTACGTAATACGGATAGGTATAACCTGGGTACAAGTAAGGCACAATGGGGATGATGACAGGGTATGAAAATTAAAAATATAATTAGTCCGTAACTTAGGTAATAAAAAAATATTAGACACGTATTTTTTTATTTTGTTGTATAATAAAACAATACTTAGATAAAACGAATCAAAGTTTAGGAGTGGGGGCTAAAACGTCATTTCTTAGTATAAAATGTACTGAGAAGTGACGTCACGCGACATTTCAAATCAATATATCTTCGAAACTATTCGTTTCCGTAAGAAATTAAAAAATACGTGTCTAATGTTTTTAAATAATCTACCAGACGGACATTAAAATAAAAATTAGTCGTCTACCCCATTTCATTATCATGTGTGTCTTTACCACTCACGGGACCACAGGGTCCCGGTCATTTGGGAGGCGTACGAGGTGCTGAAACCAACTGCGCAGAGGCCCTTTAGACAAATTTAATATAAATGTAATGGACACACAAACCGGCGACTATCCCTGTATGCACTATGGGAATGCACCCAAGGACAGTCCCCGGTTAGTGTAGAACTATTGTGGATAATGGAACGTAAAAATGGCAGGCAGAGACTCGCCAACTCACCGACCGGGCCCCGGGAATGGTTGCTAGATATAGCAACAGAGGGGCAACGAGAATGTGAGTGGCTGAAGGGTTAAGAAACTACCACCGCTTTCTACTCAGATCATCTGCTCCAGCCGAAGCCTCCTGCATCCCTGGCCCACTCGCGACTTACGAATAGTTTCCTACCCTTAGTTCAAATGTAATCCATTATTATCGTTTAGTCCATCTCCATAATAAAGGATTACATTTCTTCTTACTTACCATTCAGAGTAAGATAGTAACTTATTAGACAGGCACATCAGACAATGGCATGAACGCTAATAGAATAAAAAGTCAATGTGTACGAATACGATAGCAATAAGCTACGATTATTAGACGCTTAAGCTACATTTGTCTAGCCGGGCAGTCGCAGTTCAATTTTTAATTATGAAATCGACTTCTAGACAAAGTTGTTAGAAGCATCGACAATTTTTTTCAATGTGACTGCAAGCTTAACAATCAGTTTCATGTTTGTTTGCTATTCGGGACTAGCATACAGCCGATGGTACAGAGGCCTTGTTGTTTAATTAGTAGTTAATAAAACACTGACATTAAACACATCCTACTACCTACCAGTGTTGTAAAAAACAAACCGACCTTGAATTATAATTTCACGATATAAAGTATGGATCTGACCTCTGGAAAGGTTAAGAGTACATCACTTTTATTCGTGTCGTCGTGAATACTGCGGGACAAGTTTTAGCCTATTTACACCTGAGTTATTTTCAGATTAATAAAACTAGAATCGGAGAGGTATTTTTTGTCGTCTGACCTTTTCGATATTAATTCGTTGGAAATGTCTGGGGTCGTCTTTTGTTTTATTCCCATTTTTTAGTTATTCGTTTTATTTTAGTTGCTTGTTCCAATTGACTTAGACAGATATTCTCGATACTTCGACTAGATGTCGATTTATAGGTATTTATAGGTAGTTTTAATTTTCAGATTATCACATGGTCACAGCCAAAGTTTTTTTTCTACATGGACTTAGTGACAATATTATTTTTTTGGTTAAGTGCTCCCAAGAGTGATTGCTGAGCAGAATATGTCGGCTTCAGTGCCTGAACATAATATCTACAGTACAGTACAAAAACTCTGTACGCTTTACCGCTTTACTGTTGGCAGTAACAAAGCTTAAGATATAATTATTTTTCTTTATAAACTACGTTTAAAAAAACCGACTTCAACAACCTTTTTAAAGTCGGTTAAATAATATACTAAAACCTTCTCCAAAGTGTGAGAAACACTTTTAGAAAACCGTATCAAAATCGGTTCAGTCAAACGTGAGATAATCGCGCACGAACATTCATACAGGTCAAACTGAGAACCTCTTTTTTACACATAACATAACATCACGCCTTTTATCCCCGGAGGGGCAGGCAGATGTGCACGTTACGGCACTTAATACAGTGGTATTACAGTGGTACAATGTAACACCCACTTTTCACTATTTATGTTACGACGAGTCCCATGTAATAGGGGGTAAGCCTATTGCCATATACCGGGCACAGTTCTAGACTCCGTGCTACTATTGAGTCTTTCTTAAACCCGGTAATACTTTGCCCGACCCGGGAATCGAACCCGAAACCCGTGCCCGGCAGTCGCACTTGCCACCACTCGGCTAACGAGGCAGTCTTTTTTTGAAGTTGCTTAACAAGCTTTAAAAGTAAGCGGACGCTGTATATTAACTAGCCTACCTGCAACTTCAGAGGAATAACAAGTAGGTTGGGCTCCCTGAAAATGATGGGCAAACTAATAGGTATAAACAGGGCATCCAGAGCTGTCACTAATTAAAAGAAATGTAACAGCATTACGTCCTAATATCCCGCTAGTGTTTTGTAAGAGGATGGTAGTTCCCCACTGAAGCCAGTCCATTCAAGTTACATTAAATTACACTCTCTACAGTCCGTATTCTAATTCAAATTCATTTATTCACATTTAAATAGAGTTATTACATTTAACGGTTTTCATATTACAAAATATGTAGAATAATATTAAGAATGTAACATTCTTTGTTTTATAGTCTATTTAGCCGGCTTAAGGGATGTGAAGTTAAGCTTAGGTACATTTAAATAGAAAAGGAATAGTTGTACATAATTGTAACCAATAATAATCCAATTAAATTCAAATCGAAATTTAATACAAATATAAAGCTAGATATTTTATCTTGCTTAACAATGTTAATTATATATTCTGTGGTCAAATGCTATACCTATACTATATGAAAAAAGTACAATGAGGGCCGATTTTTCAATCATCAGTTAATTCTTACCTGTAGAATAAAATTGACATTTGACAATTTCTAGTATGGAAGAATAGTCAAATATTCAAAGTTATTCCTCAGTTAAAATTTATGTCAGCATTGAAAAATTGGCCCTAAATACACCTTTTTACACAAAAGCTAGTAGTAGTTTTTAGATTATAATTATTGTTGAAAACATTCGTTTATAGAGTAAATCATTTTCTTTAGAAGTAGCTCGTTAAGCACTTTCTTGAACTTTGATATAATAAAATCTGGGATTGATGTTTCTCATCTATTATATACTTTTTCTTAAACATTGCATTTTTTGGTACAAAATATAACACCAGTCGTTGACCGTGTCTTGAACTACGTGAATATGTATTGTCACGTGCATGATGGTCACATGCTATACACACTTGGTAGAGGTCGTATGTTGAGTTCTTTGAAATAACGTTTACAGGATTCATATGGGGGAATGTCAACAATAATGACTTTTATGCAACGTTTTTGAGATAGAAATGCCCGTTCGAAGTCTGTTGAGTTTCCCCATAATATTAATCTAAATCGTAACACGGAAGCTGGTACGCCAACAATACCGTGTGTTGGGTTGATGTAGTTCTGAGTCTATTTAGCACGTTTTTTTATGGGATAAGCCGGTAAACGAACAGATGGAACACCTGATGGTAAGCACTCGGCGCCGCCAATGGACACCTGGAACACTAGAGGCGTTACATGTGTTTTATCGGCCTTTTGAAAATTGGGAATTTGAAGATTGTGGGGGATTGAGGAGACTGGGGAGGGGCGATAATTGGGCCTTCGGTAACCTCACTTACATGGCGAAATACAACGCAAGCGCTGTTTCACGTCGGTTTTCTATGAGGCCGTGGTATCACTCCGGTCGAGGCAGCGCATTCGTGCATGACTACTACGTACATGAAGCATGACTCTCTCGAACTTAGTATACAAAAGGGTTAACTTTCTTACAAACGTCATCAATATGTGCTTTTCTATCCAAATATTTGTCCACGGTGAATCCTAGAAGTCTAACATTGGTGGATTCGTTAATTTTTGTACCATCATACGAGATACGCCTAGGAATAGTAGTAGACCCACGTGTTTGAAATAGCATGAAAGTCGTCTTACTGATCTTTACCTGTAAGTTGTTAATACCTCTAATATGACAATTATGCTAATTACTAAAATGCAAGTTTGGTTAAGTTAATGCATCAATAAATTGATTGATGGATCTGGTGGATCCCTGGAGATGCATGGGATTATAAACTTTGAGCTCGTGGGATCAAGGAATATATTTAGTTATCAGGAGTAATTTATGCTTATAATGCACAAATGTAAATATCTATTAATTTATACCATCCGATTTGTTCCAATAAGCCAAACGCACGAAGCGCCTGTTATTAAGATAATGCAAATATTCATATTATTCTTGTAGAGTTTACATATAAACAAAACCGGCCACGGCCAAATTGAACTCGATCACTGAGTGTTCCGTGCACAGTTGTAGTAAATATAATTTAACTTCTTCAATCTTCTATTCAACCTTTTTTAATGATTTCCGTACATAGAGACTCCATAAGACACGAATAACTAATTTCACAATTTGAGTACCCCTCCTCAAATATTCTCAAATTTCCTACTGTATCTGTATTAAAAATAAGATAATACTATCTACTTGCCATATTTCATAGTTCTTGGTAAAGCACTCCTCGTTATTAACCCTATAACTGTTACTAATTCCCTTAAAGTTGTCGAAAAATGTCTCAACTCGTCACTGGTAGTTGCTCTATCACGTAGATCCTACATCAGTAACTTAAAATAAATACGTGCCATCCACACTGGGCGTGAACGCGTACTAGCACACTAATATAATATTCCTAAATTTACTCGTAGTGTATGTGTGTGTGGTGTTTGTAGGTACATGTGCTTATGTCTGTGAACATTGATGACCGCATCCAAAATATCGACATCGTCTGTTTGCTGTCGTTTGACATTACGTTAGATGCTGGAGAAATGTATAAAAGATAATGATGCGTATGAAGGTGCATCAGTCGCCCATCAGCCACCGAACCAAACTTACCAAAATGAAATCGGTACGTCCTTAAATTGTTTATCTATTTTTAATTTTATAACAGTGTTCTTGTAATTGTCATGGTACTATGGAGTTGTCTTGTTTGACACATAGTTTTATTTTTCGTCGACACTGTTGTAAATCTGTGATACCATCGGTGTTCAATGCCTTTTATTTTCTTTGTCTGATATATTTCGTCATGAAGCTTTTTAAATTAAAAACTTCGAAAGTGTTTTTAACTTAAGTTTTATCTTTTTAACTTAAAAAGATTCATGCGACCATTTAATGAAACCAAGCCATTACGTTGTGGGTTGTTTCCAGATCATCCTCGTAGCCCTCGCCCTCGTGGCTGTAGCCGTGGCAGGCCCCGCTGCCCCTGAAGAGGTCAAGATCGTTCGGTCTGAGTTCCAGCAGCAGCCTGAGGGTAGCTACCAATTTGGGTAAGCACTTCTATCTTTTTTTATTCCAAAAAATAAGTAAAATGGCTAACTTTTTGGGATAAATAAAATATGAATATAATTTTATTCTGGTTTGCAGAAAAAAGAATATTAACAATTTCATTAAAATTTGCGGTAATAAATATGATAAACAACATAAATCATTCAAACCATTTTTCCCGCTTAAAAAAAATATCATTCGAACCATTGTACCCATGTTAACAATTTTGATAATGTTAACAGATATGAAGCTGATAATGGCATCGTCCGTGAAGAGGTCGGTGAAGTGAAGGAAGCTCTGGATGAGGAGAACAAGCCCCACAAGGTCGTTGTCGTCCGCGGATCTTACAGCTACCCCGGAGAGGACGGCAAACCCATTTCCATCTCTTACTTCGCTGACGAGAGCGGATACCACGCGGAAGGAGAATCCATCCCCAAGGTCCCCGCCAGGAGATAAGCTATCAAATACGACGCGCAGATGAATGATCAATTGATCAATTAACAAATCAATTAATTGTTTGTTCATCAGCTACCTGTGAACTGACCTGATAACGTTTAAGGAATTTATATAATGGTTACGATGAGGCAAGAGTGTGGTGCGGAAGATCATCCGCGCTTCCCTTTTGTTGCTCATTGGTTCTTGTCACTCACTGCCATATTTTTGTACGTTTTTATATTATTTGTTGTGATGTAGCAATTAAATTTCAATTGAAGTCATATGTTTGTTTTCTTTTACTTAATTGATTACTATATTCCGAAAGGTTAAACCTGTATTTGTTACTCAACAGCTCGTTGTTTTTGTAGTCCCAAATAAATATTTATTTAGCAATAATTTGAATATCAGACAAATATTACTCTCCACTTAGTGGTGTGGTGTGACGTGGGTGTGACGGTGATGACCTTTGATAAAATCTTTCATTAGTGTTCTTGGAGGTCTCTCATAAATCGCTTTTCCTCCATTCATATTTGTTTGCTGTGGATAGGTCTGTTCTTGTGTGACAGTTAGGTACTCAACAATTGACCTTTAATAATTTTAAGCTCTGTGAAGGTTATACGTACCTAATATTTGTCTTTCTGCATTAGGTATCTTACAGTAATGTTCTATAAAAATACAGAAAGAATAAAATGGAATCGCTTATACTGTTTTCTACTCTACAAGCAAACATAAAAGTAGGAATATTAATATTAAAAAAATGTGAATAATACCTTAATATAGGGTAAAGTTCATGCATAACATTTGGTAGTTTTTGTGTCTTTCCAAAGCCGTGGAACTGCACTTTTGTAAGCAATAGGTATTACGTATTCTTAGTTTCAATTCGACACCGACATATAAAATGATATCAAATTTTGACATTTGGAAAATTTTCAAGTTTAATTTATGTTTTCATCCTTTAAATTCTTGCAGCGATTAAGTAAAGTCTACTGCTTTGAATAATTATTTTTGTTGGCAGTGCTTAGTGTTGTTAATATAACATCAATATCTGTAGCTTTTCGTATTGGTGATTGGCCGCAACAATGCGTAGTTTTATTTTCTAACGATTGACCTTAAAAATCGAAACTACCAAATTAGATGATGTAAAAGGTGTTATACTGAAGAATACTAATTAATGGCTACATTCGATTAAAAATAAGAATAATAAGGATAAAAATAACTCGAAAATTTCACAGCATAGTTTCAGTAATGTAGGTACATACTATTCTATGCGTATAAAAATATTCAAAGTCAATGTCAAAGCACCTATTTCAATTAACCCTAAATTAGGTACCTATTTTTAAAACGTCAAATTGAATTGTTAGTGAAACTAGGTGTAGATATTATTAAGGAATCTTATTATTATATAATTCGGAGCTTATTAGCAATAAAAAGTGTGGAATCATACATAATGTATCGGAATGCGCACGAGACGGTTGGCGGTCAAGGTCACCACTGTCTGCATGGCAAGCGACAATCTTGTACGTGTGTGCATTTTAACGACAACTAGTCGAATGTTGAGTCTTTACACATTAGTAATGAGTCTTGGATTTTACAGAGTCCTCGGTACCAGTTGCTATGGTTCGCTCCATGTTACAAATTATGGTAAACCTCTCCTTGTAAGCACAAGGGGAATGTTAGCACACTTGGCTGAAGGATTAGATATCGCAGTTGATCTCAATTTTTTATGGAATAGCAGGCAAACGAGCAGACGGATCATCTGATGGTAAGCGATCAGCGCCGCCCATGGACACTCGCAACACCAGAGGAGGCACAGGTGCGTTGCCGGCCTTTTAAAAAATAATAAGCTCTTTTCTTGAAGGTTTGAAGGTCGACTCATTTTTCTTTAAAAAAAAAGCGTTGCCTGACACTAGGATTTTCTCCTGTGTCGTGGGTGCGTTTACAAACATAGAAGTTCACATACACATGACACCCAGACCCGGAACAACAATCTGTGGATCACACAAAGAGTTGTTCCGTGCGGGAATCGAACACGCGACACGTTGCGCGGCAGTCAGTTGCCCAACCACCGCACCCACCGTGGAGTCAAATCAAGTATTGGTTCGGAAATATCGCCGACGACAGATCATTCCACAGTTTTGCTGTGCGAAGCAGAAAGCTACGTTAGAAGCGCACAGTTGTGGCCCGCTAACCATCTATATGATGGGGATGCATATGTTGTAGTGATGGTCTACCACAGTACTGTCTACGTAGCATACTGGTCATAGTTTTAAAAGACAAGGGCTACTGTCCTTGTTTTGTCATCAACAGGCGGACTTAACGATGCCGCTTCGTGAATAGTTTGTATTGTTTTTAAGCCAGATGCACGCATTTGTCATTTGTAGGCTGGCCATTGTTTGTTGAAGGATGCATGCATTCGTCAAATCACGCAACGTAAACGCAGTCCTTAGCATTATTTTAGCCTATCTTTCTAAAATAAGTTCAGTGTTAGAAGATAGAGAGTCCCGAGGCTTTTGCGCAAAGTTCCCGTTCTCGAGAAACGTATGTCATAAAAACTATCATATATCGTTTCCCAGGTCTCAAACTATTGTTTTACCGAATTTAAGTACCTAAAACAGATTTAAAGATTCTAGATTCAATCGCAAAGAAGATTTATACAAGGGTGGTATTGATCAAAATCTTATCTTATGGGATGCCTACGCCATAACATATATGTACCTGCATACCGAATAGCAACCCAATCGGTTTAAAACTGACAAACTTTCATAACAAACTTTCATCCCCTATATAACCCCTTGGAGTGGAATTGATCCAAATCCTTTTATAGGGAATGCCTCCGTTATAACATCTACCTGCATGCTGAATTTCAACCAGATCGGTTTAAAACTGACAAATTTCCATCCCCTATTTTACCCCCTTGGGGGTGGAAATGATCAAAATCTTTTCTTAGCGGATGCCTAGGTCATAACATCTACCAGCATGCCAAATTTAAGTCCGATCCGTCCAGTGGTTTGAGCTGTGCGCAGTCAGTCAGTCAGCCAGTCAGTCAGTCGGTCAGTCGGTCAGTCGGTCAGTCGGTCGGTCAGTCAGTCAGTCAGTCAGTCAGTCACCTTTGAATTATATATATTTAGAAGATATACCTACAGAATTGACGTCTCTACAGATTTATTATAAGTGTAGAATAAATGGATATACCTACATATGGTGATTTTATGGCACGCCGGGAATGGTCTATTTGAAAGATAGGGCTACCTTATAGGTGTTGATGGCGACCATTGGAGTGGTTTTAGTGGGACTTATTTTCCACACTCTCGTCTTTTTCCTCAAAAGCTTGGCGCCTTTTGAATATTTTCCGCTATTACCAAGAAAAGGTAAAACAATCAATCGCCGCGACATATTTGTTCATCTGTAAAGACTCTTATTATTATGTATTTAGTCTTAAACTAAAGCATCGAATACGTATACATATTTAAGTCATTAAGTAATCGAAAAATAGTTGTATTACAAGTTTTAGTCTTCTATTTCGTTTTAAAGGTACCTATGTAGTTGAATAAAAAACAAATAAAATTAAAATGGTGTTTAATATTATATCTATTCTATAAAACTTATTAACATCACATCACTTGCTACTTAGCCTACTTATATTATTAATAGTTTCAGTACGCGGTCCCGTTGGATAAAAGTAGCCTATATACATATTAATCCAGATCATTACTGCAGAGTACAGTATTTATTACTGCAATATAATTAATTAGATTGCCAACCCGCAATGAGCAAGCGTGGTGATTAATGCTCAAGCCTTCTCCGTGTGAGAAGAGGCTTTGCTCAGCAGTGGGCAGTTATAGGCTGTTGATGATGATGTATTGATTTAAAGTCTGTATCTAGTATAGTAATAGTTAGTGTTACCTCGATAATAGTATACAATATTATGTTCATTCCTGATTTATAATCTGTGTTGTTGTGTCCTAATTTATGTTGTGTTCATTTTGCTGAACAAAACATAGGTATAAATTCTCAAATTCTAAATTCTTTATAATTATTAACAAAATAATATTTCTAACTCAAACATTTTTAATTGAAAATTTCATTTTGTGTATTTGGTATAATTAGTTTATCAAATTATAATTTTTTTACGTACGTAGTTTTTGTGTGAACCTGCAGTTTTTATTTTTTCTACTTTTGTTCATATTTGCATACCAATTTCAGGTTATACTTATTAAAAATGTTAATATCAACTTAAAAATACCAAATCGATGCATGCTATCAACAAACGAATCCGGATTAGCAATGTTATAATAAGCTCGACATGGCATTAGAAGGGGGAGAAATGTATGTATATAAGCTTAAATGACGTTAGGTCTGACATCAGTCGCACAGCTGCTATCGAATACAACATATCAAAATGAAATCCGTACGTTCGTTTTTAATATCTATCAAATAACTATCTACATAATTTTGAAATATTACTAAACTTTGTTTAAAATTAGATTGCAAATCACTGTGTACGGTGATTGACCGTCATTGCTATATGCAATTTGAATGAGCCGGCTCGATCGGGGAATTACCGCTGTCACAGAATAGCAACATGAATTAGTAACATAATGTTTTTGCATTTATTTGGGCAAGTGAGTTTGGGATTTTAAAATATTTTAACAATACGGTTTGTTTACTGCAGATGATCATCGTCGCCCTCGCCCTTGTGGCCGTCGCCGCCGCTATCCCCGTCGACGAACCTGCCAAGATTATCAGTGCTAACTACGACTCGAAGCCTGATGGCGGTTACAACTTTAAGTAAGATAATTATACATATTAGCATAGAACTGATGAAATATTAACTTATTACTTTTAAAATAATTAAGGCTACACCTTAAGTATTTTAAAAAAAGAATCATAATTTACGTATCACTTACAGTTTCGAAACCGAGAACGGTATCAAACGCGTGGAAGAGGGTTCAGTGAAGGACGTCGTTGACGAGGAGAACAAGCCGCACTCAGTCGTCGTTGTCCGCGGTTCTTACTCCTACGTCAACTCTGAAGGACAATCTGAGGTCATTGACTTCGTCGCTGACGAGAACGGTTACCGCGCAGAGGGACCTTCCGTCCCCAAGGCCCCTGCCAGGAGATAAGCTACTACTGACTTCTCATCGATTTTAATTATACTTCGATAATTTTATTGACAATGATCTGTTATGCCTAGTGACTTTGTTATCGTTTAAGTTTGTCAGTCAGACGGGAGCGCGCGGTGGTGCCACACCACCCATTCTTCTTAGCGTCCCTTGTTATTTAATTTTGTTACCTGTTGAGTTTTATTGTAATGTGATCGCAATGTTAATAAATGAAAATGAGAAGACCGAAATTTTGGTATATTTCAATGATTTAAGCAAACCACCTTATCCTTAAGAATAATTTTGAAAACATGTTAGTAGGTTTTAATAACAAGTACTGAAAGTACCTATTTTACTCATACCTAAGAAATTATCATAAAAGTCAAATTTAAGGAACTGTATTTAATTATATATTCAAACTAGCTACCTCCGTTCGGTTACACACGCTGTGTTCGGCTCCCATTCGTCGTAGCGTGATGTTTTATGGCCTTCCTCGATAAATGCAATAACCAATACGAAAAGAATTATTTGAATTATTAAAATCGGACTAGTAGTTCTGAATATTAGCGCGTTCAAACAAACAGATAAATTCTTCACACATAACATCACGCCTTTTTTCCCCGAAAGTGTAGGCAGAGGTGCATATTAAGGCGGTTAATGCCACTGTACAATGTAACACCCACTTTTTACTATGAGTACCATGTAATAGGGGGTGAGCCTATTGCCATATACAGGGCACAATACCAGACTCTGTGCTACTGCTTCTCAGTTTACTTTGCCCGACCTGGGATTCGAACCCGAGATCTCTTGCCGAGTCGCAGTTGCGACCACTCGGCCAACGAGGCAGTCAGACAGTAGGCTGGCTAGACTGTGAATTTAGTACCCCAGACTATTTTCTTTGCTATGTAAGGTTCAAAGTTTCTGTGGACCAGTTGCGTACGATTGAGCAACCGGAAACAAGTAATAAAATGAATGTCACTGGAAATTGATATTGAAACTAAAATTTTAGAATTTCATAATTAGAGGTAGATATAGTTTTATATATATACATATAATATAACACTGCACTTGCACTTTACAGCACTTGATGAAATGTTGTCTTTACAGTTTCATTCATAAAATAAATAAATGACGAAGCTTAATAATATTCCGTGATTGAATAAACATTTTTGCTTTACGTCGTTCAACAGCAACAGCAACACTTTTGGGCTTATGCCGCCCATCACGGCCCGCCTGCCTCGCTTTTACTTGTAACTCATATATACCTCTACATATGGCAACAAACAACGTATTTAGGGCTGTAGACAGTTATAAATATAATGTGGTTAGAATGTTAAACGATTTCCTCCTAGAAATTAGTTTCTGTTTTCACAAGAACGATATTTAGTGGTAATCATCGTAATAATTAACTAAAATCGTATTGAATCGACAATTTTAATTGCATATGTGTATATAAGTGTGGGAGAGCCATGCTTCGGCACGAATGGGCCGGCTCGACCAGAGTGATACCACGCCCTCACAGAAAACCGACGTGAAGCAACGCTTGCGTTGCTTCACGTCGGTTTTCTGTACCATCAGGTGATCTATCTGCTCGTTTACCGGCTTATGCCATAAAAAAATGTCGTTTCGGTATTTTACAGAAGAATGAATAGATCTTGTAGTGCAGATTTAGATGCCGTAATGGGAAGCAGTATCTTGGTAGTTTAAGTTTACCTCTACATATCCTCATGACGGCGAGGGCGTGCCAAATATTGCCTATTTTACTACCCATGTAGTATATCTATATATCGTTAGCAATATACAGTTTGTCTATTTATCAATGACTAGCTGTTCCTCGCGACTTTGTCCGCGTATGATAATGACTTCTGACAAATTTTGGATTTTTAAATTAGTCTTCGAAGATTAATTCCAATGGTGTGGAACAAATCGCACCAGCATTGATGTAATTATATTTATTGTGAAATGTTGTTCATATTGGTGGTTTAAAAGAATAAAAAAATCCTCAGGTATTTTACCCGTCTAGTATCCATTCCCGTGAGGTTTCAGTAATTAAATTTAAATTTAAATTCCAATCAAATAAGTATAGCGGTTGAAAACTCTCAGGCGTCATTTTCCGAGTCTCAAACTATCGTCGCGTCGTTATACCAAATTCAAATAAGTTCAATGATTTAGAAAATAGGTAGACCCAGAAGATTAACGCAGTTCTTGTCCCGTGGGAATTCCGGGATAGAACAATCATATGTCCTTTCTATTGCCCACAGGCACTGAGACACACTCAAACTCTTGTTAAACTGAATTTCAATCTAATTAGTTAACATACATACATACATAACATCACGCCTTTTATCCCCGAAGGGGTAGGCAGAGGTGCACACAGAAGTAACACCCACTTTTCACTATTTATGTTATGAGTCCCATGTAATAGGGGGTGAGCCTATTGCCATATACCGGGCACATTTCCCGACTCCGTGCTACTACTGAGATTTTTTTAAAAACCCAGTAATACTTTGCCCGACCCGGGAATCGAACCCGCGACCCCTTGCCCGGCAGTCGCACTTGCGACCACTCGGCCAACGAGGCAGTCTACCAACTAATTGGTTAATAATATTAGTATTCAGCCTCTTTGCATACCTTAAAGTTATATGACGACAATAGAAAAAAAAATTGTCAATCATCCATTGGCATGAAACTTACTTGCCAAAAATATGTCAGATAACATAGAAATGTGTACTTAATTCTATAAATTTGTGCGTGTCTGTTTGTTTTGTTAGAAAATTTCCACTTAATTAAAAAAACATACTATACATACACAACTATCTAGTTGAAAGGATTGAAAGTAGCATACCCTTTTTGTTTCTTTCTAACCCACCATCTCACTAAAACAGGGGTGGAAGTTTGTATGGAGAATTTCGTAATTTTCAAAAAACCTAAAATTGGTACATATAACATTTGTGATCAGCAAAACGTCAGGCACCAAATATTTTTATCTTTTGTGAACATGCCCTCAATACTTTAAAAAAGTGCGAGGTAGATCGTGGGCAGAGTCTAGTCCATTAATAAAATGTATTCAGTTAATTGAATTCAATTTTTTTCCTTCAAATTCCTGGGTGTCATTGTGTATGTGAACTTGTATGTTTGTAAACGCACCCACGACACAGGAGAAAATCCTACTGTGGGGCAACGTTTTACTTTAAAAAAAAATAAAAAAGAAAAAAAAATTCTGATGTAGCTAAATACTATCATTAGCCCTTGAAAACTTTTCTATTGGTAGTCAAAAACTACCAAAAAGCTCCTTATATTGCATAAGGAGCTTTTTGGTAGTTTTTTCACACATTGGGTGATACTATCGAAATTTTCACAGGGAACTGTGTGAAAATTTCGACGAATTTCGTGTAAAAAAAAAATTATCTTATTAAATATAGTCTACGTTCATGATGATGAAATGATTTAATAAGAAAGAATTGTCCTTTTGCAAGTTTCATAAACTTTTTCTAAGTTTTATGCACTTAAATTTCAATCTAGTACATTTTTAACAAAAAATGATTCCCAAAATAAACTCGATTACAGCTGATAACAGTTAACGTACTTTCATTGAGTGTTGATATACCTCTAGTTTTAATGTTGATATATCTTCAACCATTCGTCGTCATTCCTAAATACACAAACTATAAATGTCGAGTAAATAAAATGAAAAAAAAAAACAAAAATGCTCGATTACCGTTTACAACAAAACACAAATCTTATTGAGCGTCATCAGTACATTGAACTTTATAGCGACTTAGTTAGTTGTTAGTAGATGGTAATCTATCATAAAAAACTATTAGAACTATATATTCATCAATTAATTTCTAGTTTCTAGTTTTAATTGCTTTTCACGTCTTATCATCAGTGATAGGGACACTCCATGGCATTTGAATTGTACATAAATACATATTTAAAAATCGGAGATTCGGAGATCGAATTACTCTTAGAAGAAGGATATCATGTTAATTTTGTTTTTTTGGTTGGTCGCTATTAGTGCCTATCTTGCATTGATTCGCTGAGAAGGTTTTTGTACCTTCTTAGCGAATCTTCTTTGAAAACAGCGAGCTTTTCTTTTTCTTATCTATAGTAATGATAAGTAACGAAAAGTAACGATTAATTTCTATTTTAAGTCAATAAATATGATTATCTTGTCTATTTAAATTTGATTTTATTATTGTTACTACGAAAATTCACTAAACTTTTGGTTGATCTATTTGGGAATATACAAATTTCAATGTCACAAAAAAAATTAGATATTATTATCATAATTAAACAATATTACGCATTTAATTAATAATTCCGGATTGGCCACATTGTGCGTTTAATTATATTAGAATCAGAAGAAATGTATATAAACGTATTTGGCGATAGGTGCAACATCAGTCGCTCAGCAGCTACCGAACAATATGAAATCCGTACGTTCATTTATAGTTACCATTTTAAGATGTACCTACTTCATTTTAAAATACTGATCAGTTTTTCGAATGTCAATTGCCATATGTTCACCCACTGAAGATGATTATTTATAAAATATTTTAACTATGTGTTTTGTGTACCTACTACAGATGATCATCATCGCCCTCGCTCTCGTGGCCGTTGCCGCCGCTATCCCTGTCGACGAGCCTGCCAAGATCGTCCGTCAATACTATGAGCGACAGCCTGACGGCAGTTACAAATTCGAGTGAGATAATTTCTACCATTTTGGGACTGGATACTAAGAAATTAGAGTCAAGTTTCAATATTACATGATCACTAGCAAAAAAAAGGGCTTTATATTATACTGTCAAACACCAAGCGGTCACCGGTGACCGCCACCTATTGTTCTATAATTGTGTCTACAAAACCGGTACTCGACGAGTTAAACTAGCTTCTGCCCGCGACTTCGTACGCGTAATCCCATTTTTCCCGTCCCCGTTCGTGATTTTCGGTAAAAAGTAAAAAAAAAGTATTGGTTAAAAAGTATCCTATGTCGGTCTCCTGGCTCTAAGCTACCTCCCTACCAATTTTCAGCCAAATCTATTCTGCCATTCTTGAGTTATAAGTGGTGTAACTAACATGACTTTCTTTTATGTATATTAGATTTATCACAGTATTTTAATATATTAAATTTAAAAATATTTTTTATGTTATTCACAGGTTCGAGACCGAGGACGGTGTGAAGCGCAATGAAGTAGGTGAGCTGAGGGAGGCTCTTAACGAAGAAAACATCCTCCAGAAATTTATCGCAATCAGTGGAGCTTCCTCCTACATCAACTCTAATGGTCAAATTGAAACCATCAGTTATGTTGCTGACGAGAACGGATACCGCGCGGAAGGACCCTCCATCCCCAAGGTCCCCGCTAGTAGCTAAGCTGCTACTGACTTCTCATCGATCTTAACCATAGCTTTATTATTGACAATAATCTGTTGTGCCTAGTGACTGTTATCGTTTAAGTTTGCCGGTCAGACAAGAACGCGCGCTTCTTGGCGTTCCTTATTGTTTAATTTTGTTACATGTTGAGTTTTATTGTAATGTAGAGGTAAATAAACACACATTTTTTGAACTTAACCTACGCATTTTTATAATTTTTATCCTAACTTATACTAATGAACGCCAATTACCGATTACTAAAAAAACTTCCCCTCGAGAAAGACTCTAAGGTGCCAGGACCAAAACTTGACATCCGCAATGGCGTGGTGGAGCATTGTAATTACATCTCTGCAAGGTCTGTAGGCTTTTGTAATTTGCTCTATCATGACGTTCGATTGTCTTCTATGTCGGGTGAGCTGGAACTGGCGTCGGTTACGTCGCTGCCTCAGACTGTCAAGTCAACTGACCACTAGTAGTAGGTCGTTCCAGGATGCTGGCTGCACTTGACCTTTTTTTTTCTTTCATCCAATGACTTCTCCCGCCTTGGGTTAGGCGAGAGGGAGTGTCAGACTCTTACTGACTAAAAACCACCCCGTTCCTACTACTACTCTTCTAACTGGTGCCCCGGTAACCCGTTAGGCCTTCCGCGGCTCTGTGTCGGGCATGAGCCCTACTGGACCCCATCTGTGTACTTGACTTGGGGTACTCTTTCACGACACATTGGTGAGCACGAATCTGTACCTAACTAAGACATCCACGTAAAAATTCGTCACATTTCTTCAGTTCGTCTTTTAGTTCTGCGATTTTTAAGTTGGTATTTCAACTGGCTGATGAAAGATCTACAATACATAAGGCTAAATTATTTATTTACAAATATAGTATACGTAGAATTCTTTGCCAGAGTCTGTATTTTCTAAATTGTCTTCAAGGCCCAAGTGAACAGGTTGCTTATGGGATGACGTGCTCCATCGTAGACCGCATCATCGCTTATCACCAGGCGAGATAGTGGACAAACGTTGGCCCATTAATTATAAAAAAAACACAGTTAAAAGACCGTCTTCAATTGATAAATCGCGTTTATATAAGTTTTTAAATGGGGAAATTTGAACTGCACCTCAATTTAGAAATATAAGCAAACAATTCCAATAATAACCTACTGCATATCATATAAATGACTATACTATAAACTAACTACTTAATTACTTTTTTTTGAGGGGGAAAAATCATCCAATGCCTTCTCCCGCCCGGGTGAGGCGAGAGGGAGTGTCAGACTCTTGCTAACTAAAAACCACCCCGTTCCAACTCCTGCACTTCGAGCCGGAGCCCTGGAAACCCGTTAAGTCTTCCAACGGCTCCGTATCGGCATCAGCCCTGTATGGCCCCATCTGTGATGGTCTGTTGGCTCCTTGAGGCACGGCGGTGCTCAGCCCACGCGGGACACACCGCCACCGTATGCTACACCGTGTCCTCCGGGCGATCAATCGGATCGCCATGACCCTCTGAGATGTGAGCAGCGCCCTAGTGGGCCGCTGCATCAAATTCGGCGCCCACACAGGGGCACTGTAAAGGGTCATGGATCTAATTTTATCAAAATAAGATGGCTTTTTATCTAATTAATTTACTGCTAAAATCTAGGTAAAACCGCTGATATATAAGCATTTTGAAATAATATTACTCACCGTATCACAAACATACTGATTTGGCCACCAAATTATCCAATATTAGAACGGAATTGTGGTAAATAATCACCTTTTATGGAACCCTGAAAGTGTTTTTAAATATTTATCAACAGTCGAAATATTTTTTAAATTTTTGATTAAGGATGTATTTGGACTTCTTGTGTCCATGTTTTATCTAATGTTCATGGCTTCATAGCATGATTCGCTCATTAAAGCAGAAATGTGGGGGTTACGAAAGTTTTCCATTATGAAAACTTGAAAATTGGCAATTTTATAGATTTCCATTATGCAATCTTGAAAAAATGGTGGCCAAAAACAGATTTTTTTACAATCTTTCTTTTCCTATGCATTTTATGAGAATATCGTTGGCTACAAAAATAAACTACTGACAATTTTCTACAATTTATGTCTAGACAGCTTTTTTTATAAAATGGGTACTTTCCATTATCAAAGATAAATTATTTTGACTGGTCAATACAACAAAATATTAAAAAATAATCACACTTTCATTAATTGGTTTGATAACCAACTCAATTTTAGTATTTTACTAGCTATTTTTTTAAGAAATAAGTATGCTGTTTGACGCTAAAAAACATGACGTCACAATACACAATCTCGTACAAAATTTATAGAAAGCTGTCGTTTATGACCGTCCAAAAAAAATTGAATTTGACTAGTTGGCACGTACCCAATTAGTAGATTAGGCGCCAAAGCACGGAAAAGTACATCCCAGTGAGCATTTAGGAGGAAAATTCATTTCCACATCACGTGGAGGTTAGAGCAAGCGGCGCGTTTTTTATAGTGTAATCGTTTATACGGCCTGGTGGTCATACAATTGTGATGCACACTTTCAAGTCACATATAGGCAATTTCGTCTTGAGCACCCATCAATATGTCATAGCCATTATTTCCCCCCCTTAAAATGCTTGTAATGAATCAGAAGTGGTCGGCGATGGCGACCTCTCGCGTCCGGGCCTAGTGCAGGCCATGATGCGGAGCGAGGGGGATTGGGATGCCGTCTCCTCTGCCGCGCTGCCTCCTCGCAACCCAGCCATCGCGAAGGACACACCGGGCGTCGGGGATCGCGGGACGATCTCCGGCCACCGTAAGCGCGGGCCTGCGGACGGCGAGCATGGGTGGCTCCCCGTCCGACCAGAAACAGACCCGAGCGTACGGCGCGACGCGTTCCGCGCGCGCCTCAAAGAGCCATCAGACCACCACAGATGGGGCCCAATAGGGTCGATGCCGATTCGGAGTCGCGGAGAACCTAACGGGTAACCGGGGCTCCGGCTCGACGTGCAGGAGAAGGAAGGTGGTTTTTAGTCAGTAAGAGTCTGACACTCCCTCCCGCCTCACCCAGGCGGGAGCAGTCATTCGATGACTTTCCCCCATTAAAAAAAAAAATATATATATATATATATATATATATATATATGTATATATATTGAAGAGCGCCACTATCGCCAACAAACTGTTATACAGTTTGGCGATTTTTGATGTATAAGCTAATTTATGTATAATTTTTGTGAATAAATACGTTAAAAAAAATGCTAGTGTTCCGGCGAAGTCGGATTGGGAGCCACTTGTGCTTACTGCGATATACAGAGACATGATCGTACTTCTTAAGATCGAAGACAAAGCGAATACAAGCGTTTTGCAGCCGCTCAAGCTTGTTTAGTAGCTCCTCAGTGACGTCCAAATAGCAAGCATCTGCGTAGTCGAGTAAAGGCTGAATTAAGGATTGTACGAGGAGAATTTTAGTTTTAAATGGCAAGAAGGACCGGAGACGCTTCAGCAAGTGAAAGGAGAAATGGACTCTTCGACTGACCTCACTCACCTGTGCACCCCATAGAAGATTGGAATCGAAGATTACCCCCAAATTCTTGGCAGTGTCAGTGAAAGGGATCACTGTGCCATTTAGGCGCACGGGCTCAAGAGTAGAGATGTCCAGAGCGCTGCGGAAGTATCGACTACCGATGATCATGGCCTGAGACTTAAGAGGATTGACTTGGAGACCAAAGGACTTGGCCCACTTATCAATCCCGTCCAAGTTGCGGTTTACAGCATCGATAGCGCGACCAACTTAAGCTGCAGGTCGTCTGCGTAGAGGTGAAAATTAGAGGAAATTACCTTGGCAACGGTATTTATAAACATGGAGAAAAGAACAGGAGAAAGGACGCCACCCTGAGGCACGCCAGCAACGAGGTCACACCAATCGGAAAAAACTTCTTCCAAGCGTACACGCTGTCGACGACCCCGAAGATATGATTCAAACCAGTTCAAAGAAGAGGAAGAGAAGTTGTTGGCCTTCAGAACACCCAAGAGGATATCAAAATCCACGGAGTTGAAGGCCGAACTGAAGTCCAGGAACACAAGAATAGTTAGTGACTTGTTGTCCATGGCCCAACGAATGTCGTCAGTCACTTTGAGCAGAGCCGTAACGGTACTGTGACCTGGGCGGAAAGCAGACTCCATTTCAGTCTGCTTTCCGCAGAAATTAGATTATTAGAAGATAAGTAGGAAGTAAGCTGCTGATGAACAAGATGTTCCATAACTTTGGAGAGGAAAGGAAGTATAGAAATAGGCCTGTATTGGGAAGGTGAGCAAGGGTTGGAAGATTTAGGTAAAGGAATAATATGGGCCATCTTCCAGGCAGAGGGGAAGGAACAAGAGAATAAGGAGAAATTAAAAATGTGAGTAAGGATAGTGATAATGAGATTAAGAATGGGGAGAAACATGCGGGAGCATAGATTGTCATTGCCCACTGCAGATGACTTAACGGCGAGCATTGACCTTTTGACATCTTCTTCGGAAACACTGCGTCACTCAAAAGGAGAAGAAGGGAGAAATGGTAAACAGGAAAGATCGTAGAGAGTCTTAGATTTTGTGGAAATATCGAGAGTAACCGGAGGAAGCGAGAAGTGTAAGTTTAGAGAAGTGAGGTCCAAGCCAGTACATGCGGCAGCAGGTGACTTTCCGTTGCCCACAGAACGCAGAAACTTCCATGCATCACTAGAAGAACGATTGACCAGGTTTTCATCGAAATAGTACCACCTTCTAGCATCCCTACACAGACGATTGCATCGATTACGAAAAGAACTGAATAGTGTGAGGTTTTCATCGCAGGGTCTTCTCTTATATTTTTGTTTGGCCCTATCACGTCGAGCCATAGCCATTATTTTGTTCTATCGCTAATAGTTTCGGCAGCGCATTCGACGAAAGACATTTTAAGCCTCATTTTTCTACACCTTCGGTTACATTGTTCAAATTTTACCAAGAATCCCTATTTTTTTCAAAATGAAATGTAGCCTATGTCAAATTGGAAGAATGTAGCATTGTATTGGTGAAAGAATTTTTTAAATCGGCCTTAAAAATACTTTTTGAGCCTTACCTATTCATTACAAACGTACAGACATAAAAAATAGGTACAAATCTTTCCTCTTTATAATATTAATATAGATATAGATTTAACTGTGCAGAGTGTGACACTATGGAGGATGTCCACTACTTGCTGGTGGAATGTGTCAGGACGAGGTCTGGGAGAGAGGCTTTGAAACATATGTTTAGAATTTATTTATTAGCGGTTGGTGTTTTCCATAGTATATTGTCACAACGTTTATCCAAAGCAGCTGTCTTTTTATATAAAATAGTAAATAAGAGTAGAATTTAAGTTAATGTAACTTTTGTTGAAATACGTTCATACTTTATTTAATTTTTTTTTATTGTTTGTAATTAAAGTTATATAACTTGTATTTGGATATAATAATAAAAGATTTCATTTACAAATCCATCTGTTTAGTACTTGCCTACATGTAAATATATTGAATGGGTTTATAAATTTATAATTTATACTTGTTAAATTTATAATTTATACTTGGAATGTGAGTACCAATACAAACCACGTGAGGTTTAATGGTGCAAAAATGGTTTGAAACTGTACTAAAGTGTAATAATAAATACCTAATAAAAAAATACATAATATTTATCAAATCCTAAATATAGATAATATTTCATATTGGAATTGTTATTCAAGAAAATAAAAATAAATGTTATGCACCCCTACTTCTATGAACCTCTTTTTTCCCAAATGCGGAAGTGAATATGTTCAATATATTATTATGTACGTATAGATATTTTTTTAATATATTGGTCCACACTACGATTTTCTCCAGTGTCGTGGATGCGTTTACAATATAATTTCATATGAGACTCATGCCTAAAACAATAGGTTGAGGATCACACGAAGAGCTGGTTCGTGCAAAAATCGAACCCATGCACTACACGTTGCGCGGTAACCGTTTGTCCAGCCATTTCGGCAATCGTGGAGTGATGTATCTGTATTTAATGCAATACATGTGGGTTTTTCTATGCGATATGGTACGAGAAAACTCAAGATCACAATCTTATGCGAATGAGTGGAAGAACGTTAGGTTTTTCCAGCTTATCTAAAGGTATGGTACTATAACAATTATAACAATTTCGCATAGGTCTGAATATTTTTTTAATTCGTATTCCGTCTGCACCAACAATAAAATAAATCTGATTGGATAATACCCAACGGCATAAGTAGGAGAATTTAGATTTATTTTTACCTTTTTCTTACATTTTTTTTATAAAACCTTATAAAAAACAGCTACACCAAGTTAGGATCGAATGTCATAAAGACTTAAGTTTATAATATTTGCTGAATGTAATATTACCGAAACTAGTTTTTTATGGAGATGTCTTCACCACTTCATACAAATTAAAAGTATTACCAAATATTAGTAATTTTATAAAGTACTACTTTTGACACGCTTTAATTAGGTCAATCTGTAACGGAATGGTATAAAATTCTCCATCAAAAAGCCCAAATACGAGGTAGTTAATATAAACCATTAAGGAATTCCCTCGATTGTCTGTCGGCTCCATCATCAGGTCGACCCCAGACCCTTATTAAATTGTAGTGATTAAAAGTCTTTATTGAAAAACATAAAACGTAAAAAACGAAAAAAAAAACATAAAAAAAAACGTCTGCCTCGTTGGCCGAGTAGTCGCAAGTGCGACTGCCGAGCAAGGGGTCTCGGGTTCGATTCCCGGGTCGGGCAAAGTATTACTGGGTTTTTTAAATTCTCAGTAGTAGCACGGAGTCTGGAAATGTGCCCGGTATATGGCAATAGGCTTACCCCCTATTACATGGGACTCATAACAACTAGTGAAAAGTGGGTGTTACATTGTACTGTGGTAGAATGTGCACCTCTGCCTACCCCTTCGGGGATAAAAGGCGTGATGTTATGTATGTTATGTATGAAAAACATAATAGACGTATTACTCGTCCCTACAATTTTCGATAGTTCCTCTCGGTTATCTTAGGATTCCATAATCAGGGTGCTTACTCTTGAAACTAATCTCAATGTCAATGCAATTTCAATCCAATAAAATCTCAATAATTATCTAATGTCAAAACTATGCAACCCCTATCGTAGCTGTTAAAGTAGCATTCAGAGTACGGAATATAAAGCCAAACTCAATACCAATTAGTTCATGAAATATTCACGCAATACGGATGTAATGGGCGCTAGTGTTGCAACTCAAGAGTACGAAATTTCACAATGTCAATGTCGATCGATCGGAATTGGATTCAAGAGTAAGCCCCCAGATCCTGACCACATGAAAATGGGACAATGTCGAGAGTATAACTGTTCAATCAAAACAAGAATTATGGAAACCGGTTCACTAATGGCGGAGTAATCGGTGAACAAACTAAAAAAAAAAAATCAGCTGAAAATACTCATTTCTATCCGAATATCTGAGGAGTCTGGAAATGTGCCCAGTATATGGCAATAGGCTCACCCCATATTACATGGGACTTATAACATAAATAGTGAAAAGTGGGTGTTACATTGTACGGTAGCATTAAGTGCCGAAATGTGCACCTCTGCCTACCCCTTCGAGGATAAAAAGGCGTGATGTTATGTATGTATGTATTCTATCCGAATATCAAAGCGAGAGAGAGAACTACTAAACAGTTAATACTCAACTAAATAACTAAGATATACTCTAGGGTAGATCACGTCATTAACAGTCAAAAAGTTATCATATATGGAAGAGTAATTTACGGGCTATCTGAGGTCGGGAAAAAGATGAGTATGGAGAAAAATGTTAGAAAAAAAAACATTTTATCGGGATTTGCAGAAAACTACACCGTGAAATATATTTCGTTTTCGTCCCGCGGCAAAACAATTTGCCATAAGAAGTAGTTTCGAAATACGTCTATGAAACATTAGACGTAAGTTTGTAGGCATTATTCGCACGAGCCACCCGAAGAGAAATACCTCTTCTAGAGTTACATGGTGTAATGATTTGGTAATGTATGTACTATGAGTTCGTATGCCCTTTCGAAGTTTGATGTTTCACCAATTATGTTTTGCTTGAAACATTTTATTTCTTTTTAAAACTATTGTATAATCAAAACCATTTTATTTCGGGACGAAAACGAAGTAGATTTCACGGTATAATATGTCAACCAATTTTTTACCATTGTAAAACAGAAAAGTTACTAACATATTTTTAACGAAATAAGACTAAACGTTTGTATGGAGTGCCGACGATAAAATATCTAAATTCGAATGATTATTATAATTTAATATTTGCTTGATAAAGTATATTAAAATTAGTTTCTAAATCAAGTTTTTGTAACGTAAAATCTATTATAATTTAAATAGAAGTGATATTTCTAGTTTTTTTTACAACACGCACCTGTAGTATGGGACCATACGTATATGTGCTTTTCTTTTACATGTGTGCTAAACTCTTATGTATTTTAATGGAATTTTAATAAATGCATGTTTTATGTTGGATTAGAAATGTATAAAAGGTCACATTGAGATCTGATAGCCATCAGTTGCTCGCCAAGTAGTCAACAAATTGATTCCAAAAATGAAATCGGTGAGTTACATTTTTATATTATATTTACTTAGAGCAGTCCCTCGTCGTTCTAAAGAAAAACTTAGCTTAGTTAATAGATCATATACCATTGTTTCCCATACATACCTACAACCATAAACGGATTGCCAACTGATGGTGGAGGTAATAATATATCTAATAATGGAATATACACCAAGCTACCGCCAATATACTGCTTGAGTATTAGTAGTAAGCATAAATGAACCTTGTGGACTACTATATAATATAATTACAACATGTGCATTAGTTGTTAGGATTAATAAGTATTGTATATCAGTATATTTTAACTAATTAACAATAATTGATACGGTGTTTCTTGATGTATCACGCCAAAAAGCTGAACGATGACGTTATAAATTGAACAAAGACTGTTGGGAGATGGTACATGAATAAAATAATGTGTGACATGTTTTTGTTATACCTATCTACGTGTAGATAACTTTAAACTGTGTCTGACCATATACTCGAACAACCTAAGGCACTTCGACTTTTTTCTTTAATTATGTTACTACGGTTTTACTGTTTCAGATCATCTTGATTGCTGTTGCCTTCCTGGCTATCGCCGCAGCTGCTCCCGTCGAGAAGGAGCCACCAAAGGTCGTCTACTACGTCTTTGAAAAAGAACCCGAAGGTTCCTACGTTTTCAAGTATGTATAGTTATTTTGAACCAATTAAAAACTGATCCGATCGTATCCGTATGAAAACTAAGTTATTTGATCTTAACAATTTTACTTTTCAAACAGATACGAAACCGATGACGGTACCAAGCGTGAGGAGACCGGTGTTGTGAGGGAAACTTTGGATGAGGACAACAAGTTGCAAAGAGTCGTTGTTGTCAGTGGAAGCTACACCTTCGTGAACAACGAAGGCGAGCTTGACACCATCAAATATTTCGCAGACGAGTCCGGTTATCACGCTGACGGAAAGTCTATCCCCAAGGTTCCCGCCCGGAGATAAACTAACATACCGCCTATATGAACACACGACTGATTACATGGAATATTAAATAGCATTTATTTAAAAGGATTGCTTGAAGATTTTGTATCATAAGATTTTATTGAGTTTTATTCATTAATGTCAATGTACTTAATAAATATAACTTTAGAACTTTAATAGTCTTATTTATTACGAAGTTTGAGGATGATAAAGTATTTTTATTGATTATTTGATCGAAAACCATCCGACTGATTATCAGGAAAGAGACAAACTAATAAATAAGTTATAAAATATTATAATTTTCAGTAGAAGACATAACCTGATAACCTATAAATAAAAAAAACATGTGTTGCGTAGCCATTTGCTGAATTAAGTAATACATCAATAGTTTAACTTTAAATATATATTTTTTAAATTGATATTTTTAATTTTCACAAATCGACATGTGTGATACGACGAATAAAATGTTAGCTACAGAACGAGTTTTAACATGATGACTGACTCCATGCCTTTAGACTAAAGAGCTACATTAACCTACGTCCACTGTTACTTGTTTGTCAAAGATCTAATTTATGTAAGTACGCAAATGTCCTAAAATGAACAAATAAATAGCATGTGTTCAAAAAAATTACCCAACATAGAAATGATGAGTCCCCAAATATTTTATTTCCATATTTGTTACACATAAAATAAAACTGTGAATTTGAAAAAGTTATTAGCCTGGGAATGTAAGGGTTCTGAAGGCAAGGATCTCAGAATGTGACACTTTTACTTCACAGTTAGTGCGGTAGCTGGACAAATCTTTGTGTGATCCACAAATTGTTATTTCGGGTCTGAGTGTCATATGTATGTGAAATTGTGTACCTATTTGTAAACCTAAGACAAAGGAGAAAATCCGAGTGTGGGGCGACGTTTAAAAAAGGATAGTCGGTCGGAAGCTTGTGACAATTTAATATAATCATTAATTATATTCTGTATGAGATAGTACTTATCGCAATAATACAATTACACAAGTAAATCAAATTCAGTTCAATACTTTTATGACGACAGAATGATTTGAAGAACTATTCAAATTAAACATATTGTGTTGTAAATCATCACTTGGTCTTTCATTTTGATGGACGGCAATATTCGCCAGGGGTCAAGTGAATGCGGTTTTTGCGTCATTGCGTGACCTTGACGCGGGTTTTGCCGCTGAGTCTAAACTAAGTTAACTTGGCACCATTTGTCTAATTATGTAAGCGAGTTCTGCCTCGTTGGCCGAGTAGTCACAAGTGCGACTGCCGGGCAAGGGGTCTCGGGTTCGATTCCCGGGTCGGGCAAAGTATTACTGGGTTTTTTAAAATTCTCAGTAGTAGCACGGAGTCTGGAAATGTGCCCGGTATATGGCAATAGGCTCACCCCCTATTACATGGGACTCATAACAACTAGTGAAAAGTGGGTGTTACATTGTACTGTGGTAGAATGTGCACCTCTGCCTACCCCTTCGGGGATAAAAGGCGTGATGTTATGTATGTATGTATGTAAGCGAGTTCTTTCTTGGCTCTTTCTTCTTCCGAAAAAAATGTATATTAATTGTTACTTCAGGGTCCTTTCACTGATCAGTCTCAAGTAATTAGACTTACTTTTGTGTATAAATAAATTATATAGGGTGACTTGTAACTCGACGTATTCCTCTCAGGAGGTGATAATACAACTAATTTCCAACAATATTAGTCCTGAGGTCCCTAGTCCGAAAATGGCTAGTTTCTGAGACATTCAACATTTTTGATTTGGTCAAAAATTCCGAACTACAAAATATGAATAAATAAAAACTACTGATTTGATTATTGTTTCAGTATTTATCAGTTGTCAATATGTTTTGCAATCAATTAACATTTATCAATACTAACACGGGCAGGGTATCGGTACTTAGAGCTCTGGCTGGGGTATGGTGGGGTGCTCACCCCTTCTCATTGAAGCTCATCTACAATGCATTGGTCAGAAGCGTAATGGACTATTGTTGCTTCCTTATTGTTCCTTGCAATAAGGGTGCATTAAAAAAACTAGATTCCATTCAGGCCAAATGCCTTAGAATGATTACCGGAGCTATGAAATCGTCCCCCATAAATGCTCTTCAGGTTGAATGTGTAGAGCCTCCCCTCAACCTTCGAAGACAATACCTTGCAGACCGATTCATCTCAAAAGTCCTCTCCCTCTCATCACATCCCCTTCTTCCTATCCTAGAACAAATCCACTGTTCCTATAGCTCCTCTTCCTACTGGAATAGTAAACCTGTCCCTCCCGTGATTGTCAGGTACAGGGAGCTTAAAAACCTCTCTGCACCCATCAAGCAATATCCTGTACTCCCGGTCTTCTCTTCCGTATATGAGGTTATCCACTTCAGGCCAAAGCTGATTCTAGGGCTCGGCATCTCGAAATCCTCCGTGGATGCTACGGGCGAGTTCGGACGCGCCTTGAACAAATACTGGAAAGGTTGGAATATTTTTTTCACAGACGCGTCTAAGCTATCTCGAAACGGAAGTACAGGAGTGGCAGAGTACTTCCAAAATTCGAAGATCGCCCTCCTCTCTAAGTGTCCCCCGGAAGCATCTGTCTACACGGGAGAATGCGTTGGCATTTTAGAATCAGTTAAGTTTATTAGAGCACACAACCTAAAAAACTCTGTTATTTTTTCCGACTCCCGGAGTAGCCTACAATCTCTCAACCAAGACCAGCTCCATTCCCGAACTCATAGCAGTTTGGTTGTTGAGATAAAGGCGCTTCTTTTCTCTTGTTACAAAGATGGCATAAATATCGAGATCGCTTGGATTCCTGGCCACTCTGGCATATGTGGTAACGAGTGTGCGGATTCATTGGCCAAATTTGCGGCCTCGAACGATGTCGAACGCCAGCACCACGTTGTGTACGGGTATGATATACGTGCAGACACAAAGCACAAGCTGTTTGACTCATGGACTGCAGTGTGGGTAGAAACATCCAAACATAAAGGGGCCTACTATGCGGTTGTCCAGCCCGGCATCCGACGGAAACCTTGGTTTTCCAAGTACCCCAAGCTTCCCCGTCACACTGTTTCATCCTTGTGCAGGCTCAGACTCGGCCATTGCAGTAGTCCGGTCTTCCTCAGCAAGATCCGCGTTCGCGACAGCTCGCTGTGCGAATGCGGCCTTGATGAGGGAACCTTAGAACACATCTTTTTTTCGTGTCCCTTAAATTCCAAATCTTTTGACCTCTATAAAAAACTTCCCAAAATCCAAATCCCTCTCCCAATCAGTTTCCACCTCCTTTTAACCCACTTTTCCTACAAATTAATTAATTGTATAAGTAAATTTATAAATGAAAATGACATTAAAATATGACGGTGTTCAATGATGTAAATGATGTATATATATTCATATCTGTCTGTATTGTGTATGTCCCCCAACTATTTTTTACACCACTGTATACATACAATAAAATAGTTGATAATGTCTATGTTTACTAACCCAATTGTTTTGTCTTTCCAGCTACTAACAACTAAAAACTACCGCAAAGTTAAGTTCGACGGTTCATAAATTTTGCCGTCACCACTCGACACTGGCAGTATAGTCGACAACACCGTTCTGGAGACTCGGTTGTCAAAGAAGAAAAAAAAAAAAAAAACACGGGCAGAAATATCATTCGTAGCATAGCAAGTAAATTCTTATCAAATTATATTTCGAGTCACTAATTTGTTCAATAGAGAACAGTGCCTTTAGCCAAACGCCACTTTAGCGCTTGTCTACAAAGAGAATAGAAAACTAAATGTATGGGGATGACACTGACAAGTGTCAAAATTTACGTCAATTCCATATAATTTGGTTTTCTATTCTACATGTAGACAAGCGCTAAATGGCATTTGGCTACAGCTGCTGGACTTATTTAAAAACAATCTACTACACTATATTAAGTGAACAAACTATTAGAAAAACTTCATGTTGCTACCCAAAAACGTTAAACAGTAAATTCCATTGTGCACTGAAATTATACTTTTGCGTTTTGTTTTCCCCTTATTATTATTATTATTATTTATTATTGATTTTAGTTTTGGTTTTTGAAGTCAGATTTTTGAACGCAGTATATTTTTTTTTTTAGGTTAATCTTGTCGTAAACTATCTACCTATATCTATACCTATCTCATCAATACAAGTAATTTAAGCTCAAACACGAGCCAAATATTGTAAATCGATGAGTTAGCTATCGTGTTACAGTCATTATCAAACCGATAATGACAATCGCACCCCATCTATAAGTAAAGTTCTCATCTATCCAAATAATTCATACAGAAACACGGGATCATTACGGTATATCTTCGAGGAGTTCCCTAGAATGTCTGTCGGCTCAAGCGATCAACTATCAAATTGTACTGATGTAAATGCTTAATTGATAAATCAACAAACACACTAGTTGGCCTTACAATTTTCAAAAGTTCCCCTTGGTTTCCCTGGGATCCCATAATTAGATCCTACACCTCACGGAAGCATACGTGCATGAATTTATCAAAAAAAAAAATCGATCCACAATTATTAGCGGAGTAATCGATTAACAAAATAGTATCTCCTCCTTTTTTTGAAGTCGACAATAAAACAGTGAAAGGCAAGGCTTTTCTGGGGCAATACAAATTTACAGAACTGTGTAATTATATACTAACTAGTTTTTACCCGCGGCTTCGTTCGCGTCACAAAAGAATAAAAAGTAGTCTATGTGACATATACCAATATACACAGCGCCATCTATACCAATAATTTCGTTTTCCCTCGAGAATATCAAATATATCCGGTATAAAAAGTACCCTATTATTTAATCCAGACTTCTAACTTTACGTCTGCAAAATTTCAAAGCAATCGGTTTAGTAGTTACGGCGTAAAAGTGGAACAAACAAACAAACTCACTTTCCGATTTATAATATTAGTAAGATGGCATCAGGATGTGTTACTGGAAACCTAGGTTTCTTTTTTTCCCATTATAGTGGTGAGTATAATCTCGTAATGAATGAAAATGAGGCTATGTAATCATCACGTTACTATAGTCCAAATTAAAAATAATAATAAATATTAATGACCTAAATCATTGACTACAAAATGCCGTAACTATTTTATTATTGACGAAATATAGGTATTAAAAAAATGGAATTTACATTTTTTAAAATAATTATTACCATAAAGGTGGTTAAAGGTTATTGTCACGCACGTTTGTGCCTATCAATATAGAATCCGGATTTACGGCACAAATAGTCTTTAGAAGTTATGTTACGTGACACAGAGTTGTATACAGGGTGTCCACTGTCCAGTAATTAATGGATAACCTTGAAATGCCTTACAGTACAACTTATGGCTGCGCCGTCCTGAAAAAAATACAAAACAAAGTATATATCATAAGTAGTACCTTCGATATCTTTTTTAAACCAACTTCAAAAAAAGGAGGAGGTTCTCAATTCGACAGTATATATATGCTTTTTTTTTATGTTTGTTCGCCGATATCTCCGTCGTTTATGAACCGATTTTAAGAATTCTTTTTTTGTTGGAAAGGAGATAGTTCCAGAATGGTCCCATGATAAGGCAATCAGGATCTGATGATGGAAGACCAGGGAAACCGAGGGGAACTTTTAAAAATTATAGGGGCGACTAGGGCATTTGGTAATTTTTTCATTAAGTATTGAAAACCACTACAATTTGATAAAAGTCTGGAGCCGATCTGATGATGGAGCCGAGAGCCAGTTGAGGGAACTCCTCAACGGTTAACAGTAGCTACCTTGTGTTTGGGTTTGATTAATTTGTATTGATGAGGACTTAACACCTGGGTGGGGTGTAATTGTCAATAAGGGTCTCATGATGAAGTAGTACGATAGTTGAGGGATCTCCTTAACGGTTAACTGTAGCTATATTGTGTTTGGGTTTAATAATTTGTATTGATGAGAGTTACACCTAGATGGGGGGGGGGGTGATGGTTATTAAAGGTCCAATGATGAAGTAGTATGATAGCTAAGGGACTCCTTAATGGTTAAGAGTATCCATCCGGTGTTTGAACTTGAATAATTTGTATTGATAAAAACTTTGCATCCATGGAGGTTGTGTACAATATACCTCTATATCAAAGTACTAAACTAAAAAATATAAAATAAAATTAAAAAAACTGCGTTTAAAAAAACCGACTTCAAAAACGAATGACTAACGAAAAGTAAAAACTAAAAAAAGGAGAAAAATAACTAAGTATTATAGCTTACACACCCACTGATAGGTTAGAAGTCGGTGCCACAAGTTTTAAACAAAATTATTCATTAAAACCTTAATAGTTACCTTAATAGTAACCTTAGTTAATGGACACAGTTGGTATAACCAACTGTGTCCATTAACTATTTTGTTGTGGGTTTGTGGCACCGACTTCTAACCTATCAGTGGGTGTGTAAGCTAATAATACTTAGTTATTTTTCTCCTTTTTTTAGTTTTTACTTTTCGTTAGTCATTCGTTTTTGAAGTCGGTTTTTTTAAACGCAGTTTTTTATTAAAGAAATGTCTATTTTTTAACTACTACTGATTACTATCCTGATCACTATGGCTAAGAATAAAATGAATAGTAGGTACTGGTTTTTTATTGATTCATTATACACTAACTGTTGTGATAGATAGAAAATAAATAGTATGACTAGCTAATGCAGTTATTTTTATAAACCATACTCAAACTAATTTATTTTTGAAAAATAGGTAAGTATACAGAAAATATATTTTTTTAAGCTAAGTTCAAAGTGTAAAAAAGGTTTTAAGCAAAGTCCCTCTTGGGCATAAAAAATGTACGTATACATGGGTGACCAATAATTTTACAATAATGTCTGTTTCAAGTAGATTTTATAAAGTAACAATTCATAACTACCTCTATATCTGTGCTATTAATGTAGAAAAGGATAAATTTTGACTATATAACAAAATTTGTGATATGGGAACATTTTTTGAATTCAATTGTATTTTATCATTAAGGAATAATAAAAACCATGTTTAATTTTCAAAACAATTTATTTTATATAAATTCACAATAAATGTTCAAATCGTTTTCGTCCCATTCTTATGCACGCCCTGCATCTTCGAATAAATGGTCTTCTGAGCACCGTCTGTTGTGTACCGCTGCTCTCTTATTTTCGATGCGGCTGCTCTGACACGAGTGCGTAATTCGTCCAAAGACGGTATAGGTTCCGACCGTATGTTCACATACCTCTTATTACTATTCTTTTTAATTAATAAATAAAAAGTTTGAGTTAAAAATATGTGTTTCATCTAGTATCAAAAATATAATATAAATTATCTCTAACTAGTTCTGACCGCGACTTCAAAAAATGAAAGTAGCTGGTTTTCATAATAAAAGTATATTTAAATCTGATAGATTGAATTAGAGAACCCAAAATAGTAATAATAATGTTACTGTCACATTTACATTACGAAGAAATGTTCAAAATCGTTACTTACACTCGTATATATAACTACTAGCGGACCCAACAGACGTTGTCCTGCATATCCACTTGAATGTATAAACAAAGACTGCCTCTTTGGTCTAGTGGTCGTAAGTGCGACTGCCGGGCAAGGGGTCTCGGGTTCGATACCCGGGTCGGGCAAAGTATTACTGGGTTTTTAAATATTCTCAGTAGTAGCACGGAGTCTGGAATTGTGCCCGGTATATATGGCAATAGGCTCACCCCCTATTACATGGGACTCATTACATAAATAGTGTAAAGTGGGTGTTACATTGTACAGTGGTATAATGTGCACCTCTGCCTACCCTTTCGGGGATAAAAGGCATGATGTTATGTTATGTATAAACAAAAATTCATTCAAATTTGTTCAGCTGTATAGGATAAATAATCTATACATCGACTGCAGCGCCATCTGCCGGGCTGATTTGTGAATCTAAACCATTCCCAGATCCCCTTGAACACACACAAAAAATTTCATCAAAATCGGTCCAGTCGTTTGAGAGAAGTTCAGTGACATACACACTCACAGAAGAATTATACCATATAAAGATATATTATAACAAAAAATATTTTTCATTAAAACAAAAATAAAGTGACAAGGGCGCCATTACTGATAAAGAAAGAATTTGATACAAAATTAACTTTTGTTTGTATGTTTGTTCGTAGCTTACAGGTGGATCTAATAAAAGCATAGTAAAAAAAACCGTGTATTTTTTATATTATAAATATAATAACCACACTGGGGAAGCTGTGGGAGAAAAAAATCATTTATTCCACGGTCACAGATATTAAACAAAAAAGATTTATCGTATACCAGATCATTTAAAACCCTGTCGCAACTTTTGTTTTAGCAATGTCATTTGAAATATTTGCATTAATTGATGTTTTTAAAGAATAATTCATCTTTGCATAATATAGAATTGTTGTAACGCTGCGATATGGCATAATTTTGTGGAGTAATATCATCAAGCAACTTTAAAAAATAAATTCGAACTAAATGTGTATTAACAACGTTATATAACAAAACGTCACGCTTTTTATTTTCTGAAGGTGTGCGTAGATTGACATGTCAAAGTCTTCTTTAAACTTTTTTTTTAAGGTGGGAAAATCATCGGATGACTGCTCCCGCCTGGGTGAGGCGGGAGGGAGTGTCAGACTCTTACTGACTAAAAACCACCCCGTTCCTTCTCCTGCACGTCGAGCCGGAGCCCCGGTTACCCGTTAGGTTCTCCGCGACTTCTTTAACCTTTAACATGTCTATATTTTGTAAAGTCTGTACATAAGGTCTATACAATGTAGCTGTGCATCTACCTATGCAGTTATGTCCTGTCCCATATGAAAGTAAGAATCATAAGCCGGTCATACAATGCAATGCGAATTCGTGTAAATTCTTCGCTCCAGTTGATTCTTGTTCATAATTTAACTAAAATAAATGTGAGCAAAGGAATGTGAAACCTAAAAATAAATGTTTGAAATATATACTTATACCTATTTCACGGTAAAATAACCAGCATAAGTATCTCTTGCTGGTGACTTAGGTACACATAGGTACTCGAAACTTTATTGTAATCTATAATTAAAAACTTATACGACACATATTTACAAACTCTCTCATACGTTAAAAAGAGATGGCGAATTAGTGCTTTAAAATATCCAGTTACAAAACTATCGTAGTAAAAAACTCTTTAAGTTTTAGAACAGTAGGATAAAATTTAAGTAGTTAAAGCATTTGCTGTATAATTAAGAATAGGTAAATAAATAGTAGTTCAACGTTTGACATTTTGACTAATAAAAATTTTATAAAATGAATTATTTTGTGATAAAGTACTAAGGTAATGAGTAGGTACCATCTGATATGGAAGTGAACTTGAAAATAATAAAAGTGTCCATCGAACAGTTAGGTGGCACCACTGCAGTGAGACAACTGTAATATTGCAGCTTACTATATTAACTAAAGATAAGTTTTGATACTAACTATTTTAAAATTAATATTATAGTTTACGCTATTACTCCGACCCTCCCATTTGACAATTTTAGTCGGCACTTTTCACGCTTACCGAAACAATGCTCCTTGCGTCACCTCAGCATGTTGTGATAATTATGTAAATAATGTCGTGAAGAGAGTCACCAAATGTCTCTTAGATACTGCATAATGAAGTGTTGGATCTGAATCTCGTTGATTAAATTAATATTATTACTTATCAAATACCAAATCCGGATTAACCACTTCGTCTATGACAGTTGACATTATGCCAGAGCGTCTGCTAACGTATAAAAGATTATTCCAAGATCGTCTGTGCATCAGTTGCTCACCAGCCACCGAACAAAAACCAAATATGAAATCGGTACGTTCCGTTTCACAATATTTACAAATTATTTCGTTTTGTGGTTTCGATCGTTCTTAATTAAGATATAATATTTATTTTTACTTAGATCATCTTTGTCGCCCTTGCCCTCGTGGCCGTCGCCGCCGCTCTCCCCGTCGATGAGCCCATCAAGACTCTCCGGTCTAACTTCGACAAGGATCCTAATGGTGATTTCCAGTTCGGGTAAGAATATTCAGTAAATTGTAGTTATGATGCTTACTCTATTAGTAAATTGAGTTGAGTGTATGAGATTGTGAGCTAATTGGTAATTTGTGTATAATTTACAGTTTCGAGACCGAGAACGGTATCAAACGCGAGGAAGAGGGTAAGGTGAAGGAAGTTTTGGACGAGGAGAACAAGCCCCACTCAGTCGTCGTTGTCCGCGGATCTTACTCCTACACCAATGCGGACGGTACCGTTGAGACCGTCGACTTCATCGCTGACGAGAACGGTTTCCAGGCTCAAGGACCCTCCATCCCCAAGAACCCCCCCGCAAGGAGATAAGCTACCACAGACGACACTCTCATTAATAATTGATTGATTCATGACTACATGGATTAATCAATTGTTACTGACTCTATGTGTTCCTTTTGAAAGAATATCTAATACTAATATGACATAGACGTATCTAGTGTATGTACCTATGTGATAAGTCTTACTGGTTTTTAGTCATATGTACGTTTTTGTACAAGTTGTTTTGTGTTATCAATAGTGACCCTGTAAATAAAAGATAATTGAAGTAATTTATATATTTTATTGTTTATCCTAATACCTACTTTAAAATGCTCATCCTCTCTCCTCCTTTCCTTTTTATTACCCGAATGTGAACAGTACAACACAAGTTTCATTCAGAAGCATAGAAAGTAATTTATCAAATTAAAATAACTTTAACAGTTGCGACCCAAATGATATTATATAAAGTATAGATTAAATAAAGTATAGATAATTGATTTCGACAGTTTTTTCCCACTTCTTTATTCGATTCATAATCAATTTTGTTCTATAAATCTGACAAACATACAAAGGTCAAAATTGTATAAATTATTTGTAATTAGGTAATATGTCTCATCATCATAATTCAGTTATAAGACGTCCACAGCTGAACATAGGCCTCTCCAATGACTCGACAGTGATAATTTGTAATCAAATTGTTTTGTGTCATAGAGGTAGTTACAAAATAAGGAGATAGGTAGAAGAATCATAGGTGTGGCAGAAGAAGCATGAAAGCAGGATTAATACGGTGAAAATGAGAGCCCTGAGAAGTACCTATGTTTGGACTAAATCTGAGTGATCGAGGGAAAAATTGTGTTATTAGAGAAAGGTGTGGATTGAAAGATGATGTCGTCACAAGGATTGAAAAGGGAATGTTCCGCTGGTTTTGACATGTAGAAAGGATGGATGAATGTAGAATAACGAAACAAGTATACAGAGCGGATATGAATGGGGTCGTAGGTCGAGGGCGCCCTAGACGGACATATACTCACCAGACTGGCGATATATTAAAGAAGGGCCAAATTAAAAGTACCCTTAACCATCGAGCATGCATGTAAATTAATGACGGTTGATATGTAGGAATCGAAGTAATTGGCGTACCATAGTCTCTGCCTACCCCCATGGGCGACAGGCGTGAAGTTTTGTATATATGTATGTTTTTTTTTAAGGGGGAAAATCATCGAATCGAGTGTCAGACTCTTACTGACTAAAAACCACCCCGTTCCTTCTCCTGCACGTCGAGCCGGAGCCCCGGTTACCCGTTAGGTTAAGGTATAAAACTTGAAACCACTTCTTGTTCGACTTTTTTTACAATCATCCCAAACAATATTACATTAAAACCTTAAACCTATGTTCATTAGTTATTTATAATTACATGTGTAGGTATAGTGTCGGTATGTTATATTTTGTTATGAGCTTGTAGCACCGACTTATAAACTATAAGTGGGTAGGCAGTACAATGAACAACAGTTTATTTTTTGGTTTTTCGCTTTAGATTTTTAGTTGTAGGATTTTGAAGTCGGTTTTTTAAACGCAGTTTTATTTTTTAATGTTTGTTTTTAGTGTAATAGGTGTAGGTAAATAGTGAAAAAATAACACAAATATATCAAATTTTGATCACATCTATTTAAACCTAAATTTCAACCTAACGAGATTTGTCTTCCCTAATTAGATCTACCGAATAGCCTCAAAGAATAATATTCTCAATCCGTACTCTTGCAAGAATTTTCTTCGTACTCCTAATCACTGAAGAGTTGTACCTTCCATCATCAATTCTTGGACCTAAATTAATGATTGTCAGATATAAATAATTGAATGACTTTAGGAAATTATCAAAATTAACATATTAAGTGCTTATAATTTGAGGGTTGTCCTCGATTTCTTTGGAATCTCATCACCAAGTGAGCATCAGGTAGCAACAGTAGTTGAAAGTGTACTCTAACTGACAAAAAGGAATCATGCAATTTGGACCAGAAATGTTTTAGTAATGGATGTACAAATCTACGAAGTGTCATGATAATGACATCGTTTAAGTACTTATAATGCTCATGAAATAAAAACTACTGAACCAATCCGAAACAAATTTTTATGAGATCAAATACCAGCTAGTCTGCGTCGAATAAAAAAAGAATCTCTCATATCGGTTCATAACCCTCGACGTAATCTGTGTACATACATATAAAAAAAAACAACAAAAACATACCGGCCGAATTGAAAACTTCCTCCTTTTTGGGAAGTCGAATAAAAAATAAACATTCCCACATCTTGGTTTTACCGGTATAGTTCTGTCCCCGGTGGTTTCAAGAATAAAAACTATTCTATGTCCGTTCCCGGGTTACCAACCACTGTTGTACCGAATTCCAATCAAATACATACAGCTGTTGAAAATCCGTCCTTTTCCGGGTGTCACACTATCGTTGTACCGAAGTCCAAACAAATAAGTTTAAAAGATAGATAACCTAGAAGTTTAACGTAATTCCAGTTTCCGATTTTCGGGATGAAGACATCTTTTCCCAAGTCTCAAACAATAGTTGTACCGAATTGCTCTCAAATAGGTTCAGTGGTTTAAGAGCGAGAGAGTCACGAAATTTTAACGTTTGGTTCCTGTGTCGTGGGATTTCTGGGATAGAATAATCATAAGTCCTTTCCAGTACAACTGTCTTAAACTATTATTGAACCGAATTTCAATGAAATAGGTTCACATACACAACATCACGCCTTTTATCCCCGAAGGGGTAGGCGGAGGTGCACATTATGCCACTGTACAATGTAATAGAGGGTGAGCCTATTGCCATATACCGGGCACAATTCCAGTCTCCGTACTACTACTGAGAATTTTGTAAAAACTCAGTAATACTTTGCCCGACCCAGGAATCGAACCCGAGACCCCTTGCCCGGCAATCGCAATTGCGACCACTCGGCCAACGAGGCAGTCAGTGAAATAGGTTCAATGGTTTAAAAGATAGAGTCCAGGTATTCAGCAGATACTTCCCGTTATTCTTGGATTTTTGGGTACTCTAGTATGTCACTATGTGACCTGATTTGTATCGGTTGCGATGTTACTAATTTACTATTATCTAAAAGACTGGTAAACTTTTATAGTAAATTTGGTCTAGACGGACTAAAATGAAACACTATGGGTTTTGTACTGAATCAGGCAACCATTTGAGACCACTGCTATATACCTGTGTATTGTTGTTTTCCAGACAGTATGTACTACCCACTGGAAAAAAAGTACATTAAAAGGTGTTGTTTAGTTCAAAAAGTTTAATGATCCAGGAAACAATTACACTTAATGCTCGTATTTTACCGACTAAGAGCAATAAAATATTAGAATACCTACTATTACTTTAGAATTGTTTTTGTATCAAATATAAAAACGCTTTTTTCGAGTTTTTCAATGTTCATAGGCATAATGGTTATTAATTTGGTTGTATCTAAAATAGATCTACAGAGAGTCCCTTTATTTTGTTTAAGACAGGCGTATATTTGTGTATGTTTTATTTAACTCGACTGCACGGTTGGTGCGGTGGCTGGGCAACCGGCTGCCGCGTAACGTGTCGCGGGTTCGATTCCCGCACGGATCAACTCTTTGTGTGATCTATAAATTGTTGTTCCGGGTCTGTGTATCATGTGTATGGAAACTTGTATGTTTGTAAACGCACCCACGACACAGGAGAAAATCCTAGTGTGGGGTAACGTTTTTTTTTTAAATAGGACTATGTCATAATTTAGGCCATCGATCAAGGAGTGACAACGAGTTAAACATACAAAGGGACCATGACCAGTAAGATGAGTAAACAGAAGTTGTGTAATAGTGAACTTACAATAGCACGGAATCACTGACTTAAGTAATATCTACCAATTAATTAAGAACACCCTGATCGTGAGAAACGAACACGGCTTTAATTATAATGCTGTTGAGATGTTGTTTAAATAATAATGCATCTAGCATAATTGAATTGTTGTGTAAAACTTAAATTTTGAACGTATTTCATCTTAACTTTAAACGCAGCTTGTTAACGAAACGAGTACCGTACTGAAGTGTAATGCTATGTCCTAAGATTTTCCAAGAAGGCCTAGGTCGTACTTACGGTCTGTATGCATGCTACTATCTAATTATGTTCGTCACTTCACCTCCATCACCAGATCAATGTTTATTTTTACGCAGAACTGTGATCGTGAAAAGTCACTTACTTAATATTGTGTATCAATTATTTAATAAAATAAATAATTTAAACAAATTTTATACTGCTTTCGAATTACAATGAAATAAAATTTTCAATAAATTCATTTATTGAAGCCACTCGACAGCAAACAGTTTATTCAGTTTCTTAATAAGTTCTATTAATAATTTTATTTGCTACGATAAACTATTTCTGATATTCTTTCAGTATTAGTTTATAACTAACTAGCTGCTGCCAGCGACTTCGTACGCGCAATCCCGTTTTCTCCTGTTCCCGTAGGATTATCAGGATTTTTTCGTCATAAAATAATCTCCTGACAATACCTGACCTGTTTTGAAGTTATAGCGTGACAACGGGAAACGTGGCTTCGCCCGCGTTCCCAGGGTCAAAAAGTAGTGTTACTCTAGACCATAATCTACCTCTGTGCCAAATTTCATCCCAGTCATCATTGGCCCCACAGTTACAGCATAAAGTCCACTGCGGGCCTGCGGGCAACCTAATATTCGACAAACTTATATTTGCCTTTGGTACAGTAACTGTGTCTAGGGGTTGAAGAGCATAATTAAGTTTCTTTTTTCGTGTATATACTTTTTCTAGATTAAATGTACCCAATGTTGTGCCTAGGGAATTAAAGTATAATCATATCGAGCTTCATCGTAATCGGACCGGTAGTTTTTGCGTGATGTGTGAACATATACACAGACAGACAAACAAAATTTTTAAAATCATATTTTTGGGTTCGGTATCTATCTAGTAACACCCTCTACTATTTATTTATTCACACATATTACCTACTCCTTACCTCAAGTATGGATATAAAAATAGGTATGTACTAATAGTAACAACACAGTCCACCCACTATATGTCATTATTTTATTAAATCAGAACATATGTTGACCCATCTAACAACATACCTTAACCAAATATCAATGTTCTCTTTATAAACAGATTTAGAAACATGATATATTAATTAATGTTATTCAACGAATTAATTCGCAAGATCCGTAATAATGCACCAAAAAAACAGTTCTTCGTGTAATTAGTTAACGTTGATGTAACCCATGTAAATTAATTGACAATAAGATCACTATCTTAACGCACAGAATAATGAAAATCTGACTCTTGGCCTTCTTGTAATTATGGAGCCTAATGAGTGCAAATATAAATATTAAAGTTAGAACACTAGGCTTGTGCCTATTTTAATGCGTATCAAAATAATGCTGGCTACGGGAAAGTTATGAAATACTTAATTAAATTACCGGTTACATAAATGAACTAATGTTTCTTACTTTTGTCATGAATATACGTTGGTGGGACTGTTTTTATAGTTTTATTTATATAACACTTTAAAATAATATGATATGATGCCTTTCTGTCTTTGAAATGTGAAAAACAGAGGTATAATAATTCACAAATGCCACAATAATTATATATTGCCAATTGCCATTTATGCTAGAAGTCCTGATACTTTATAATATAATAGGATGGTATTTTTGTATGAAAGGTATCGATGGAGATGGAGGTAGTTAAGATAGCATTTCAGGGACATTCACATTTGCAACGGTGATTGTGGTTCTCAATCAGGAACAATTTAAGTGATCACCACCACCACGGATGGGGCCCAATAGGGCTGATGCCGATACCGAGCTGCGGAGAACTTAACGGGTTGCCGGGGCTCCGGCTCGAAGGGCAGGAGTAGGAACGGGTGGTTTTTAGTCGGTAAGAGTCTGATACTCCCTTCCGCCTCACCCAGGCATAAAATAAAAATAAGAGTTGCAGTCGATCTTCACAATTTAGGTGGATATGAAGAGCTGATGATGTCTGGCTCAGATCTGGGACCTTTTGGAAATAATATACTTCATTGGTTTTGAGACAAATGTGAATGGTCGACAGCCATTTTGGATACATTTACCTCGATCACACTTGTAACAAATTGATTTAAATACAGCATCGGGATTTGAGGATCGAACTCACACCCAAATTGAAAAATATTATCGTAATCAATGATGACACCACGTAGATACTACCGTCTGTTGTATCTATTATGGTAGTTTAAACAAGTAGTTAGTAGGGAACAATTGAAACAAGGGATTGAAATTCACTTAACATGCGCACAAGATGCGAGGTGCTTATAGACCACCCAACTATTAAATATTCCGTAATAAACCTAATTGTGCTGATGTCTTACAGTAACTGCGCCCTGTAACATTTAGCATAATTTGGACTTAAAATTGCTGAATGATTACAGCCATTGTGTTCGTGTTGAGCTTTGTGCACTTCTACTAGTTGGGTATTTGTAACTATAACGCGGTTAATAACAGCTGATGGGGTAAAGAGACGTGTGTAACATTCACGTTTGAGCAATGGCTCAACAAAAAAATATCCGCACAGAGTAACCCTGCTGCCTATAAATGGAATATTTGGATCCCACGCTAACAGTTACAGTTTGAGTACAACGAGTGCAGTCTGATTCGAGAATTGTTGAGGTAAATGAATTATTTGCGAGTTAAATTATTCTAAAAATATCTTCACTGAAATAAAGTGCTGTTTTTAACTGCGTGCATTGTGTATGTGAACTTGTATGTTTGTAAAGGCACCCACGACACAGGAGAAAATCCTAATGTGCGGCAACGTTTTTTTTTAAAAAAGTAATTTTAAATTGGTGTGTAGTAGTCAAATCAGTCAATAGAGACTTTCAATGAGGGATACAAATTCGTTCTCCGTGTTATGTAGCATAGTTTACTTATAAAATTGAATCTTTATACCCTTCCTATGTTGGCTTTACACTATCCCATTTATTGTTTTTCAGATGTTCCGTATCATCAGCTGTGTGTTGCTGTACAGCACTTTGATAGCGGGATTTCCATTTCCATTCCCGGCAGCACCTGTAGTACCACCTACTGCTGTAGTTCCAACTCCATTCCCATTTGTCCCAGGGTCCACACCGGTAGTACCAACTACGGTTCCCTTTGCATCAGCAGTCCGGCCGGTCATTCCTACCCCCATTCCACTAGCTCCAGGTGCTAGGCCCGTTCTGCCTGGCATCAATAATCCTTATTACAACTACGCTGGTGGCCCTGCTATTCCTATCCTGTCGTATTCCAGCGAACATGGTGTTGATGGAACTTATGCCTTCAGGTTAGTGTCAGTAGTAAATTGTTTTACTTCTCCTACTACTACAGTTTGGTGCAATATGTAGATGTTTAACAGTTTGATTTTTGTAAACTGAAAGAATGGTCTATCCTGAGTACAATTTTAAGTTCAGGGATATAATTATAGATATAGATGTAAAACATGTTTAACACTAATCACCCATACTATACCTATAGGTATATTTACGGTTTAGTTTAATTTAAATATAGTTAGTATTAAGGATATCTTCAAAATGTAATTAGATACTCCTTGTAGGTGTTAGAAGTAGCTAATTTTAAAGAATTGCTACATTAACATTGCTACATATAATTATGATTTATAGTTGTTATCTATATGCGTGTTTCAGCTTTTCGACCGCTGATGGTAAGCAAGCTCAAGAAAGTGGATATTTGAAAGATGCTTTCATCGATAACGCTGGAAACCCACAAGGAACGCAGGTAAAAATTTTAATTATCTTACTATTTGTTCATTTAAAAGTTACCCATTTTGTGTATAATCTTTAAACACTAATAAAAGACGAGTTACTTGAAGTTATGATAACACGATACATATTATCTAATTATTTTTATTCATTTGTAAAAATTAATATGAAATAAATAACTTTAGAAATCATTCAATTGAACTTTGGATTTTCAGGTTGTACAAGGAAGTTACGCTTACATCTCGCCTGAAGGTACACCTATTCAAGTGAGCTACGTCGCTGACGAAAACGGTAAATAATATTAATTAAGAAACATTTTACTTCACATGTTCTAAATAGATTTATTAAAAATATCAACATAATTATCTCAAGAGAATAATAAAACTTCATAATAATGTATTCCATTATTACACCGTGTAAAATAAAATGAACTTGCTTAAAAAGTGTCATACGAAAAAGAATTTCTTACATCGTATGATGCAAATCCCATAAATGGTGTTACATGTAGCCAGGCGCCATTGCGAGTAAATCTATTCAAATTTATACAGATAAAATATGAATACTGCCATTAAAGTACTGAAAAATGTCATGAACACTATAATTTTATTGATTAATGCAAATCACTATCGATGGTCTTTTGTGCTTTTATAGCCTAAAATATGAACTTTAAAAAATCTTTTACGATATATTAAACATGAAATGAGTATACATCTTGTTCTTTTAAATTCCAGGGTTCAGACCTTCAGGGGTGCACATTCCTGCTGATGGAAAAGCTGCACCTATTCTGCCTGTAGACGGAATCAATAAACAAATCTTCGACCCAACATACAACCGTTATGACCCTTACAGAAGCCGGTACAACAACTTTGGGCCTTACAACCGGCCTTACGACCCCAGGTACCCCTACGACCCCACAAAGATCAATCCTTACTACAATCCCAATACCTACAATCCTTATCGCATCGGAATCCAAAACAAAAATTCTAACCAAGAAACTAAAAAGGAAACCGTTTAAAAATAAATTGAATAAATAAGATACAATTTTTTTGTATATATAAACGAAAATGCATATTTGTAATGGTACATGATTAAAACCTGTGATATAAAGCGATTTGTTTTAATTTCTTCCTATATCGTTAAAACATTTGGCTAGACAAGACTACGCTTAAAGATCTTCTCTATTAATGATGAAGGGTGACAAGACGAGAATTACTTTTTTTAAACAACTCTAGTATTCAAATATTAATTGGCAATTATGAAAAGAGCAACCTACCTTTGAATAATTTAAATGCAATTTCGGTTTGACGTGACGTCAACTCGTGCGTCACGTTTATTAAACTGGTATGGAAAGTATTGATAAATTATTTGTTTGAAATTAAACTTACTTCTATTAAGCGCAATTTAAAAGGTCTTTAAACCTGGTAAAGGTATAAGGTTAGTGTATTCCCTATCCTTTTTAAAACCCTACTCCATAGGCTGCATACCTTTGGCGGCTTTTAAAGATGTTGCATGCCGTCGTTTGCGTAATACATAAACCAGTGTGCCGCACTTCATATAAATCACTATGGCGTTTAAGATGAATAGCCGAAAAGCTTAATGCTTGACGTACTTACATAGTTTATTGACTACATCATTAATTAATTTTGTTACATTCATTATAAAAATGTTTAATAGTATCCAGTATTATGTAAACGTTTAGTCTTAATTCAGCTAACTAAAACTACTTTTGTATAAAATGTTTATGAAGTTAATGGTTTATTTGCTTTATTTTTTACAAGATACTAGAACTCGTTGTTCTGTTAGATATGAATCTGAAATATGAACGGCCTAGATATCCCATAATTTAATGAAACGGGTTAATAAGACAATTAAAAATAAACCAATGGCATGAACATAATTTAATAACCTATGTATAGAGGTATGTATGAAGGTAATTAAATAACAGAACCAGTTACCTACCACAAAGGAATGAATTAGTCTGTAAGACACCAGAATAAGAAAGCTACACCGTCACGTATCTTTTCATGTAAACGTTGATAAGAATTTTTATACTCATGTTTCCAGTCATAACTTTAAGGAGTATGATTGTTGCGAGGTGTGTGGCTGAGATCATCTGCGAGACTTATGATCCTGTGACTGAAATCATTCAAGAAGTTCGTGACAAAATTATCATAAATGTAATGTAACAGCACACTTTTTAATCCACAACAGTGCGACCTCTTTTCACTATTTTAGAGGTATATCTATCTCACTATTTATATTTTATATATATCTATGTACTCTATTGACATATATATGTTCTATTAAAAATATTTCTGCGAAAAATAGACACCAGTGGGTATGTAATAAGTTTCCTTTCTTTCTCTCGTTTGAATCACTGGAATGTACTTGAATTTTCAGAAATGTAATATCTTTTTGCATGCTTTTCACCCTAAAATATTGTTTTAAATTAGTAAATATATATAATTATATCCCTATATAAGAAATTAATGCATTTATTGTCTCTTAACGTTTACGTAAACAATAGTTCAGTTGTCATGTTCGCAAGATAATCAACCTTCTTAACTATGAATCAGAGTTGAAAATGTAACGTGAAGGTTTGATATAGACTTTGTATCATAATGATTATCCTTATTGTATGAGTAAGGAATAAAATAGTAATTCCCCGAATTCGACTTGTTCTTGACAAGTTTTTTCTTTGAACTACAGTATGACACAATTAAGATGCGACTGGTTTCTGAGATCCGCCTCCATTGATGTGCCTAGTTAAGGTTAACTTTACTGCTACAAATTACGTCACATTCTTAAAACTGTATTATAGTAGCGATTGCGTTCGATGGGAAATTAAGAAATTCATTATCAACTTACTGTATTATTTCATTAATAATAGATTTTCTATCATAATTGATTCTCTGATATTAAAAGTTATTTTTTAAGGGGGTACATTATCGAATGACTGCTCCCACCTGGGTGAGGCGGAGGAAGTGTCTCTTACTGACTAAAAAGGACTGGAGTTCCAGTAACCCGTTAGGTTCTCCGCGAAAATGTTAAAAGTTTAGTTTGATAAAATTTGTTTATATTTGGCAGCTCGGTTTTTAGCGAAGATTTTCAAGAGCACGGCAGAAATATACAGCGAACTTGAAACTAATCTCATCTCATTTTTTAAATAGCCATTTAGACGATTTTATTAAGATTTAGATTGTAATCACAATTTTTTACAAATATTATTAAGTTCAAAGATGTTTTATAGATGTCTTTAATTAACTGAAGCCGTTCATATATACATTAAAAATTCCGATCACGTATTAATTAGCAGGCTCATTACTCCTCAACGTGCAACATTACAAAAAACTATAGCAATAAAATTAAAATGAATGTGTGTATTAAAATTTTACGAAAAAGCAATAATTTCCAATTTCATCTTGCGCTTTATTGTGATATTTAAGTCTTATTGGTATGAGAATTAAGTCCTTATTCAATTGTTTCTTGCGATATTTCGGTACCATAAGGGACGCCAACTGTCCTTCGTTGTACACATGATCATAAAATATATACAGAATCCGTTGTGATGTGTAATTGCGACAAAAGTTTTCGGTATAAATACCGGGGGTGCATCCAAAATGCATCATTGTACTGCTTTTGTAATACACGCATCCTTCTTACTGCACTCTACTTGGTTCAACATGAAGTGTGTTGTAAGTTTCATAAGTCCTCAAATAGAAGAAATATATTCTTGCTCTCGTACTTTTATAGAACAGAGTGAATTTGTACAGCTTAGTTCTATGTTACAACTCCTTGCTTTCCTGCTGTTAATTAAAATAGAAAAGAGTGGCTTTGGGATTATAAGAAGTGTCCATTATCTATTATCGTTATTCAAAACACATGTTCCTTATTTCCAGATACTCCTAGCATGTGTGTTTGGCGCGGTGTCCGCTGACGTCAGCAGTTTCCAGCCCTTCCAACCACAGGCTATATACCAACAGCAGCAACAACAGCCGCAGCAGTACACTACAGAACCCATCCCCATCATACGACAGGAACATGTCCAGAACCCTGATGGATCTTACAAGTGGAGGTAGGTCATTTGTTTAGTAGAAGACTTTTTTTGGGAGGGAAAATCATCCTATGTCTGCTCCCATCTCGAGAGGGAATGTCAGACTCTTAGGGACTCCCGTGCTACTCCTACTCTTCGAGCCGCAGCCCCTAGAACCCGTTAGGCCTTCCGTGGCTTAGAAAACTAGCTGCGCTTTCGAGCTTTCAACAAACACTAAATATAAAAAGGATTTAAGTTAATATAATACTTATCTAACTTAATAATATCAAATTAGTGCCAATAAACTATTGAAAGGTAGTCTTCACTATGGATAAGAAGACGTCACTATAGATAGTCATAAGAAAATGTCGTTATAGTTCTTTCCGTTCTGGTTCAGTTCAAAAGTTGTTCAAAGGTATAAAAATTACATAAGGAAATTTTTATTTTCTTACTTATAAATTAAACATAGACAAGGAGATGTAAAATAGAATTATATTCGTATAAAAAGTACATGTTTATGAATCCAATGAAGTTTAATCATCAATCTTTTAAAATACTTAATGCTCAATACTATATATGTTAAAACTAACAAACATGGGATACCAGATTCTTAATAAACTTTTACATTTATTTAAAGGTCGCTCTCAAATACATTTCCAATTCAAATTAAAGACTTCATCGCAATCTCAACAGAAAATTGTATTGAGATATTTTAAAGTAACATTAATAATATAGAATGTCTAGTATAACTTCTGTTTCTTATGCCTTAGTTATGAGACGGGTAACGGTATATCGGCAGAAGAACAAGGGTATGTGAAGAATCAAGGTGTACCAGAACAGGAAGCTCAGGTTGCCCAGGGACAGTACCAGTACACAGCACCTGATGGACAGGTAAATATTAATCGCATTTGGTCATATTTTCTATTTACCTCATATTGATAGCATGCGTGAGGGCTTTGGACACTTCTCCTTCGTTGAAAGAAAGAAAAATTTTCTAACTAAGTAGTTATAGCAATGACTAAGTAGTTATAGCAATGTAACTACTTTCTTTTGAAATTGTGAGTGATAGGTACGGAAGAGGGTAAAATTGTGTCTAGTGTAAAGAAATAGAAACAACTAGCATAATCACTGAAAAGAAGGTATTGATAAAGTTTAGTATCAGGACTTCCAAATACACCTTCAATGAAGGAATGATGAGATGTAATACTATTTACTTAAATCTTGCGAGAAAGTATGAAATTTATATTCGTGATGTTATGTTATAAAACACGTGTCATCAAGATTTTCCCGCTCTAACAGGAAAATTATCGAGTAACCTGCTAGGTATTCTTTTAAAATTTTATCTGTAAGTATAAGATAGTCGAAGCTACCAAAAAAGTATGCAACATGCAAATTACTAAAACGTGTATGAATTTTAATGATATGAATCGAAAATTATATGCATTTATTCAACAATTTATAATAATTTTGTACCTAATCGAGAAGCTTACTGAAATATTACAATGTATATATTATTTATTTGTACATAAATCAAAGTATTTCGTTAATGTTACGCAGGTTTTATTTAGTAACTTTAGATACGCGCCTAAGAGAACGGGTAGAGCAACCATTATTTAGAAAAGTAACTGAATAGTAAACTTTTGCAGGCTTACTATAAGATGCAATCAACTTAATTCAACAACAGGTGGCACCACAAACAATATTATAGAATTCTGAGGTTTCTATTTTCGGGTCAGACAAATATCAAATATAAAAATTAATATCCTTGCATTATTTTAAAAGTTGGTCATTAAACTTATGACAAACGTCTAAATATAATATTTGAACAGTGGTTACCGAATCATACTAATCTTTAATTTTAGAATGATGTTGTCATTTTGACTGAGCCTTCCGCCTATTCATTGATTAATCTACTGACAAGCTATTCATTTATCTTTTTTTTTGAAGATGTTGATATCTACTCCAATAGCCTTCAATCTTGTCCTCAATCTTCTCCAAATGTGTCAGTTACACAAGTAAATAGAACAGAATATTTGAAATGTCTTTTTTAGGAAATTATAGGATGTTGATAATATTTTTATCCTTGTCATTTACATGGCTAACAGACCGGATACAATGTGTCAAAGCAAACATTTTTAAGGTCCACGAACTGTCTAAAATTCAAGTAAACGAAGACATAATAAATGTAAACAACAGACAATCGTATTTCAATGACTTTGTGGTATTATTGTTACTAGCTTTCCGTGCGTGACTTTGCCCGTGGTCTATGGAAAAAATGTCATATCACTCGTCAGTGCTTGCAGCTATTTACAGTTTCAACGTTATTTCTAGGACATGTATCATTATTCCTTGAATTTTGTCTTCCTGACATTCTAAGTGATGGTACGTTATCTACACATGTAGATAATATAACTTACCAAGGCACAAAAAATAAATACCTCCGATGAAAGGTCGTCTCGCCTGTAATCATAGAATATTTGGTTTTCATCGAAAAAATTTACATAACATAACGTCATCCTTATGATTCCTCGAAGTAGTAGACAGCAGTAATCCTAAAGACTAATGCAATTGAAAAAGGTCAGTACAGTACCTAATAACGTTCAAATATTAACATTTTCCATTTATATTTCAGGTAATCCAACTGCAGTACTTAGCTGATGAGAATGGATTCCAGCCGCAGGGCGCTCACATTCCAACATCACCACCGATCCCCAGAGAAATCCAGAGTGCTTTGGACTACTTGGCCACTCTGCCTCCACCTAATCCAGAAAATAGAGACTATGGAAGGAATTAGACTCATCGTGTAATGGGCTAGGACTTATTCAAATGTTACTCGATTACTCTAGTTAGGTATATCGCTAAAGAAAAATGATACAAAAAAAGGATGTTACATAATGTGTAATCTGTTGATAGGTAGTTAAGATAATTTTATTTTTTGCAAAGCATAATATATTATGGTTTTATGTTAAGTATCTCGTTTTATTGGAATTTCTGCTAAAACAAGTTTTCTTCTTTTGATACTTGATAAGAACTTGATTTTATTTTTGTGACAAGTCGTAACTTGATTTAATCGGAGAAGGATTTATTAGTAATAGACGTACAAAAAATATGTTTAGGTGAAAATTAGACGGTATAAGGATTGCGCAAAATAATTGGTGGCCAGTTAGAGCTCAATTAAAAACCGTTTATTTTGATCTAATAATTTCATTTCGTAAGCTGGAGATTAAATGTTTGTTTGTTCATTCACAAGGTTATAGTTTATAACAGTCTGGCGATTATCGACTCACGGGGCTGTCAATGGTAATTACACCCTGCGCTTGAGTTAGACAGCTCTTTAGTGTTCGTGGACTGTCAATTATTAAAACAACCGCGTTCACAATTATTTAGGCTACCAGTCAGAAGACAATATTTTTTTGATTTCAAACTGAATGTCCAATAATTTGTATTGAAATTTATATTTTTCAATAATCAGTGCATTAGGCCATACTTACCTACATAGTTGAAATGATGACAATGCTTACCATCGTAATATCATATCCGTCACATGTGTCGGCGTCCTAAGCGGCTGAAGTTCGTTCGGCTCGACCCCTTACTCAATAACCGGTCTGTTCACTTTCCCTGCAACTTCGTGTCAAGGTCGCTTGAACATCGACATGCCCCATACAGGTACAAAAAACATCGAAGAACATCCAAAATAAGAGAACTATGCATCATGGCTAATTACGAAGGTTATAATTTGCGTAACCCGACTCGTCTGGCTCGGAATGGAATTTCTTGTTGTTATCCGGGTAGACTAGACAGTATAGCATTTTTATTTTATTTTTTAAATAAAGAAATAATCATAAATGCCTGCGCCAGACATGTGCGCACTTTCAATTTTTTCAATTTTTTTTTGTGGACGTTCAAAAGTGCCATTCTGGCCTAATTGAAATAAATGATTTTGACTTTGACTTTGGACATTTAATGCTTTTTTTGTACACTTTTCTGTTATAGTATTTGGCATACCCTGTCTCTATTTGTGCCTCCACCACTCAGCGAGACTAGCAGGAAATGCCTCAGTTTAATTTAGCCGTAGTAGGTATATATGTACCTCTAAATAAATAAATTGCTACTACATAAAAAGTTTTAGCATACAATGATAGCCTGTCATCTATTGTGGTCATTCGCAATAGGTTTACGTTATATATGTTATGTGTATAAATATGTACTTACCTACTTAAAGAAATAAACACATGTTCGTGTCTATCATAGTTCCAAGTGTTTTATTGGTACACTCTCGATATCTTATAGTAGTATTTAAAACAGTGTCTGGCCTTTTTTTATTAGTTTTTCAATACCAGAATGAGAAAAGCTCTCTAAAATTTTTCATATTAGGACCTAAATCATCAACTGCACATTTATTTGTTGTGAGTACTTACAATCTATTCGTTTATTAAATATCGTGAGGTTACTCATACGTTTTTTGGACGTTTGTATCACAAATAAACCCAGCCAGCTGACTAAGCTCACCAAGGTTTAAAACCCGGCTTACACCCACTACAAGACAAGGTTCTAATTCTATTTGACTAGTTATTCTGTCATCTTTTTGGAACGATGCCATTCATTTTGCATACACTACATACATTTAAATAGATACAAATCAGATGACCTATATTACCGTGCGTCTCACTTGTACAAAGACTTACAACTTCCACGAAATCTGAAGAGACATAACGCTGTAAAAAATAAAGTATTGGATTATTCGCAAAAAATATCATTATTTGAACAAATATTAACTGGAGATTTAAATGTCAAATGACTTCATCAAATTATCATAGCCATACATAAGTCACCCGTGGGCCACTCCCAACAAATAGATGTTAATGCAGCAATATCAGAAATTGCCTGAAGACATTCTATTCACTAAAATATCTACAATACGATTTACATAAGAGATATAAGAGAAATCTTTTGTTGTCTGAATTCATAAAGACTACCATGGATGGATTCACTTGCATAATACTGTAGGCTGTATTGATCCGATACCGACTATTTAAATGATTGACTGTATATATGTCAGAGTGACTTAGCAATTTTATTGCTATTCATAGGTTCGCACTTAATTGTAACATAAGGTATGGAATCACCACATATTGACACATAATATCAGGTTTAATATGACGAATAAAAGCAAGATAGTACCTCTATATAATAGGCCCAGGCAGAACTCAGTGCTAACAATAGAAACTTCTCTATAGCCGAGTATGTAGACATAACAAGAAAATTAACTTGAGAACCAACAAATAAATAATATAATAAAATCGTTTAGCATATCGCACTCACCGAGTCGACTGTCGTTGGTGAAGGCAGACGATAAAATCAAGACCTCAGTGTCAAAAAAGAAAACACTGAAAGTACTTAGTGAAATTAGAATGTAAGACCTGAACTTGTGCAAATTGGTAGAACAAAGACAACTGTTTACAATACCCAGATATTGACGGGTTTATTTTATCAACTAGCTGTTGCCCGCGACTTCGTCCGCGTAGATTAATGACTTCTGACAGAATTCATCAGAATCAATTCAGTGCCCAATTAAGATTTACCTATTGTGAAATGATTTATCGTAATTTCAATAAATTAAAAATCCCGCTGGGTTCCTACCAGTCCCGGCCCGATCATGTAAGTTTTGAGTAATAAAAACTTCGACTATTGTTGTACAGAATCTCTATGAAATAAGTTCAGTGGTTAAAAGATAGAGAGTTTCCGCGCGCGCCTCACAGAGCCATCAGACCACCACAGATGGGGCCCAATACGGCTGATGCCGATTCGGAGTCGCGGAGAACCTAACGGGTAACCGGGCGGAGGTTATGCGCCGGGGCCGAACTTGTTGCGGCGTCCCGCTCGGACGCTGCTCATGTCACAGAGGGTCATGGCGATCCGAATGATCCGCGGATACCGCACGATCTCCGGGGAGTCGGCGAACCTCCTTGCCGGATTACCGCCGTGGGATCTGGAGGCGAAGGTGCTCGCGCGCGTGTATAACATGCGCGCGGAGGCACGTCGCCGGGGCGAAACCCCGCTGCCGCGCCAGATAAGTGCGTGGCGGGATGAGCTCCGGCGCGACCTCATGGCGGAATGGCAGCAACGACTGTCGCAACCGGGGGCTGGGCTCGCTGCCATTGCAGCGGTAAGTCCCCTCTTTGAGGAGTGGCTTGAGAGACGCTACGGCGTCCTCACCTACCGCCTGACGCAGGTCCTCACAGGACATGGAAGTTTCGGGAGGTACCTGTGTCTGATGGGGCGGGAGGAAACGCCCGGGTGTTATCACTGCGAGGACCGCCCTGAGGACACGGTGGAACACACAGTGGGAGAATGCCCTGTGTGGGCTGAGCACCGCCGTGCCCTCAGGGAAGTGATCGGCGATGGCGACCTCTCGCGTCCGGGCCTAGTGCAGGCCATGATGCGGAGCGAGGGGGATTGGGATGCCGTCTCCTCCTTTTGCGAAGCAGTCATGCTAGCTAAGGAGGAGGCGGGACGCGTGAGGCAGCGAAGCGCTGCCTCCTCGCAACCCAGCCATCGCGAAGGACACACCGGACGTCGGGGATCGCGGGACGATCTCCGGCCACCGTAACCGCGGGCCTGCGGACGGCGAGCATGGGTGGCTCCCCGTCCGACCAGAAACAGACCCGAGCGTACGGCGCGTCGCGTTCCGCGCGCGCCTCAAAGAGCCATCAGACCACCACAGATGGGGCCCAACAGGGCCGATGCCGATTCGGAGTCGTGGAGAACCTAACGGGTAACCGGGGCTCCGGCTCGACGTGCAGGAGAAGGAACGGGGTGGTTTTTAGTCAGTAAGAGTCTGACACTCCCTTCCACCTCACCCAGGCGGGAGCAGTCATTCGATGATTTTCCCCGCTTAAAAAAAAAAGGGATGGAATTCATCAAAATCCTTTCTAAGGAGATACCTATGTCATAGTAACTTTATGCATGCAAAGTCTCAGCCCGATCGGTTTAAAACTGGCAAAGTATCACACAAACTTTCACCCTCTATATTACCCACTTTGGGGTGGAAATGTTCAAAAACCTTTCTAAAGGGACGTGTACGTCATAATATCTACCTGCACGCCGAATTTCAACCCGATCTTTGTAAAACTGACAAAGCCTCATACAAACTTTCATCCCCTACATTATTCCATTGGAGGTGGAAATGATCAAAATCCTTACTTGGAGATGCCTACGTCAAAATATCTATCGGCACGCCGAATTTTAACCAGATCGTTTTATAATTGACAAAGTTCCATACGAACTTTCACCTCCTATTTTACCCTCTTGGGAGTGAAAATGATCAAAATTCTTTCTTAGAAGATGCTTACGTTTTTTTTAAAAAGAGTTTCCCAAAATAAAATTAAATATGCTTCTGTTATTCAGGTTCACCAATAAAATAGAATCGTAAAACAACGAGTTAATAGAATATTAAAATTCCTAGTAAAAATAGAAAAACGTGTCATTAAAAGACTAAAGTTCAATTCCTAGAATACATAAATAGAACTAAGATTTCAAATCCTAATCCTAATTAATCGTAATCCTAACTATTATATTATAAATGCGAAAGTAACTCTGTCTGTCTGTCTGTCTGCTACTCTTTCACGCCAAAACTACTGAACGGATTTGAATGAAATTTGGTATACAGATATTCTAGACCCCGAGATAAAACATAGGCTACTTTTTATCGCGAAAAAGGGGTTGTAAGGGCTTAAAGGGGGGGGGGAGTTGTATGGGATTTCATAATTTTTAAAGATAAAACCATGAAACTTTATATTTAAGCACTTGATAAAAAATAATAAAACATTTTGTTCTAGCGTTTTTGAAATTTCGACCTGTGAGGGGATGAAATAGGGGTTGAAAGTTTGTATGAAGTTCGTCATTCTTGAAGATACCTTACATTTTATATTTAGGCACTAAATAATAAACAAAAAATCGTTTGTTCTAGCATTTTAAAATTTACACCAGCGTGGGGGTGAAATAAGGGTTGCATGTGGGTGTTCGTCATTTTTGGAGATAAAACCATGTAACTTGGTACATAGGTCTTTTAGGATGTGCAAAGTTTTTATATAAGTAGGTACCAAAGGAATTCCAGAAATTATAACTTTTGTTTTGTATCAATAAAAAAATCGACTTTTGAAGTATCTATCAATGCACAGCCCAAACCGCTGGACAGATTGGGCTAAAATTTGGCATACAGATAGATGTTATGACTTAGGCATCCGCTAAGAAAGGATTTTGATAATTTCCACCCCCAAGGGGGTAAAATAGGGAATGAAAGTTTGTATGAGACTTTGTCAGTTTTAAAACCGATCGGGTTGTAATTTGGCATGCAGATAGATGTTATGACGTAAGCATCCGCTGTGATAGGATTTTGATAAATTCCACCCCCAAGGGGGTAAAATAGGGGATGAAAGTATGTATGAGACTGTCAGTTTTAAATCGATCGGGTTGAAATTTGGCATGCAGATAGATGTTATGACGTAGGCATCCGCTGTGAAAGGATTTTGATAATTTCCACCCCCAAGTGGGTAAAATAGGGCACGAAAGTTTGTATGAGACTTTGTCAGTTTTAAACCGATCAGGTTGAAATTTGGCATGCAGATAGATGTTATAACGTAAGCATCTTCTAAGAAAGAATTTTCATCATTTTCACTCCCAAGAGGGTAAAATAGGGGGTGAAAGTTCGTATGGAACTTTGTCAATTATAAAACGATCTGGTTGAAATTCGGCGTGCCGATAGATATTTTGACGTAGGCATCTCCAAGTAAGGATTTTGATCATTTCCACCTCCAATGGGATAATGTAGGGGATGAAAGTTTGTATGAGGCTTTGTCAGTTTTACACAGATCGGGTTTTTTTTTTAAGCGGTGAAAATCATCGAATGACTGCTCCCGCCTGGGTGAGGCGGAAGGGAGTGTCAGACTCTTACTGACTAAAAACCACCCCGTTGCTTCTCCTGCACGTCGAGTCGGAGCCCCGGTTACCCGTTAGGTTCTCCGCGACTCCGAATCGGCATCAGCCGTATTGGGCCCCATCTGTGGTGGTCTGATGGCTCTTTGAGGCGCGCGCGGAAACTCTCTATCTTTTAACCACTGAACTTACTTCATAGAGATTCTGTACAACAATAGTCGAAGTTTTTGTTACTCAAAACTTACGTGATCGGGCCGGGACTGGTAAGAACCCTGCGGGATTTTTAATTTATTGAAATTACAATAAATCATTTCACAATAGGTAAATCTTAATTGGGCACTGAATTGATTCTGATGAATTCTGTCAGAAGTCATTAATCTACGCGGACGAAGTCGCTGGCAACAGCTAGTATATTATAATTTTTTATTTTAGCTTAGTTTTTTAAATGTAAAATTAAAATAAATAGAATAAAATGTGTCTTTATCGATTTTTCACATCAAAATTGAATGACAACATTGTATTCGCGTATGAAAATTTTAAAAACTTTTTTCTTTTATACAAAATAGGTACCTATAATATTCCATCATAGATTTGGAGCATCCTTTTCATATCAGGGTGTAAATCATTTTCGTATAATTGTTATGTGATGACAGTTAAATATGAACAAAATTATATGAGAGACAGGGAGGTTAATAACTATGCTCATTATTCGTGGATACGATGGCGAAACTATAGACTTGATTCGATCGATGTGTCATGCATCCTCTTGAAAGCTTTACGTAATAGGCGTTGTACTATCTACGTGCGGTACTTGAAGCTCGCCACGAACCATTGAAGAAATTCTATTATCACGCGGCCATGTCGTGAACTTTACCTCGAGAAGAGTCAGAACGCGTGTACATATGATAATTATACTAGTTTATTGCCTATTAAAATGTTACCTACTACTATAAAAATACACATATTATAAATTCAATTTTTAAATGCCAATGATGGAAAGGAAGTTTAGTATTACAATCGTACGATGATATTACAATAAACGTACGATACGTTTGAGAATTTGAGTAACTGTGACAAATTCGGCCGTGGGTAATTGTCGATTTGTATGAATGTAAATCTTTTGTGCAAACACAGCTTGCGCTACTAAGGCCAATACTGAACAAATGGGAGATCCGTTATGTTTGTTGTTTACCATTACGTCGCCGTCAAGTTGACATACACGAGGCGAGGTAATGCATCCAATGTTTACTTATTTCATAGATTTTGCGACACAACAATGAATTGTGAAACTAGGATGTAGGGAGGTGGGCAAATGTGATAACTATAAAAACTCAAATTTTCAGGACTGAAAGCATCAGTCGACAACAGTTATCACTGCTTGTTCCACCATCACTAAACATAACAAAATGAAATCTATTGTAAGTGTTTAAGATAAACCAGTGCTTTAACAGTTTGTAAACCACAGTGTTGCTAATCACGAGTTTAGTGACGTGTTAAGAGGAAAACTCAGTTTTGTGTGTCGTGATTCAGTTGGAAAATAATATAAACAACGTTTCAAAATATGCATTGAACTGAAACGTATCAGTGCTCATAAAATAAATTAGTTAATTACTGTATTAGTGACATTCTGAGATTAACGCTCTTGTTTTTATAATACATAATTTGTGTAGTCCATTAGTTCACTTTCTAACTATATTCTTTTAATACAGGTGTTGGCTTGTATGCTGGTTGCTGTGGCGTTCGCTGCCCCACAACAAGGAGCCCCTGCTGAGCCTATCCCCATTGTGAAGGATGACAGCCAGATCAATGGCGACGGATCCTACCAATATGCATTCGAAACTGGCAATGGTATCTCTGCTGACCAGAAGGGAGAGCTGAAGAAGATTGGAGACGTCGAGGCCTTGGAAGTGCAGGGAGAGTACTCCTACCCCAGCGAGAATGGCGACCCCATCCACCTGACTTACACCGCTGACGAGAATGGATACCATCCAGCTGGCGCTCATCTGCCCACCGCTCCCCCGGTACCTGAGGCCATCCAGCGCGCCCTCGCCTACCTCGCCACCGCCGCCCCACCCCAGGCAGCCGCCCCAGCTGCACAATAGATTTCAAGTTGGCTGATGCAACAATACTCATAATCACATTGTGATGCGTATTTTATAATTTTCTACTATAAATAAAGCTAACGTAACTCATTACTAAACAGTTTCATTCTCCAATCCTTCTTTAAATCATTTTTAATTATAATTACTCTTTAATGCTCGTTATTAAATTAAAATAACTAGTTCAAAAGCCGAACTAACGATGCTTATTTAAAATCTCATTTACTCTCTTTTATTATTTTATCCGAGTTGAAATGTGAAGGTCAATGGATAAGAATAATTTGACGAAGAACCGGCCAAACCGGCGTCGGTTATCTAATTAATTTTAAGTATCACCAAAATACCAATCTATACCTAGTAATACCTACTACCTACAAAAATCACTAAACGTTATGTGTAAGGAAAATTCCTTGATTTTATGTAGAAATTAATGTTTTGCCTAAATATTAATATATTAATCACAAACAGTTGTAGGTAAACACTTTGGTTACAAGTGTGACTTTCAAAATTGAAGTCTAAGTTTTGATACCTGTATCAGTCGCAGTATCTCTTTTGTGATGTCCCATTACACAATACTCTTAAATTGATCATCATCAATCTTAAACTACACTATTACTAAATTAATACCTTATCTTCCAACCGCATTATTAGATTATCAAAAATCTAAACCGGGCCTATTCATCTACGAGGTATCACGAATATCCGATTACTGACTAACTTAAAATAAAAGCTTAAAAAAATTAATGGGTAATACGTAATCGGTGTTTTTTGCAAATATTAATAGCATGTTAGAGTTAGTAATCGATTACCTCTGACATTCTCACTGTAACAGATAATTGGTATCGACACACCCTGCATATATTTGTTAATTATGTTAACAATCTCTTAGTTTATTCAATCAACAAGGACTAATGAACGGGAGATGGTATCAGTGACCGTATGACGGGCATCGGGTCATTGATTAGGATTTTGTGCAAATAATTATGTAGATAAATATTGTATGTATATTTTACAAATTTAAAGTCCTGTGTGAACTGGGGATGAACATGAACTTTATACGTTAAATGGGTAAAGGGCATAGGTATTTACGTAGAGTTTAGAGCTATACTTTTCCAATTCAAGCTTTGTGTCATAGATATTTCGATCTAGGAGTCTTCATCACGATCTTTTGAATACTCGATTTAAGTACACCGTGGCACCTATGTACCTCTAGACCATGTTCAGTACCATGAACAGTTCTTCCAAAATTGCGATTTCCTTGTAAATGAGTTACATGACGATAACGTGAAATTCTATAACTAATAGTTATATTTATTTATTGACGATGTCCGAAGACTATTCATAATTATCCCTAAATATTAATTTATTAATGAGAACCGGCGCGGACTTCTTTTTGAAGTGTCAAAAGGTCATGGCGCTAAGTGTGTTTTACAAGTTTTGAGTCGAATTGAGGATAATTTTAGCCAACACATTACAATTGTGGTTTTATTGAATTTGTCTTCTTAAGTAATTATCCATAACCATTTTAAAAATTATAGATTATAAGTCTCTTTTCAACTTTCACCAAAAATCTTTGAAACGGCTGTATCAGTTTCGATATTCGCTTGTTAGTTTTTAAGTAAATTTTTAGCTAATTTTGGTAGGTATGCCATTAGAACCGACAGAGCGATGTCATTGAATTCGGGTCTTGGCAAAACGTCTGTCATGTCCGCTAGTAACGTATACTATTTTATGATCTGCATTATAATGAACGTTGATTCTAGGTACCTATATTGAAGAAGCTAGCTTTTATATCTTTTAAGTGGAATTTTAATAATCAAAACGAGACATAAAACCACAAAGTAAAGTAGTTCAGTTAGACATGGTTTAGTAAAACAAATGAATGATCGTTAAGAACGACTGTTGATTTGACTTTCAAAATAATTAGAGGTTACATTGATTTATAAAAAAAAAACTACCGAACATTACTAGAATAATAAATAAATTAAATTATTTTTCAATTTGGACAACGTTTTAAATAATTGTTATTAAAATTTTAATGCTAAATCTTTTAAAAATGACGTGACAGACATCTGTCTCGTTTCTTTTTGAAAATAAAAAACGCTGCATGCATTTTTGATGAACTAGTTACTGGCAGTATGTAACAAGTTGAATAATAATGTTTATTATTACTATATTAGTATTAGGAAGATAAGCAGGAATAAATGATTACTTAAAAAGTATTGTACACTATGCAGGCCGTAATATTTATTTATATTAACCAGGTAATAAATTACGTATACCTACACGTGGTGAAATAAAATATAAAACAACTAATAAAAAAATATGAAAAAGCCTTCAAAAATATGAAAAAGAGTTCGGCTTAAGTTGAATAATAACAATTGAATAGTATTATTTATAATATAATTATCATTACTGTATAAGTGCTTACATATATCACCAATAACAAAATCAATGGACTTTTTACAATTACATTTACAAAGTGAGATTAATCGAATTGACCTTTTCGAGTGATTTCAGTGATTTGAATTTAACGGTTCAAAACCGTGCAAGGTCTGAATACTATTGAATTTGAGTATATTGCTCAAAAATAACTATAGTTGTTTTGAATACAAAATATTTTATGTTGCCTTCGTACGAAGAAATGGTTTATTAACATCTTCATTTTCGTATCCACCACAAGACTTCTACTACTGGTCACAGGCCTGATAATAGAACAATTTTCCCAGTTAATGTTTCTGTCCAGGTAGCGTTATTAGAAGAAATGCATCCTTCACAATCAGTAGGCGGCATACAAATGACAAATGTTTTCATCTTCCTTATCCCAAAGCGGCGACGTAAAATCCGCCTATCGTTTTTTTCGTTAAATGACGCAATGTGGACCTTAGGACACATAACATAGGTACTTATAAGTAATTCATTTAAGTTTAAACTTATGAGGAATTCCAACACCATCATTTCATTAAATATCATACATTGAATCGAATTTAAGACACCTGATAGTATTTGTAACCACAATCAATAATGGTACTTTATATGAATTGCAAGAAACCAGAACAATGTGGTTCGTGGTCATCATTCAGTTATGCTATCTCTTTAAATCTGTTGTGCTGATATAGATTATATAATAAGTATGATAAATATTAGCCGGTTAGTGCGGTTAGTAAACTTCAATAGCTGTAGAATAAATATGAATTAGCATACCTAATGTTTAAGTTCAAGTAATGTCTAATTTTATCCTTTCTTACAATGTTTGAAGGAGGTTTGTGTTATTTTTGTTGTCAATTCCTGACTTCAATAAGGCTAATGTAGAACTAATTAATTATTATTGAAGTTTTCAACTTTCGTAATACTTGACTGTTACAAATGTAGTAACGTAGGTATCTGTTGAAATTTATTTGAAAATAGTTGTCGCATGCTTGACTTTTGTCCAGTTAATTAACGTGGGTGCTTGTCTTGCAGTAGGGCAATATTTACTTAGTGATCATGACCCAGCAACGATTGTTAACAGGTTTTCTTAAATTATATTTTTTTTGTAGGTAGGTATACTAAATGCTGTATTAAGTTAAATAACAAAGGTAATCGTGTTACATAAAAAAACTGTTTTAAATGTCCCATAAAATATAACGACTACAAAATACCTAAGTCTAAGTTTATTTAAATACGAAACGGAAACCATTTGTAGTTATAATTTTAAATTGATGCAAAGCAAATGTTTTGTGAGATTTTTACTATCTATTTAATAATTAAAATATGTGAAACATGATTATATTCAAATCATGTGTCGACTAGGCGTGTCTTAAAAGTATGTCGATAATAAGTGCGAAAAGTAGAACCTAATATAGATTTAGAATAACTGTTTTTAGATAAAAATAACGTATATAATATATTTGTTGCGTACTTAATTGTAACGATGGCATAGATAGATATATCATATATTAAATTAGAAAATTTCCAAACTTAATTTATCCATAAGTACCATTAACCTGAAATCTGTGTAAACTGCTATGTATAAGATTTAATTGTAATTTATCTAGGGACTTCTTCGAATTCCCTCTCCTTCTAATGAAGTATGAATACTTCAAATATTAACATTACGCCTTATATCTCCTAAGTCCTAAGGGGTAGGCAGGTGCACATTATGGCACTTAATGCCACTGTACAATGTAACATCCATGTTTTACTATTCATGTTATGAGTCCCATGTAGGTGAGCCTGTTGCCGTATAGTGGGCACAATTCCAGATTCACAGACAGATTTAAAAACCCAGTAGTACTTTGCCCTACCCGGGAATCGAACCCGAGTCCCCTTGCAGCGGCAGTCGCACTTGAGACCACGCGGCCAACTAAGCAGTCATTATGGAATATCCTTTCGTCCATCAAACTATCAACGGATAGTTTTAAAAGAAAACGTTGTTATCACAAATATACAACGTTGATAATTATATTAACTAAATAAAAACTAACAAAACTTTTATTTTTCAATCATTGTTAACATGAGAGTCACTCCTACGCAACCTTCACACGTGAGACTTGCTAATAGGTAACCTATAATGAAACCTAGCATAAAAGTTTTTTGTCAAATGTAGTAATTCGATTTATAGACACTAATTTTGAAATAGTCTTTTCGGACACAAAGATGAAAGAACGTGTTGATAAATAATATTGTGTAATACCTATACAATTTTTAAAATTGCTTTGAGGTGAATAGTAGCTGGAGTACTGGAATTATTTTATCCTATAACAGTATAACTAGTTGGAGTACTGGAATTATTTTATCCTATACTTATACTCCAACTCGTATTCAAACTTCATTAAATAAAGATTTAATGAAGTTTGTGGGACATATATCAAATTTATCACTCATAAGCTTTTAGCATGCTTGGAGCATTGATAATTTTTTGCCTTTAAAACTATTTGGTTATCTCGAAAAATCTTCGCAATAAATTGTAAAAACATTCTTGATTAGATATTTATACTTGTGTACCTACTGTCTTATAATGAGACGACCTTGTATTACCGGTTTCACAAAACCAGCAAAACTATTGTATTTTTAATGTTTTCGAGACATCTTTTTATTGGAATTATTGCATAAAATTATCGTTATACAAACATGTTATGGAGTTGTGTTAATAGAAATAGATAAACGAGATTCAAGATAGGTATGTTTTTATCGTTACAAGAAAGTGAAGATAACGAAAGTTATTTAGATTTATAATGTATTAATGTGCCAGTCGGTTATTAGGATAGCTAAGAAACTGATATTAAATGAACCTGTTATACCTAGTACTTTTATTGAAATGGAAACTTGGTGCATGATTTAATGTATCTTTAATATACCGACCTTTCGTTCCATTATAATCCAGGGGAAGCCGGACACAATTGAAATGTTTGAGCCGAATTACCGAATAATGATTTGCTGAACCCAAAGATTACACCCAGACTCACGTAGAGACCCAATATACGACACCGCCGAGTGGGCTTATTAATAGGTAATTTAAATATATTTATTTAAATATATACAATGATGGCATTATTTAGTATTTTCAAGGGAAATAATGTTGGGTGTTATTAGAAAGAAATTATTATTTTATGCGTTCAGGCTGCATATTGTGGTGATACTCTATACCCTGTTAGAAAGTATCCATAATATACATGTAGAGGTAAATACAGAGTGTGCAAATTGTTCTAAACAGATACATGTGCAAAAAACATAAGATATAGAATTTATTAGCACTTTACAAAGGCTTTTGGTCGGTATTCTAATAAGCCAGCTTAAAAGTTTTATAATGAATTTGCTGCTGACAGCCCCATCGCACCCAGAGGCGAAGAACTAACTGAGGGCCGATTAAACGGTGATGCAGAAAATATCACGCAAGCGCATTGACTACAGTAGGCACGCACATATTTTGTCGAATTTATTATGACGTGCCAAATGGTGCAATAGCATCCAGAGGTGGTAGGCGGTGAAGTGACCCGTCCGTATATATACCGATAACAGTGTTAGATCAACATTGTCTAGTGCCTTCACCGACAAACAAACACCAACAAACAAACATGAAAACCATTGTAAGTGTTGTGATAGTGCATACCTTCAACTATTGGATACCCTTACGAAAGTGCCTCGTGATCAAAGTGTTGTGACCACAAAAACTGAGATTTTCAAACCAAAAGATCAAAATCGAACGTTCCACCCACCCTTAATTGTACCTAAATATTCAGTGGTGTTCAAAATATTTACAGTAGTTCGCTTGTTACAGGTCTTCCTCGGTTTCTTGGCGGTTGCCCTTGCCGCTCCCCAAGCTCCCACTGAACCCATCCCCATTCTGAAGCAAGAGAGCGAGATCAACCCTGATGGTTCTTACCAATGGTCGTACGAAACCGGCAACGGTATTGCTGCTGACGAGAAAGGAGCTCTGAAGAACATCGGTGCTGAAGAACCTGCTCTGCAGGTCGAGGGCCAGTTCTCCTACCCCAGCGAAGACGGTGGCAACATCCAGCTCACATACGTTGCCAACGAGAATGGATTCCAGCCCCAGGGTGCCCACCTCCCCACTCCCCACCCTATCCCTGAGGCGATCCAGCGCGCTCTGGCTTACCTCGCCACCGCCTCTCCCCAACCTGAAAACTAATTTCATGTTTGAACCTTAGGTTAAGCACTATTCAATGTAATTTAACTTATAAAGTATTCCTTAATATTTAACTAGACAAGGTCTAATGTAAATATTATGAAATATTTTGAGCCTACTAGAAACTTCCTATTTTATACCTTTTTATTTTGTACATAAAACTGTTTTGTATGATGTAAATATAAAAAATTAAGAAAAACTTATTGCATTTTCTCTAAACCTTTAGCAAGCCTTACTTTTACACCATATACATTTCATACACAGATGCACAAATATTTTTCCTTACAAACTAAAAATACTAAAGATAATAAGCACAAAAATAATCACAAACAAAATATATCAGTCGATATAAACACCTCTACCTCTATTTGAAGCCGACTGAAAGTAATTATCACACAAATATAAGCTTCTTTTTAACGTGAACTATTTAACAACAGCCGATTGTTGAATATTTCATTAATTGTAAAAAAGAATGGAATTTTAGAAACCTAAGTGCAATAGGCTCCTCAAAACTATTAAATATTATGAATTTATTGTCATACCCATGTAGGTCAAGGTTCCTTTACATCCGTTTGACGTAGTCTCATGTCTAATAAATAATTCTAATGATACCTAAGGGGTACCTTAATTACTAAAAATGCAAAAAATATGCATATATACTAATACCTACACATTATATTATTTATACATGAATTAATTCATGAAATACATTTATAGGCAGAAACCAGCAACTCCTTAGTAAGTAAAGTAAGTAGGCAGCCCCCTTGTCAGTGACTTAACAGTAATCTCCAAACCGTTTGCGAAGTTTAGGGATTATGGATAACATCTCGTAATAGGGAAAACTTTGCTTAGCAGTTTTCTGGTCCGACTGATGGGAAAATGCTTAGATAATCAACTGGCTTCCTTCACGTTCATACGCAGTTACATACTAATAAAAAGAATGATGGCATGTTATTAAAATTTCTTCTCAATGTGAGAAAAGAAATACTTTTATCCTCCGGTAGGCCAGTTATAGACTGATGATGATAACAATAATAGGTATTCATGAAAAATATATATAAAAAAATTAATCAAAGACTGCATCATTGGCCGAGTGGTCACAAGTGCGACTGCCGGGCAAGGGGTCTCGGGTTCGATTCCCGGGTCAGGCAAAGTATAACTGGGTTTTTATAAATTCTCAGTAGTAGCACGGAGTCTGGAATATGTGCCCGATATATGGCAATAGGCTCACCCCCTATTACATGGGACTTATAACATAAATAGTGAAAAGTGGGTGTTACATTGTACAGTGGCATAATGTGCACCTCTGCCTGTCCCTTCGGGGATATAAAGCGTGATATTGTGTTATGTAAAAAATAATGTATGTACAAAAGTTCGTTAACATTGACGTTTCTTTGGAAAATATTTGGGCGAGGCATTTTGTTACGTTATGTATGTATGTATGCATGTTACGAATACGAGTAACTGCAGATGGAAAATTTTTGTCACCTTATTATTGAAATTGGTGTTATTAGTCCATAATAAGTTATTAGTATAATAACTTGTTAAAGAAATATCGAACAAGTAAATGTCGTAATCTGGAATGGTAAGATGAAGTAGATAGAGATCAAACGAGTATTATGTTTGTTAACACGTTACCAAGCGCCCTAACTGCCATGCGTGGGCAACCCTGAGAGTTTTGACATCGCGTTGTTGTATCAATAAACCTATAATTAAGTTTTAAAAACAGGTAAGGCGGGTTGAAACCTGATTAGGCAATACAAAGCCGATAACATATACTAATTACAATAATAAACAAGAGTTTGTGTTATGTGTACTTCACCTACATTTACGAAATCAGTTAAATAGTACACCAGATGCACAGACTTTGCTTCATAAAGTATATGCAACTAAAATATTAGTACAGTAATTTAGTTGTTCACGCTTCAGTATGCGAAAATCATTTAAACGACGTAAGAGCATATTGCTTCTTTAAGAGAATTACTTTTTACATGATGTCGAAATTTTTGATGTATGCAAAGCCTTCTTAATCGGAAATTACTTGATAACATATGCGTGGAGAAATATTCAAGGATGCGGCCTTTGTTCGTTCATGGCTTTTATAATTTTGGTTATTATAGAAAGTTATGATCTTAAGTGAATGGTTGAGATGTTTGATTAGTTAATTGCTTTTTCATCGTTGACAACGTAAATCGCTCAGAAAAAGAAAATCCAATTTTACATAGTAATGATCAAAATCACAAAAAACAATCTTTTAAAATATGATTTCTATTACCGTTCGTAATGCTAATATTGTAAAAGCTTTTTTATTCAACACGCTCTTTCTCTAGGGATAAAGATTATTTCCTTTATTTTCTGCAGATGATATGCGTCAGTAGAGCACACGTCGCAAAAATATGTGCATGTTCAAAAGATCTGTGTGTCAATCACATAAATATAGACTAACTTGAATTCTCGGGGTAACTTAGAACAACCTTATCCCGACCACTATCTTCCTTATTAGGAACGCACCTCCAACAAATTGAAATGGTAAATGATTATATTAAGATAATCTCTTGACCGCTTAATGATTTTATAAGGCTCCATCTAGCGACGCAAGAGTGAACACGTAAGTATTTGAATTCATTTGAATATATCTTATTAATACCAACTTTGTTATTTAAAAGTCGAAATTCTATTTTACAATTTCATAGGTCAGTAGGAAGATGGCGTTGTTTTTAAGATAATGTTTTCATTGAACCTATGCTAAGAACAACCAATCATAAAGCTGCTATACGTTGTAGTACAAAAACCATTTGACTGAGATGATTTCATTATCAAAAAGCGTAGTCATGCTGATTTTGAGAAATGTAGGTAGTTTAAATTTATGTTCATACTTAAAAATAGAGAACTCATAAATCACTTGAAATTAACGCTCACATAATTATTTGTAATTAATAAAGAGCATTTTATAAATTTGGACTATTGTCAGCAATAGTCAAGGTCTGAATTTGTGCGGATCTTTAGCCACTTGATTCTCAGTGAAATCATTGACACTGGCAAACCCATCTGCTAAATCAGTCGTGATGCTATGTGGCAATCCGACTGATTTTGCATAGCGATAGAATTCTTGCTACTACCATTTTCAGAGCCATCAATCATTTTTGTAAATTGATGGACAAGTGACAATCAACATTTTTAGCGAACATTGTGACATTGTTGTGTAACACATCTTCTGCTAGACGTGGTCTTTTACTATCATCGTTATGTCATGCATTCTTTGTACATGATATCTATACCTATGTATATTTGTTGTGTAAAGTAGTAATCTTCAGTCCAAAGTCCCCAAAAATGAACTCAAGCATACCATCAGATTTTTTTCAATACCACTACATAGTATAAAATAAAGTCGCTATCCGCCGTCTCTCTGTCCCTATGCATGCTTAGATCTTTAAAACTACGCAACGGATTTTAATGCGGTTTTTTAATAGATAGAGTGATTCTTAAGGAAGGTTTATAAGTAAAATACATGCGCATTGCACCCGTGCGAAGCCGGGGCGGGATTAGATTTTTATAAAATATCAATTACACCTTTCGGTTTACTTACCCATCTATAATTCTAGTTCAGGTTTGAAATACTCCACGCCCAGATAACTTTGAACGAGTTGCATAACCTAAGTAATTTTGAAGCTTTAATCCAAATCTATTTGTCAATTAGGTAGGTACTATTAATTATTATCATAGTATTTTAATCAGTGCACGATGTTATACATCTATGGCATTCATGTATTTTTTAAGAATTGCAGCACAATCTACCATTTACGAAACTACAACTGCAAATCTTATTACCAATATAATGTTTCTTTTACCTGCTATAATTGGCAGTGGTGTCTGTTTAGTCTCAATGCATAGTGTACTATTAACCTATCATAGTCTCGTGCTTGAACCATTATTGCGATACGTTTAAAGTTCTTAGAAAGGTGAAAGGTGAGGTGACTTTGCTAGCGGCTATTTATAACTGGTAGGGAGGGGGGATGTGACCACGTCAGCCATCTTCCAGGTCAAGGTGTCGCTTATGTACTGCATTCTTGAATTTCCGTCGTGATTCCTGGAACTTTCTTGAACTTGCTTGACGGTGACTTACTAAGGCGTAGCTTCGGGAGTTTTTTATGTGACAGTTCTTAAGACTTTATGAAGAGAAAGTACCTACGGAGGATTTTACTGCATTGCATGAATGTACAGATTGGGAATATGATGTAAGAAAGTTCCAGAAGATTTGTGTATTTGTTCAATGATCGAAATTATAAGACAGGCGTCTTAATAATAATTCTTGCAGGTACTAAATTAAGTCGATATAAATATGTTTGTCACCTATGACATAATATTTATATTAGCTTGATGTTTTTTTTAATATGGTTCGATCAAGTTTTTTTGTTAGGTATAAAACATTATTTTTAAGTAAACTAGTTTAATATATTCAAGTAAAATGCTATTCTGGAAGAGTTAATCTGTTTAAATGTATAATTGGACTTTTGTATACACGTGGCCTGCTAATGAGTGTATTCACCCTCATATTTTTTAGATTTTTTTTATTGAAATTAGGTATGTTTTAAATCTAGCTTCTGTAAAACACGCAGCGCTTTAATTATGGATAAAAGTACTGAAAACTGAATAAACATATATTTCACTCAAAATATATTTATATACATGCATAACCTGCCACCTGTCTCCCATGGGGGTAAGCAGATAATAGTCTTTGCGTCCCCTAGAACGCCAATCGCTATGATTCTTACATACCTCTTTAGTTTCATCAACAGTCATCGGTCTTTTCGTGTTTTAATATTTTAAAATATCTTTTATAATAGTAGAACTTATCTACTTTGGAATAAAATAATTGTGGGAATAATACTAGTTATCATAAAGTTCATGTAAAATATTTTAAAAATACTCAAAAACAAACTAACCACCCAAAAATATAATATTACACGTGATATACCAATACGAAATATTTTTAGAAACTGATTAATATTTAATACATTTTTATTTCATCGAATACAAACGTTATTGTACTCGACTAACATCACCTTGTAGGCGCAGAAACAATATAAATTACTACAAAACATCCGAATTACAAAGGTGATAATTAATATAAATTCTATGAGAATTTTATAGTAATTTATAATATTTGTCATAAAAGTATGGCGTGATTTGTGAGCTGTAGATCTATGGGTCACACCCTGATGACCTGTAGAGGTGCTAATAATAGTCGTTGACATTTGAAAATCGAAACTAGTTCTCTAGAGGCCCTCGAACTTTAGTCCGTTCGGCAGATGTCACGTTTCCAGAGTGTGGTCTGCTATCACCAAGGTTAACTGGGGTGTATTTCATCCATAGTTTATCTCACTTCTTTACGTGGGCGTTCTATCCCACGGCTTAATGGCATTTCGATAAAAGAAAAAAAAAATGTTTAATTTTTTTAAAGTTTGTCGAAATTGCAGATCTTTGTAGGTAATAAATTTTTAAACCGTATTTAAGTACAATTGACATGAATAAAGTTTGCATAAGATATTGGAATGTAAGGATAATAACTAGGGAAATAACACAGATGAGCTTATAGAGTAATTACCTACTCACATAAATCAACCTTTTTTTCTTTTTCTGTTGTATTTAGTGTCTATATCTGAATTTAAATCATCACATTGATATTTAGATTTATTTTATACTTTAAATTGAATATTGAGATCGATGTGAGACAAAAATTATGCGCGGGTTCCATTTGATATTGTATGTAAAAACAATAAAATATAAATATATATGATTTTATTTTCATGTATCAAATATTTTCATTTAAATTGATTAAAATCAGTATTACCTATGATTGAAACGTTAATTCACAGTTTCATATTACAATGGCAAAAAGTTCAAATACAAACAACCCTTTTATTTGAGGCGGGAAAATCATCCAATGACTTGCCCGCCTTAGGTTGGCGAGAGGGAGTGTCAGACTCTTACTGACTAAAAACCACCCCGTTCCTACTCCTGCTCTTCGAGCCGGAGCGAAGCCCCGGTAACCCGTTAGGCCTTCCGCGGCTCCGTAAGTACATTTGCATCCTGTGTGCGTAAAAGTGAGGATTACTCCTTTTCTATACTACAAAGAATGTTACAAAAATAAATCTATCAAAACTAGGTTTTTGAGATCTTTTCGAAAAATTTACATATTTTTCAAATAGAGATAGATACGCCATGCACTTATGACATCATGCATGTTTCGTTTAATGTTACCGCCATGAGGCATGGCTTAAATAGGAGGTGTGTTTCACCATAAAAAATCTAATGGGGATCAGTGGATCTCATGCATAAAACTTCTATAAGTTTGATTTAACTATGTAATTGAACGACGTAATAATAATCTAATACCTTTTTTTTCTCTTTATTAAAATATAATAAGAGTCTTTAAATCTAAGCGGATTATGCCAGACTCATCGTGACCATGAGAATTATTGGAGTAGCGAGAAATATTAGGATCTGTCCAAACTACATACGAACTCATAGATCTTAACAGCACCGTCACAGTATGGCTTGGACAGAATGGACTGAAAAGCACCTATTTCTACAACATTAATGTTCAATTCTTGAATTAATATTTCTCTCTCTCTTTTATATCGGACACTTTCCAGTACCAAGTGTTGGACATCTTCTATTACTCCGCATGCATCACAATTTGGACTGCTTGTTTTCCTCATTAGGAAACCGAACTTGTTGAGAGGAATATGTCCCGACCTTAGTCTATGCGCAGTTACAATAAATTTTCTACTTATTCTAATATCAGCAATCCAAGGAATACGAGGAGGTTCGCTCTGCATGGTCCTATACCAGATCCCTTTTTGTAATGAATTTTTATCAAAGAACTTTCCAAATTTTGTGACAACTGATTTTGAATTTTGGTAATACTGTAAAAGGACAAGGCTTGACATCAAGATCTAAACCACTTCTGGATCCATTCTTTGCTAATCGATCAACCTCCTCATTTCCCTGTAAACCGATATGCGATGGAACCCACTGCATCTTCAAAGATATATTATTTTTATGTTGGTACTCATATATAAGGTTTAATACAGCGTAGGCTATCGATGCACCTCTGTAGCCAGAAGCGCATCGAACCAGATGCTGTAAGGAACTTTTACTGTCACATATAATTACCTAAGCCTCAATTTTCCTGGTGTGTGACATAGCTTATAGTTAATGCGACAAATCTAGTGCCTTGATGAGACTTACTTTTTCACTCGATCGATGTTATCCGTAGAAAAAAGGAACGATTTTTTAATTTTCAATAATATTATAATGAAAATGTTCTCGAAAATTGACACGATATTTGGATCGTCTTTCAAAAATTCAACATTTGATGAACACATGCATATCATTAAAGGAAAGTGATGGCATTAATGTGAATAATGTTAATAAAAGAGTAATATTGGCCTTTTTTGATAGTCCTTATTTGGGAAATATCTATTACATTATCAAATATAGAATTATATGTGGATAAGCATTGCACAAAACAATAAAATCGGTTCGGAGGTTTAACAGTCCACCTTTACTAATATATAAATACCCAAATTTAAACCAATTTGAAAATAATATACGTATTACTTCTTTCATTAAAATATGTGGCGCGAGTCAGTGATCATAATTATTTTTAGGTAATAATCAAGTCCGAACCAATAAAGTCGTAAAATTTTGAGCTAGATACTTGATATGCATTATTTGCGACAAAAATAGATGTGTCACCGATAAATTGAGAATATTTAAATTTCAGTAAATGCATCTTCAAGTAAGTATTCTAGAGATTCTCAGAACATTTATATTAAACGTTTTCGACGGAACCATTTAATATTCCATAGCAGACAATAATACATTATACTTACATAGGAATATTTGGTTGTTAAATTATGGTCTCATAGATTTTAACGAATTGATAACAGCTCCAGTCTTAATGATATTCTACTTGTCAACGAGAAATTAATGTTAGAGTCAAGGTCACTCTCGCGAGTCAATACCCTTAGAATTGGGCGGTGTTTTTTGTTAACTTGTATTTTAATATAAAAGGATTAAAATTCTATGGAATGGCACCTGTTTGCTTCTGCTAGTCGTACAGATCTCAGCAAAAATGAAATTCTTGGTGAGATATTACGAATGCTTACGAATAAGTTCAATGCTTCAGAACAATACTAGTGAACATAAAGCATGTGATCAATAAATGATAAATTTATAAGTGATTATATTATTATTAATTCTGCAGGTACTTGCTCTGTGCGTGTGCGCCGCGGCTGCTCAAAGCTACCCTGGTTTCGGTGGTTTCCGCAACCCAGCTTACGCCCCAGCGGTCACCGCCGCTAAGGCTGTAGCCTACGCCCCGGTCACCGCCGCCAAGGTTGTAGCCGAAGCTGCCGCCCCAGTGTTCACCCCCGTCGCCCAGGCCGCTGCTGCCACCTATGGTGCTGCCAAACAGGTCGTCAACAAGGCCTACAACAACGAAGCTGAAGCTGCCATCCTCCGCTCCGAAAACGAAGTCGCCCCCGACGGCTTCAAATACACGTAAGTTACCATTTCAACTAAAAAATATATTTTTTTTAAATAAGTGAAGTTCGATAAATATTAATTAAGTAATTCTTTTGAGTTATTACGAGATCTAAAAAATCTAAAATTTGTAAAAAGCTGATTGGTAAACAATGAAACTTCAAATTATTTCGCAGCAAATATTTACGTATTATTTTTCAGTAGTTAATTAAGTGTCAAATTACTTGCACCAGATTTTTCATGATCAAACTTAAACTTTCAGCTACGAGACCGCCAACGGTATCAGCGCTGAATCCGTCGGTACCTACAAGCAGGTTGGCGAAGCCGGTAGTGTGGTAAGTACATTTAAGTAATTTATTTATGATATCCATAAATTCTATAGGTATTCATTTTAGAATATATTTTATAACATAATGTTATATGTGACAGGTGGCCCAGGGCGCCTACAGGTACACCGCCCCCGACGGTACCCCCGTGTTCGTGACTTACACCGCTGACGAGAACGGCTACCAGCCTCAGGTAAATAACCACAAACATACACTTTGCCTTTTATTCATCAAAGACTTTATTAAAACATGGTTGGTTAAAATTGACATCTACAGAAACGAGTTACATTAATATTTGTTACAATTGTGAGGATTAATGTTAAGAACTAGTCATAGTTAGATAGTAGTAAAAGCCCTCAGGGTTTGTCCCAGGTAGATGTATTCCTGAACAACATCGAGAGGCGACCCGTTGTGGACAGGCTCTCCTAACATGATATAAATGATGGTTTTGAAGCTAAATGTAGGTATTTTGTCGTGTGAAAAAACATTTCTAATTTAGGTTCAAGAAGCCCTTCTTCAGCAACAAATGTCTCCTGACTGATATAATTGTGTGTTTATTTTCAGAGCGACCTCCTCCCCGTCGCCCCTGAGATCCCTCCCCAGATCGCCCGCGCTCTCGCTTACATCGCCGCTCACCCCGCCCCGGTTGAGAAGAAATACTAAGTCTCTCCTGACCCGACCAGGACCATCTGAAGACAGCAGCGATTCATAATAAACAACAAGTCATGATTATGGGAATGTTGATGTTGAATTGCAGACGATTTCTGCGTAAATAAAGGAACTGTGCCATCATTTTACATTTTGTATTCTTTAATCCCTTCAACCAATCCATTACTTTTAGATTTTTATTAAGTAGTTTGCTATTTTCAGCCAGTATTACACACACCACTTTAGAATTAAACTCTAGCTAAGCTCTAAGCTTTAACTACACACACTCTATACCTATACCGAACGAAATGATTCAGCTTTTAGTAATTTAGGCTTTTCTTATTTTGTCCTCAAAGGATAAGAATTTTTCTTATTTGTCATTATCATCCTATTACCTTCGTTGTAAACAGGGAATGAAAGGCTTAGATATTGGTACTAGGATAAGAGGTTGTGAGCTTCATTCCTAGCAGACACTAGTCGCTACACGTAAAATACTGACATTGAGCAAAAATCTTATTTAGATTCAGCGCGACCACAAGAAACCAGGAGTAGCAAAAGCTAGGAGAAAAAAGTCAAAATTATCTATTTCAATTAGACCAGAAAGGCACTTTTAAACGTCAACAAAAAATTTAAAAGCTCTTTACCGACTTCAAAAAAGGCAGAGGTGGGTTTAAAGAATTTATTTCTCATAAGAACAGATACTTACTATGTTCCGTTGATTGTCTTTTTTTGTTCTTGTATACTCGCGAGATGGTTCCATTTTCATGAAGTCAGGATCTGATGATGGAATCTTAGGATAACCGATGGGAACTTTCGAAACTTAACTAAACTCCTCAAAAGTATATAGTAACTACCTTGTGTTTGGGCTTGATTAATTTGTATTTATGAGAACTTTACACCCAGTGGGACTAACATTAAGGGTCTGGCGATGAAGAAGTGTAATTGTTAAGGGATCTCCTTTAGGGTATATAATAACTACCTTGTGTTTCGACTTGTATAATTTTGTACTGATTATGAGTGACAAAACGGATCAACGTGGTTTTACACTAAAGATGTTAAAATAAGAACTGCGTTTAAAAAACCGACTTCAACAAACCAAAAACTGATAATAAACAAAAAGTAAAAACTAAAAAGCAAAAAATAACTAATTAGTATTATTAGGTTACCCACCCACTGATAGGTTAGAAGTCGGTGCCATAAGTTCTATACAAAATTCACGCATGCACGGAGTCTGGAATTGTGCCCGGTATAGGCTCTCTCCCTATTACATGGAACTCATAACATAAATAGTGAAAAGTAGGTGATACATTGTACAATGACATTAAGTGCACCTCTGCATATTTAATGATGCATGATATTATGTTATACCTATTATTTTACCCGAGCGTACGGCGCGTCGCGTTCCGCGCGCGCCTCAAAGAGCCATCAGACCACCACAGATGGGGCCCAATACGGCCGATGCCGATTCGGAGTCGCGGAGAACCTAACGGGTAACCGGGGCTCCGGCTCGACGTGCAGGAGAAGGAACGGGGTGGTTTTTAGTCAGTAAGAGTCTGACACTCCCTCCCGCCTCACCCAGGCGGGAGAAGTCATTCGATGATTTTCCCCCCTTAAAAAAAAAAAAAAAAAAAAATACCTATTATTTTATTTAGAGATTTTTTTATACAAATAATCTTACTTTATTATTACTTTGAAGTGCATGAATACAAAATTATCGAGGCAATAAGAAGATACGATTCTTCTTATGTAGATATTTTGTTTTCAAAGATATATTAAACCTAATAAAAATGTATATTTCTTAATTTTTCTTTAATTCTAGACATGATATATCATTTTGAAATCCTCTCGATGAGCTCTTTAATTTCATACCCATATTTGAGGATTTCTTTTACTGTAACCTTTAGTGTGTTGTATGACAGTCACTGTGTTGGTTTTTTTTTAATGTCACATGTTTACGAATACAGGTGGTTATTAAGAAGTATCTTACGATATATCATTTGTTTAAATTGATTGAGTGGTTTAGAAGAAACGAGGTAATGAATATTACACTCATACCCATACATGTACATACATGCAAGATACGTGTGAAACACAATACCCTTCTTTCAGTCGAGTAATAAAAATATTAAAAATACACTAAATGTAAATTTAAATGTCAGATATATATTAATTTCCAATCTTCTCTAGATATTATTTAGACTCGTAGGAAAAGTAAAAAAGGAAGAGTTAGAGCCAATCAAATTCTAAGTAATTCTATTTGGTTGAGTTTTTAGAACATACCATAACGACTGCATGATGTCACAAAAAAGAATACAATGAGACTTTTGATTTTATTCGAAGAAAAAAAATACGTGAACGTTCTATGCTAATTATTTTCATAATTACACAGTTCATTCACCTTATTGGTATTTATAATCTATTCGAATCTCCTATGAAACCCTCCTTTTAAAATGCTTAGCTTTGAGTATCTATATCAAACTGCATTATTTATACTAGTAGAGGTAATGCATGTATTTTACCTATTGCAGTCTAAAGATTCAAGAGACTATCTTAGGATGTTTCTGAATGTAGAAACTTTGTATCTACTGATAGGACTGTTATGCTCTTACCATAACTAAAACAAATGACCACATTGTAAGTTAGCATGATCTTATAAGTTTATTTGGAGCTATCGTTAGGTAACCGTTTATGCTGTTGAAAAACGTGAAGAAAAAAATCTCATTATTACTTAAAATCGACTGCTAAGTATAATCGAAGCTCTCAACCAACTGGATAATGAGGACGGGCAACCCTATAGTTATGTTACGTTATGTTGTGCTATTATACAGTGTGTTAGGTTAAACGAGGGACTTATTGAGGGAGGGTATTCAGTATTCGATTCTCGTCCCGAATATGTAAAAAACCTATAACCAAAATTTTTGAAGTAATTGTCCAATAAAATAAATCATCATGAACACTGAGCGCGCAACAAGTGAACTTGTAAACAGAAACAGTACTTACATAAAGTAAGTCGCGTTGCAAAACAACGAAAAGCAACGAAAAGGATTTTTTTTTTTTTTTTTTACGGGGGGAAATTCATCGAATGACTGCTCCCGCCTGGGTGAGGCGGAAGGGAGTGTCAGACTCTTACTGACTAAAAACCACCCCATTCCTTCTCCTGCACGTCGAGCCGGAGCCCCGGTTACCCGTTAGGTTCTCCGCGACTCCGAATCGGCATCGGCCCTATTGGGCCCCATCTGTGGTGGTCTGATGGCTCTTTGAGGCGCGCGCGGAACGCGACGCGCCGTACGCTCGGGTCTGTTTCTGGTCGGACGGGGAGCCACCCATGCTCGCCGTCCGCAGGCCCGCGCTTACGGTGGCCGGAGATCGTCTCGCGATCCCCGACGCCCAGTGTGTCCTTCGCGATGGCTGGGCCGTGAGGAGGCAGCGCTTCGCTGCCTCACGCGTCCCGCCTCCTCCTTAGCTAGCATGACTGCTTCGCAAAAGGAGGAGACGGCATCCCAATCCCTCTCGCTCCGCATCATGGCCTGCACTAGGCCCGGACGCGAGAGGTCGCCATCGCCGATCACTTCCCTGAGGGCACGGCGGTGCTCAGCCCACGCAGGGCATTCTCCCACCGTGTGTTCCACCGTGTCCTCAGGGCGGTCCTCGCAGTGATGACACCCGGGCGTTTCCTCCCGCCCCATCAGACACAGTGCCGAAAAGGATAGAGTGCGCTTAAGCCCGCTAAGCCGTAACCCGTAAGCGTAAGCGGAAGCGTTTTTATGGTTCTGTCTGTTATTTATTAGTGTTTTCGTTTCGTTTATATGTTTGTTAGGTTCATGTGAGTATACACTATTATGGGTTTGAATATGTCCCTCGTTTAACCTAACATACTGTATATAACAGGTGTTGACTTCCTTGGCTTAGTTCTTACGGTACTTAGACTACAGGATGAGCAAACTTAAGTGAGAGAAATTTTGCATTAGTGTCGTGCTATAAGAGAGGCGTGTGTTCAGGGGCCCTGTATAAGCCCTAGTATTTGAACACGATCTCGTAACTAAGTACATTTGTAATGTTCGAACATTGGTCGATCAATATTACAGCAGACTCAGGCCCCAGCAGTGAACAGAGGCCTTAGTACGAGTTTGTTTTACGTTTAAAGTAATCGTAACGAGTTCGCGTTCGGCGCTCCGATTGGTTGCTTCATTGGCGCCGGCCAATCAGAGTGCCGAACGCGAACTCGTTACGAATACTTTAAACGTAAATGAAACTCATACTAAGGCCTCGGATATACACTAGAGATGACAATTTATGGATCACGAATATGTACCTGCTATTGACTTCTACTTATAATTATTTTATTAATATTTAGTTCAACATCAAGTTTTTAAGTGCGGAAGAGCCATGCATCGACGTGAATGGGCCGGCTCGACCGGAGTGATACCTCGGCCTCACAGAAGACCGACGTGAAAAAACGTTATGTTGTGTTTCGTCGTGTAAGTGTGGTTACCGGAGGCCCAATTCCCCTCCCCCCCTTTCCCCAATCCCTGAATCCCCAACAATCCTCAAATTCCTAATCCAGAAGGCAGGTAACGCACTTGTAACGCCTCTAGTGTTCCAGGTGTCCATGGGCGACGACGATTGCTTACCATCAGGTGATCGATCTGGTCGTTTACCGGCTTATCCCGTAAAAAAATTAATAAAATTCGTTGCAAGTCAAGTTGCAGACATGAGCTTTTTTCTATGTTCGTAAAATATAATTTAAAATTAGTTTAGAACATAAACTCACAGCCGGTTGTATTAAAATAGCCTGAATTATTTCGGAAGTCATAATTTATATTTATACTGCGCGAATGACGTCAGTAGTCGAATAAACATTGTTAATAAATTTTTGTGATAAGGAAAATCAAAATTCATTTAGTAATAAAAATCATTTAATTCATTTGTAGGATAATAGAACGGCGGCCAAGTCATCAGGATATTTTTATATGCGGGTATATCTGACTAAGTTTTTGAGTAAATAAAAAGGTAATCAATTGTATTCACTTTATTGGGAGTTCAAAAATTATCTTTTTATTTATTACTATTTTCCCTGCAATTCGTAATTATACTTTTTCCTTATATTACTTCATCGTATTTTGGAAAATAATCAAAATAAATAAATGATATCGACGAGTTAGAATAGTTGTTCCCGAGTATTATAAAATCGTGATTAGCAACAGATATAGCGATTCATGTTCATATATACAGATTAACATAAGAAAGTAATTTTATTTTAGAGCTTAGCAACAAACGTGCGTTTAGTCAGCTTTAGGTATTGTGGCTTTTCTAGAATCCACGAAAGTTTCTTGAACTAAGCTAATGTCATAAATTTCATAAGACGCAAAAGAAAGAACTAGTTTTTGATGAATATTAATCAACCTATTATCTAGAACCATTATTCTGGAACGGTATTTTTTTACAAAAACATATTTTAGGCAATATATTTATAGTCTAAAATCCGAAAATGTAGGTAAATAAAATAAAAAAAAACGCTTTCTTCTTAATGTAATAATAGTATTGCTTCCATAATATTTTTTTTAAATAGTAATGTGCGGTATGTGGTACAAATAAGTATATGTATAATACGTACGCCTTTTACATTATTCATATAAAAACAACTAACACAGAATTGCTAACGTAGATAAGGCAGGCGACGATAATTCGCAATTTTTCAAATCGTGTTTTTGTGCTTTCGTGGTCAACGGGTGTCGGGTTCGATTCCCGGGTCGGGCAAAGTATTATTGGGTTTTTTTATAAATTGTCAGAAGTAGCACGGAGCCTGGAATTGTGCCCGGTATATGGCAATAGGCTCACCCCCTATTATATGGGACTCATAACATAAATAGTGAAAAGTGGGTGATGGCGTGATGTTATGTTATGCTTTCGTGGTGAGTACCCAAGGTGGTACAAATTATGATTTAGGTGTACCATTTGAAACATATTCTGGAAATGTATACCATCCAAAAGAGGGTAAAGGGATCAAATAAATAAGTGCTCCACAAAAAACGTGCTTGCTTATTTAAGTGCTTAAATCCCCAGGCGGTCACTGATGACCACTCTCGACTAACTCCATAATAGATCTTATTTCTGATGTCTAGAGACTACTTTTGCATGAACAAATTTTCGGTACGAAATATCAATGTAAAGTTTACCTAAACTTAAAAGTTGAACCAGAAGCGTTGATGTTATAAAAAATATTTTATAATTGAAGTATTTCTTCATTATTTTCTTGTCTCTCATGTATATTTTTAAGATAAGAGGTTTTAATGGCTATGAACACTTAGCGCCTGAGTATATTTTTATGCAATGTATTACTTATATACCTCTAGTTGCTGATCTGAACTTAAATCGCTTTAAACTTCTTTTTTACAATTGCCACTTTTCGGTGAAAACTTTGTATGGAGTCTATATTACATAACATCACGCCTTTTATGCCCGAAGGGGTAGGCAGAGGTGCACATTATACCACTGTACCTACAATGTAACTTTTCACTATTTATTGTATGAGTCCCATGTAATAGGGGATGAGCCTTTTGCCATATACCGGGCACAATTCCAGACTCCGTGCTACTTCTGAGAATTTATACCTCTATAAAACCGAACTGAGATTTTTTTTAAAACTCACTAATTCTTTGCCCGACCCGGGAATCGAACCCGAGACCCCTTGGCCGGCAGTCGCACTTGCGACCACTCGGCCAATGAGGAGTCTGTATTAATTGTTTATTTATACAAATAGTTTAGTAATTTTGCCTGGTATGTTTAGCGAGAGTTCTGAAAATTGGCATTTTTGTAGATTTTGTGTACTCTTTTCGATTTATATTTTGTATTTTTGTGCGTGCACCGCTCGAGCCTCTATCGCAGAAAAATGGCGGCCAAAAACGGATTTTTTTATATATCTCTTTTCCAGTATGTTTTACGAGAAAAAAGTTAACTACAAAATTAAGCTACTAACAATTTTTTACAATTTATGTCTAGACGGGTTTTTTCTAATAAAAAAATTGCCAATTTTTAAAACTCCCGGAAACCTTTCCAGGTAACCTCATATTTCCTCCTTGATGATCGAACTAAAATTGAAAATAAGGAAAACAAACTAATTTCCTGACCTATTATAGACTACTTTATAATTTAATTGATCTACTTAATTGATTATTTATCTATTTTATTACTTATTTACGAAGATTTCGATAAAATTAGCATCATATTAAAAATTTAAGTGTATATTTTACTAAAAGCAATTCTATTTCCAAAATTGGTGTAAATGTATGCGGTAAGGCAGAGAGTACACCAGAGATTAAATGCTAGATTCAATGCTAAGCTATTTGTGAAGTGGATATCTGTGAATATGATTATAATAATGACTTCTGCATCGAGGATGTCTATGTCATAAGCAATAATAATAACATACTAATATGTTTTCAACATACTAATATGTTGCGTCGATTAAGTTGTAAATTTATGTTCAATTAATAATAATTTAGTCGTAATTGCGATTATAGAATTTTCAATTACCTACGCATCTCCGTTCGTAGGTATGCAATCGCATTGCTCGATGTTAATCGGTGTAGATGTGAATAACACAGAATAGGTAATCATAATACAAAGTCTCAGTAATCGGACATGGCCAGCCATGTGACTACATTAAATGTGAATCTAAAATAAGTGACATTTTCGACGTTATTGGATCTGCAAGGCAATCAATTTATTTATAAAAAGAGCAAAAGTCTGACCTATGACATAACACCTATATATAAAAAAAGCTCTGCAAAAATGGAAATATTTGGAATATGCAGATGATACATGCATTTTGAGGAAGTTGTTTTGTAACTAGGTATTATATTCAGTATCAGAATTATGTGAATCAATGATTGAGTTACTTTAAATCGTTGAGTACCGTCATCATAGACACAATTATAGAACAATAGGTTGCGGTCACCGGTGACCGCTTGGTGCTTGACAGTTTAAGAACGGGTAGTGAATATATGAATATATTTCAAAGCAGTTTTGGTATAAATAGTTTGTCTAATTTATGAGGGCCGCTTTAATAATGATGGACGTACGATATTAATTAACTACTGTCATCCAAGACACAGTAGAATGTACCTATTATTCAAATTACCCCAATTTATGAATTTTAACTTGATTTAACGGGTTACGTAACCATCGACGACTATAAACATAAAAATTTTAATGGAAATAAATTGATGAGAGCATTTTCATTGACCTAACCGGATCTTATGTTTTAAAAATAATATTAGAATTTCAAGTATTATTTGTTAATAAAAAATTCTAGACCAATGTTGCACAAACGTGCCAAAATTCAATATAGGGAACAATATGAAAGATAGAAACTTTTATGTATAATTCAATAAAAAGCGTGTAATTGGGCCGAAATGAAAAACGACTAATCCCAGATGAATTTGTTAAGTTAATTGCAAGGCCGAATGCTTTTTTCTACCATAATAAAACAAATAAAATAACAAAGAGGTTTCTTGAGAGCCTTATTGAAAAAATATTTTATTACCATAATAACCCAATTATACCGTTCGTAAGCGGCTATTACTGGGTATCTCGCTAATAAATGACTATAAAAGCTACTACTGTTTACGTATCATTACGAATATTAAAGATAAAAGATTGAAAGTTCATCTTTTGGTTTAGGTACAGCTTAGAATTATAAATCATCAATTTGTCTAATTTCTGTTAGAAAATAATTAATATTAACAGTAGCTTTTCGAACTGGTTGGAGTCTGTAGTTAAGGAAAAGACTAATTATACGACCAATTTCTAGGCTATTGTAGATACTTTTAGTTATTTGTAGCTGAGTCAAATTTTTATTGCATTTTTTTTCTTATTGTTTATACTATTTTTTTTGTAGGGGGTTAATCATCCAATGTCTTCTCTCACCTTGGGTAAGATAAGGTTAGTGTCAGACTCTTATTGACTAAAACCACTCCGTTCCTAATTTTGCTCTTTGAGCCGGAGCGTCGGTAATCCGTTACGTCCTCTGTGGCTCCGTATATGCATCAGCCCTGCAGAACCCCATCCATCAGTGGTGGTCTGAAACCACACTTGATTCTATTATTAAATCAGGTAGTTCATATAACTGGATCAAATTTCAACAGCAATATAATGGATGATGGCATTGGCCTCGGAAATGCTGAACTATATATGTTTGGTCATCTGTATTACAATATTGTGATTCGGATCTTATTGAAGAATAAAATTAATTAATATACATAAGACGATTCTCAAAGTGGGACCACATTTTTCAAAATATATATCTGTATATCCGCACATTTGTGTTGTATTTTATAGAACAGAAATAAAAAAGGACAATTAGGTTAATTTTGAGCGTTTTTCTTTTTTTGCGGTGATATTGACCTTTTTGTGAAGCCTACCACAGGTCTTGCTAGATGGAGGTTTAAATAGTTATTATAATATTTAATCAATTCATTTATTTTATAAAACTGATATTAGACTTAAAATAAGCTTAGGTACTTTGGTAAAGAAAAAAAAAACCAAAAAATTTGAATTTCTGTCTCAAAGATACTTTATAACAACGGTAGAGAGAGTTCAAACTGCAAAATGGTGCAGTAGGTACAGTATGTATCTTTTATTTATTGTGAATATTTCGTAATTTATTCCATGAATAAGTTTGATATGAATATTGACATAATTAATATTGCTTGATGTATCCTCAAATTCCAGACTCACATGGTCAGTATTGTGAAAAATGACGTCTCCTTGGATACCGTCATTTCTGAAAAAATACATCAAAAGAAATGAGCAGAAATGTGCATGTTACAACGCTCCATAACGGTCGAAATGAACTGAACGAACGAATGAACTGAATGAACGAATAACTGATCTTATTTCAAAATATTTGGATTGTTGTCGATTGTACGAACTTAGATCAATCTGTAGTGGATTGAGATTAATTCTATTTTAAATGTGGGAGGGCCATGCTTCGGCACGAATGAGCCGGCTTGACCGGAGTGATACCAGGGGTTTACAAAAAACCAACGTGCAACAACGCTTGCGTTGTGTTTCGTCGTTAGAGTGAGGTTACCGGAGGCCCAATTACCTTTCCCCCTCCCTAATGTCCCCTATCCCTGAATCCCCAACAACCTCAAATTTCTAATCCCTAAAAGGCCGGCAACGCCGTTGTAACGCCTCTGGTGTTGATGTGTAGTAATAAAATTCGAAGGAGGTAAACACTTCATGTGGGGAGCAGTACCAGTGTAATTGCTTATCATTAGTCTAATTGTTACAAGCTTGTAATCATAAGGTCAAAGCTACTTAAAATCATCACCATAACTAACTGTTCTGATGTAACACGCAGATATAATATCTAGTTAGACTGGCTAGCATGACATAGTTTGGAAATGGCACGGCCTCATACTTGGCGTTGAGTACCATACCAGTACCATCAGAAACCTATAAATATTTGATACAAAATGTATATTATCTGTTCTCCATATAAGTCTCTTGAGATACCGTCATCGTAAAGTGTCTACATGTTAAATATTATGGACTAAAAGGGTTTAGGTTTTACATTATCATATACACATATTACAAAAGTGTATCAATCCTAAAGTCATCAGATTATTGTTTTAATTCATTTTCCATTGATTGTTATGACTGTGCTTGAGCTATGGAAATACATTTTCTCACAAGATTGTGATGCTGTGTGGTAGAATTATTATTGTATTGTAGATTTTGGTATTGTAAATTAGGATCAGTTTGTATCTAGTATTTATTTCTGTAATATTTTTGTCTATTTTCTTGAAGGTAAGTAAGTAGTTACTAATATGATATTTTTTCTAAAATTCAATTTCTGAATTTTGCAATAATTTTTACAAATTTTTTTTATTAAGTCTTTTTGATAACTTTGCCTGAGGCAATTTTGTAAGAAAATTGCCGCGAATAATCTAAATAGTTTTCAATGCTGTAATATTATTACGAAATTAGTTCTAAATGCCAAGCTTTTTCGGTGCGATCACACCTACAAATTTACACCTTTGAAGTGTGAATGACTATTCCACAAAGTTATTATTTTTAATTGCTTGATGTTTTAAACTTAAGCATTAATATTATTATATACAAAAGAATCTTATAAAATATGGATTTGTTGGTTTTAATGCTAGTAAATCAATGAAAGCTTTACCAAATAGAAGTCTCTAAATTCTCAAAAAGCTAAATTAATTCTTATGTTTTCGGCTTACTCACGTAATTATTTGATGAGGAACTTGACTAGTTTCAAGCACTAAACTAATTAGTAATTTTACAATGGTAAAATAAAAAAGCTCGCTATAGGTATTCTGAGATGAATGCCTTTAATATCATATAGGCTTTTATTCAGTTCTGTGTATTATTAAGCTTGTATTTGTTAAATAAAGCATAAAAACATTAACCAACGAAGGATTATTTTCTATTAATCTCCAGTCATATTGTCGCAGCTACAAAATTAACCAATGAAGATTGAGAAACGCTGCTAATGAATTAGCGTCAGACATCACATTATAAATGAGACGAACTGGACAGAGGAACATTATAAAATTAGATAAAAAAGGTATAAATAGGCATTGATCTATAGAAGAGCACATTCAAGTAGTTAAGTCCGCTTGATAACAACGAAAATGCGCGTCTTTTTGGTAAGTGTCAAGTGATGTGTTACATAGTTTGTGAACACCATTGAGTATGGCTTTGATACGCCATTAATATGCAATCTCACCGACCATTGAGTGCTAATAAACTTTATAATATCCGTTAGGATATTATAAAGTATTAATTTAATTTATTAGTGAATTAACGTCAGATTGCCGATATTTATTAATATAATTTTATGTTTTATAAATTAATTATTGCTGTTAACGAACGAGGATTAAGCTTTAATTTTACGGTTTCAGGTTGTTTGTCTGTCTCTGGCAGTCGCCCTTGCGGCTGACCCACCAAGGTGAGCTTTTATTTCTTATTTTTTAATGGTGTTTTGAAGCGAAAAGATGTAAAAAAATAATAAGTGCAATAGTTTACAGAACAGAATGAGATTGTGAAATAGAAAGTGCACTTTTAGAACAATAAATGGATGCATCAAATTTTTGAAATCGAGTAGTAATCTGTTTCATGATGATTCTTCTTACTTCATGTATAAGTTATATTGTCCTATATTCTTGAACACTTAATGCATTATGTACAAAATTTTAATCCGATTTTTTGTCTTTTAGGCCTGTATTCAGTACCTTCGCTCCGTTTACGTTTGCACCAACGAGTCGGCGGTACTCTTTCTTCAGCACGACCCCTAGACCTGTATACAACCCTTACAACCCCACGAGATACTACCCTAACTTCAACCAGAAATACAGCGGTGACGGTGCCGGTCGTTACGACCCCGGTCAGTACGACAACTCTGGCAGATATGTTCCTGACGACTCTGGCAAATACAAGTAAGTAGCATTCCCTATTTTTTTTGCAACTAACTTAACTATTTTCTCATCTTCCCGATAAGTTTTATACCTTATCCCAAACGATTGAACTTTTTATAAGGAGTTGTCAAATTGGTGCTAGTAAAATAACGATGTTTAGTGCAGAGAATAATAATTATGTAATCATTTAATTATATTTTTTTGTATGCTAATCTTAACAGCTACTGTTATATACGTGTAATTTTTAAATTATTCAGCTAAAACAATCAATGTAAACATTTTCCTATTATACACGTAATAATACACTTTACCATAAATACATAACATTTTTGAAACTGTACCTACATGCTGTTTTCGCTTAACAGAACAAATTAGTGAAGTGCTTCCAAAAGGATTCATAGTTTTTGGTTTTTACACAAGGGCATTTGAAAAAACATAATGTAATAAAATTTTTACTACGGCACCTGTGTATTAAGTATGCCTAGCATTTAAAAAATTCATTCCACGACAATGTTTTGATCGTAAAATTTTATATATTGTTCTCTTGACTCAACCTTAATAAAATAATAAAATTAAAGCTAAATATGGTGATTGTAGATTTTGCAATGCATTTATTCGGTAATAGTAATATTAAAATACATTACGTACATAATATCTGCCTTTTGAAGCAATAAAGTTGCAGATATTTAGGAAAGGTTAGATGAAATGCATTATGTATGTGCGAGATAAATTTTATTTATTTATTTAATACTTACTTCATGCATTTTACCAGTCTGCCTTGGGGTGGCACGTGAATAGTACTATGTAAACAGATTTGCAATCTGAAGTGATAGAAGAAGTTAGTTCTAATAAGGTTTATTTTCTAGCGGTGACCGAGGTGACCGCGGTGGTGCTGGAGGTTTCTACTCTGGCTCCGGATCGGCTGGTGGTCCCGGTGGTGCTTACTCCGGATCTGGATCTGCTGGCGGTCCTGGTGGTCCAGGTGGTGCCTACTCTGGCTCTGGCAGCGCTGGTGGTCCCGGTGGGTTCTACAGCGGAAGCGACGAAGCTGGACGTTACAGACCTGATGGCACCGGTGCTTACAAGTGAGTATAAACCCTTATAATCACTTTTCTGTTTAATATTTATTCGCAGAACTAACACGTCTTGTTTCATAATTTAACAATATTGATTATGATCAATATTGTGATGATCAAATGATTAAATAAGGCTTAAATATTCGTGATCTGAATCAAATTCAATTTTTTTCGAGCAAACCATAAATAAGGTGTTAATTAGATTATTTTGAATATTCAACAGTTAATGATTCTAGTTCCATGACTTTACGTTACCGAACTAACTTATGAATAATTATCTTCGAACAGCGGTGACCGTGGTGATCGCGGCTCTGCTGGAGGTTTCTACACCGGAGACAAGAACAGTGGCTCCGCTGGTGCTGGAAGCAAACCCAGTGGATCAGGCAGCGGATCTGCCTCAAGCGGCTTAGGATTAGGCTTCGGCTCCGGTTCTGCTTCTGGCTCTGCCTCTGGTTCTGGATCTGGTGCTTACAAGGGATCTGGTTCCGCTGCTGGATCTGGTTACGAATACAAATACGGCATCATCCGTCAGGAGACTGATGTTCTTCCCGAAGGTTACCACTACCTCTACGAAACCGAGAATAAGATTCTTGCTGAGGAAGCTGGCAAACTCGAGCAGATCGACAACGAAAGCGACGGAATTAGGGCTAAGGGATTCTACGAGTACGTTGGCCCCGACGGTATCACCTACAGGGTTGACTACACCGCTGACGAGAACGGTTTCATCCCCAGTGGAGCCCATATCCCAAATCCCAAAAAAATAGTCTAATAGTTCCTCATAAACGTTAGGGGTAATAAGGTTCTTTAAGAACTTAATAAAATTCACTGTACCTGCCCAAATTAGTACAATAAAGATGCTACTTTATTACTGAGTTTTTTTTGTGATTTCTGTGACTACAATGACTACACAGTCGGACAATATTTTTTATTCCTGTATCCTAGATAGACTATAAAAATATAAAGTATTTAAAAAAAGCGTGGTTAGAGAAACAAAAAGAGAAAAGATAGAGGTAGAAATCAAAATCTATCAAGTCAAGGAATTTGACACGATGATACCGCACACTACGACATATTTTATGCAAAATTACAAGTTTATAATTTAATGCTAACTCATTAAAATCGTCTCATTTTGCCACATTCAATTGCGGATACAGGTAAATGTCAGTATGAATACCTGTTGAATGACTGTCTGTCACATAAATTCTAGATTGATGTAGAAGTTAGGAACCAAAGTACCTACTATAATACTCCTACTCTAACCCTTTATGGAAACGCTTAATCTTGTTTGTTTAGTTTCAATGACTTGCAAAAACTAACATTGTATCGAAACCTCTAAGACGTAATGGCCTCATAAATTTAATACAGTTTGAGTATAATAAGGTCAGATATTGACTTACCTTAATATATAAAAAATATGTCAAATGTTATAGTTCAATAGCAAATTAATATTTGATTGAATTAAAAAACATATAATTTTTATTATAGTCCTTGGCGCTATCATGACACCAATCTTTTCATTTCAGGAGTGAAACTTATTAAGGAGGAAATGTAAAATTTAGTGATAGTATGTATATTATAATTAAATTCAAATTTTATTGGCAAATTATGGTAAACTATTAGAGGTGCCTTCTGCTGGGTCAGGTCGGCTCTTCCATCGTGTTGGTGGGTTGATTTTGTAAAGTACTTTATAATGTGGTCTTGTAGTAATAGATGTGGTTAATTGTAGTGCGTAACATAGGTACTTTATGGATATTGTTTGATGTATTGTATAAAAAAATGTATGACAAACACACGGACCAAGAAGCCGTGGAGAATTATAATTTGCATTTAATAAAAAAAATCATCATGCTATGCAGGCGCCCACAGGCGCAGTATATTGTTGCTGTCTGCTGATATTATGATCATCGATATTAATATCCTGTATGTAAGTCACGGAGACAAAGGCTACAGCACTCTCTAATTTTTTGACGAAAAGCGTTTATAAAGTATCATGACTATGGCAATTCGGAGACAGATTTATTTAGAAGGTATTTGACAGTCTTGATAATGATGATGGTGGATCAAAAACGACCCAAAGATAAGAACTATTTTTTTTAAACTTGGTACTTTTTGAACTTCTAATGAACCGGCTCAACCGAAGTGATACCACGGTTTCACAGAAAACCAGCGTGTCACAATTTTTCAAATTACTTAAAACACCATCACTTCACTTGTACATGGGCGGCGCTGATTGCTTACCATCAGATGATCCGTCTGCTCGTTATATAGCAACTAAGGCTTTTTTAAAGGATTCTTACTATACCTACCATTTTTTGAATGAAACTTATTCAGTTAGGTATTTCGTAATCTGGCACACGGTATTAGCTTTGTGAAGAATGGTTTTGTCTACATCTCTACAAGTAACTAGTGACATCGCCAGATACAATATTTGTCTATTCTACTATAAACATGGATACTTTTATTTGCAGCGCCACCTACTGTTCCCAAATATGAATTAATATCACCAAAAGATTCACACATGAATACTTAGGTAAATAATTTCTTGAATATCAATCTTTGTCACCATGCGTAGTTACTGTTGCTATAATAACAGATGGCACAATGGTCCTTGAAATGATCGTTTCATTGTTCGATATTTTTGTCTCTTGGCTTCACTTCGTTTTGCGGATAAAGTTTCAAGAAAAAAAATGAGCATTTATATTTTCTTACATTCAGTTTTATATAGCAACTGTCTATATTATTTAATTTTGAAAGTTCTCAGTATTCGAGACTAAATTTTCTAAGCCTTAAAAAATACTTTATAAACGTAGGTACCTACTAAGAATACAGACAAAATGCAGTGTTTAGTTTAATTACGTTACCAAGAAAGGCAAAAACTAATAATCAGGTTCGGGTAAAAGTTCAAAACGTTATGCTACAACCTGGCAAAAATACAGAGCGTCGATGAACGCGCGGTCACTGTCTCCAATTAGCAGAAAAACGGTGCATGTTTGTATGTTTGTAGGTATGTTTAATTTTAAGTGTGAATCAGAAGTACTTTTGTTTTATTTATTTTTTCTCATAAAAATTTTGGAGATACCTTTGTTGAAGTTATGGGAAAACTTCAAATGACAATTAAAACCTATACGAAATTGTATTAGTCTATAGGTATTGTAGTGATTTAAGGAAAAGTATCTAGTTGTGATAAACGGAAGACATTTTTAGACATTAAGGGGACATTCCTATTCTGCTTATTAATCCTAAAAAGTGCGTCAAATGTTTTTTTCTCTAGCAAAGTTAAATGAATAAAAAGCTTTATGGAATATATTATCTGGGGATATTTCGTGAAGCTTTTTATTCGGGTTTCGTCGTTTTAAGTTATTATTATTACTAGAAGTACGTTTTATAAATATAATGCTCATTTTTAAAGCCATTATCACCTTCACCAAGTTTGTTGACACCTTCAAAGGTCTTTTATTGAGGAAGAACTTACTTCTTATAATATAACTCGAAACAAACGAGTGCAACCGCAGCAAAGACTTAGGTTACGAATTATCGATGACTGTATGAGTCACAGTTCAAAACCCACACAAAATTTTTTGCACACTTTAATAAGTTATGCACACATAAATTAAATAAACAAATATATTATATTATAAATGCGAAGTTAATTACAGTTCATTCAATGTTCTTTTTTTATCGATAGGTACATTGTAGATATCGTTTTGCTTCGTCAATCTATGCATGATCAAATAATTATAAGTTCTTCTACATATGTTTCAATAATTATGTATTTTGATTTTAATATTTTAAACTTAGGGTCACCGACCTACAGTGAACGGGTTTCTGCATTGTATGAACATTATAGTTTGTACATGTTAGTGACTTTTTGTGGCATATAAGGATAGATTTACTTACACGGTAAATTCTTATGGGACAAGGTGAGTTAGCAAAACTGTATTGTAATAATATTATCTTAATCCATCTATAATATCATGTCAAGGTGTTACTTATTAATAAATAAGCTAAATGATGAGACACGCGTGAATATGTAGTTTTAATGAACTATTTTTGAAATACAAGGACCAGTTTCACAGGTCCCCTATAAATTATAGAATTTAGGTGACAGATCTATTTGAATCTAGTTCCATTTTTAATTTAACTAATCGAGAGTGACTGTCTAAAGACTGATATCATTAACATAAGAATTCAGTTTTAGTTCCGGGATCATTCGGTCTGTAACAACGGTGTTAATTAAAATTCAATAGAAATGAAGAAACAGGAAAATGGATTTTACAAAAACCACAAATATCTTATTCATTCAAGGAAAACTTCATGATAAGAGACTGATTCACTTCCCTTTTAATTTTAATGTGTAAGCATATCATTGAAAAAGTACCGTCATTATAGACACATTCAACATAGAACAATAGGTTGCGGTCACCGGTGACCGCTTGGTGTTTGACAGTTTAAATGAAAGTAATGAAATTATATTGAAAAAATATTACATAATATTATTATAAATGCATGTGATTTCATTAAATAGTGCCTACAACAGTACGTATAAATAGGATATTTGTTTATTTTTATTTAATAAAATAATTCATTTTCTTAATGATTGTTATGGTAGAATATCATATTAAAATTATAATTAATAATTTTGTACGAAAACAGTTGAAAATAAAAATTCATACATTCAGAAATTGCTGTATTTTACCCGGAGCGAACGCCAGCGGAACCTTCCATATTCCAGACCCGATTTCAAAATTTTCTTGATTAATCTGCCTATTTTATTTTGTTAGCTACTTCATATAAAAATAATTAACGTAGATGTTTAATAAAAATGGTCGATATTTAATAAAAATAATCCTGTCTTTAGAAGCCAATGCCATTATATTTGCACATGTATTATGTCATTTGGAACATGCAGTTGTTTTATTTTAATGATCTTTTGACCCTACTAGTAGTAACATTTGAATAAATTGTTTTAATGTAATATTTTTATAGATTCCCACATATGTAAGATATCCAGTTATTGTTACTTATGTATGTAAGTTTAAATTCTGATTGGTAGTTATTTATTCCGGAAAAGTTGACAAAATACGTAATTTTCGATACTAACTTTATATTTTTGACTGGGATATTGGAATATTACTGACATACCCGATACGACTTACCGACAAACCGATACAACTTTCTGATATTTATTTGAAAAAGAATTTTATTAAAAAAATCAGAACTAATTTAAGAAGAGCATATTTATAATATTCATGAATACGGGAATGCAGGTTATAATTAGGTATGACTTTGAATCTAGTTAAAGCCACAGACGAAAGTTATTATCAACGTTTGAAACATAAAAAACAAACAAAATTTACACCGACATGTAATTTCATCACCTTCCCATTCAATTGGTATCGGAATTCGAATCTTCAGTTTCACAACGCGAGAATAAATGCTTCCACATCGGCCCTTGACCCCGACCACCTACGATAGGAATTTTTGCGACGATGTTCCCTTACAAGGGATATGGTATAAAAGCCAACAGTATTTTTAAAAATTTCGAAAGTGGGAAATACTGGCCCGGTGTAATTGCAAATAGACGTATAAACCTACAGACGGTGGAGTTTTCAAAAATAAAGGTTGTTAATGATAATAAAATTAGAATGTAACATCAACATCTATTCTGGAGGTTTATCCATGATACACTTTTTACTAATTACTATTAACGATAATTAGGTCATGTGTTATGTTATGAGTAAAAAATCAAACAACTTTTAGAACATAAAAATAGAAATTTTCACTATACAATTTAGTTTTTTATGGAGGCATAATTAATTTATATGTTTACTTAAAGACAAAAATAACGAGGACATTCATAAAAGGAGCTTCTCCCAATTCAGTATAATGTTAGTAGAACTATGAGTGTAGATTATTAATTAATTCTAGATTTACGCTTTTAAATGGAAACATTAAGAAAAAAACGACGCATTATGTAACCACTTTGAGAATAGTTTTATCTAGAAAAGTATAAATGCCAGAATAAAGTTGTTTTAGACTACATATTTGTCTTTATAGATGTTACTCATGTCATAACATAGCACGTAGGTATCCCGACACCTACTTAAAGACGAGCGGACTAGATTTTGTATGTCACCTAAGTCAAGCATGTCAAGAACCTAGATGTGAATCAATAAGGTCTTGTGAACGCAGTGGGCACTATATTATTGCATTTTAATGATTTTTGTTTTATGCAAATCGATGTGTGAAGTGGATCTTCAAACATTCCATAAGAGAATTACGACTCTCTTGCAAGTCGGTCGTCTCAAACTGCACGGGGATTGCTCTGTTAGTGACTCAAATATTTTAATATAAAAAATGCAACATTGAAGTGCAAAAGTGAATGATTAATAACGTTCATCCAAGTTGCTGCGGAACTATTATAATTTATAAGCTATGCTAATACTTTTATCTGACCTCGTCACACCTTGATTTAAGGATTCTGTTCCACTTTTGGTACGTTTTGATACAATTTATTTATTAATTTAAATGTTAATCAAATGTCAATGATGAAGGAGATGAATTTGACAATATAAATGTATATCCTCGGAGGTGATAACCTATGACACATTTTGATCTAGTTTCAGATCTGTAACATTATTTGTGGAGTTAGCAGGCCGACTGTGCGAGGATTTTATTCTGGTGACTGCAAATATTTGTTCGTGAATATGTCGAGTGCTGTGAAATTGGTAAGTGCATTTATTTATTTAATTAAAATTCATGTTTTTAAATATGTAAAATAAGTTTTTATATTGTAATATGTGATAGATATTTTGTTGTATTTTTAGAATACTTATTTAAATATTAACAACATATCATTTTAATAAACGATTATTATAACATTTAGTCGATTGAATTGAAAATGAAATTCATTATTCGATTGTTATCTAGAAACTTTCGATCATTGTCCTTAACTTTTTATTTTTTATTTGAATTGCAAATTAACTTTTCTGACGTTTTAGCTTCCAATAAAAAATATGAATTTACAATACAAGTGAAAACAAGGATCATTCAGGGATATCCTTAATGAATTATTCATATACATATTATACATTAAACACTTGCATGCCTTCAGAATGTTGGAGCATAGAGAATAATGCGAATTTAAATTAGTGCATTAAAGGTGTCTAGGTAAATATGCAATTAAATGAATATTCATTATTTAATTCCAGGTATTTGTGCTGTCTTTATGGGCAGTAATACAATGTTCGCCTTATGATGACGGAAAGTACCATCCAAAGAAATACAGAGTATACGATGATGGAGGGTACTACAGGCCTTTAGATGAAGGCAAGTATGTTCCTGGAGATGAGGGAAAGTACACATACATATACCAACAAGGTCTATACCCAGAGGATGATGGCGATTACAGATACGTACATCAAGTTGGACCAAATGGTGGATTTGGGGGTAATGGTGGCTATGGAGGTAACGGTGGTAATGGAGGAAACGGGGGCTATGGTGGAAATGGCGGTTACGGAGGAAACGGAGGTTTTGGACCGAATGGACCAAACGGCCCCAATGGTCCAAATGGACCAGGTGGCCCTAAAGGACCACCCGGGCCACCCGGTCCACCCGGCCCTGGCGGTCGAGCGCCAAACCGTATTGATTACATCGGTTCGAAGACATATGCTCAAAGATATCCCTACATTCATAAAGTGATTAAGGGCTTGGTAGACAAATATGTGTCAGATGAGGCTGTCAACTTCGGAGATGAATATGAAGGAAGCACAAACCACTACAGAAAGGTGTATGCTGATAAGGAGATTGCAGTGAAGTGCAGATATCTGGAACCAGCCTACAATCAGACGGAGTTTGTGACACAGTAAGTAGAAATAGACTTTTTTACAATATGTGTAGAGTAGGAGTTAAATAAATGATAGTCCTCGATCATATCATGAAAGGAAAAAGTTCAGTTATGAATATCTAAGTAACAGTATACGTTTGGTGAACTTTTTGTTCGTTTCCATTTATTCTTTATTTTATTTATTTATTTATTATTTATGTACACACAACCAACACAAAGGACAATACATTTATAAAAATATAGTATATAGGCCCGACATATTCCAACTGGAATTTCTTCCTGTGGGCCTGTGGTAGAGAAGAAATAACGACACCGAGACACATAGTATGTTACACAAATATAACTAGGTAAACTTTTGTAGTATGTAAAAAGCTTTGTTCAACGGAAAAGTATTATTAATTTGAATATTCGCAAAATTAAAAATGGTCATCCTTAACATTACTTGTGTCAAGTTAATTTATTTATATAGATTACTTGATTATTTTTGGAATAGGATGAGTATATGCTTTGTATTTATAACTTCAAATTAATTTTGTTACATAGAATTATTGTCATTATTTGTAAGAAGAATACCTACGTCGTATTTTTTTTCTCTTTTATTTCGATTTTTTGTTTACTCATTATATTGTAGATACCTATTGATTTGATATCTCATTTAGTAAACTATCAATTTTTATGTATATAAAACCCAGATACATATTTTACGTATATACGTTTTTTAATAGCTAGTTATTGACGGCAATATCGAGTGTAGAAGCAATAAATAAACAATACACATAAATAAGCAATTTGAAACTCCTTATTAGTTTGTATTTGCTTTCAACTAGATTTTATGCTATACTGTGTTTTATTTTGTAAAAATAATAATTTAGGCATTAAAGTATGTACATCTTCTCTACTCTTAATTCGGAATTTAAATAAATCTTTACCATGCTTTACTAAGAATTGCGATCAGCTAGATCCTCATTAACCAGAGACTATTTACTTGTCCGATACCTATCAATTTACTTTCTCTGAACTTTAAAGAATATACTTGCTGAATATAGTTGTCGGTCAACTTTTTAAAGAATAAGTGGAAACGACCCTGGTTTCCTTCTCCTCTAATAATATCTTTTGTTTTATTTTATTGTGGTATCCAAGACAGTTATACTTATTCATGCCCCTGGGTCTCGCCGGACCTCAGTGTTCCCGTATTTTCACGGTTGTATCTACTTTAGATCCTGTCTTACAGGAGTTGCAGCGGTTAAGGGAGTTGGTGTCGGGACAGTCTGATAAAAAATAATTTGTTGATCATTTCTAGACAAATGAACTTACGTGCAGAAATAACTCTAGTTTCGCATATTTCACTTTTCACTTATATCTATCTTGTATTCAATATTCTTTTATTCCTTTTTTCAGATATCCTCCAACACTGAAGCTCCCTCATGGTGAAAAATTCGGTTCCTACTACAGTTTTAGAGGTAGCAAAGTTCTAAATACTGTGAAGAATTCCCTAACAAACAAAGTGAAGCTGGAGTACGAAGTATTTGTAAGAGTTGTGGACACAACAACAGAATGAACCAGTCATCCTATTTAATGTATTATAATCGTGATATTTATAAAATTATATGATTTGGCACTAATGTTAATTAAAATATAAACTATAAAATATTTATATAATGTTTTATTACTTCTTATTTGTAAAATATTTCTGTGTTTGTCAACGTAGGTTGCAGTTTTCGACATGGCGGGTCCTTTTTGGAAAAAGGGTTGTGTTATTGGTAGCAGGTACCATCAATATTTAAATAAATTAACTCAATATAGGTATTAAAGTGAGCTGTTGACCGTTGAGCTTTATTGGTTTGTTGACTAATCTCTGGTAAACAACCTGGGGTCTTAGGAAAAATCGTTTTTGATGTTTTGTAGGTAGGTATACTCAATTCATTATAATGACGTAATGTAGAACAGGCCCAGACAAAAGTGCACTTGTTACAACGCTTTTTATGTTCATCATTTCATGAAATATTTAACAAGTTTTGCCAGATATTTTTTAGTTTCAATACCATGTGCTAGATTCTCATTGTCTATAGTTCAAGTTCAAGATTAATTATCACAAGCCATTAGATGTATTTGTAAACAAACTTTTGCAATTAGGGCTTTGATTATGTTTCTATTAAATGATAAGAAATGTCTTCATTATCATGAGCTGTAAAAACAGGTAAATTTATGTTTTAGTAGATTAATTTTTCAATCTACTAATAAAGTAGCTACCTACTAACAAATAAATCAGGAAAATAAAATTAGAGGAAATCCATTTACGGTCTAAAGTAGGTTCTGAGGTACACCTTCGGCGCTCTGATTGGCCGGTTTGGATGAACCAACCAACCAGGAGCACCGTACGCGGTCTCGATTCGATTACTTTAAATGTAAAACAAACTCGCAATAAGGCCTTTGAAAGGAGCAATAGAACAGAAGAAACTTACGGAGATTAAAGATAATAAATATGAAATTGCACTAATGAAGATTAGTGAATAAAACTAAGATAAGAACTATCAAAACATTTAATAAAATTCATTAACATATCTAAAACAAACAAAAGTTTGACATAATGAGGCGCTTTACAATCCGAAAGATTTTATTTGTTAGTTTTGGATTTTTGTATTTATTGTTCGTAAGCGTATTTCCCAATCTCTTGTACGATACCTTTACTAGGTTTACGGGGAAAAACCTAAGTTATATTGTGATTTTCCCTTATTTGTATAAAAGGGAAAAGGATGGTATGGTATTTGAAATTTATTCTATTTTAAGACTTATTTTTTTCCATTACTAAGTAGTAGATACATAGGTATCTCGAATTTCGACTGTCTCGAATCTCGAATTTCGACTGTTCTATAACAGTTCTGGTAATTTGACAATCTGTAGCAAACTCGGAAATAGGAACAAAACAATACATAGAGATTCTCTCTATGTATTGTTAGTAGATAATCTTAATTTAAAATTATCAAGTCATTTTCACAGACTGATGTAACATGCTTGGCGATTTGTTTTTGTTATTAAATCTATTACTTCTCTAGTTTCTGCCAGCGGTTTCTCTCCCATGTCGTGGGGTTAAATGTCTATGGCCTTGTATAATCTACCCACATTGCAAATTTCAACTGGATCCCTTCATCCGTTTTGACGTGAAATAGTATCAAACACATACATACAGACTTACATTCAAACATACTTTCGCATTTATAATATTAGTAGGACTATTATAAATTCAAACTATTATTTTAAACCTTGACATTACTACGTTATATAATTCCGTCAATGGAATTTCGATCGGCCTTGCGTCAGTTTCAGTTCATGGAATCAGATATGTGCTAAAATATGCATTTTACTGGAAAACCACACAATAAACTGCAAGAAATATAAGACTGCCTCGTTGGCCGAGTGGTCGCAAGTGCGACTGCCGGGCAAGGGGTCTCTGGTTCGATTCCCGGGTCGCGCAAAGTATTACTGGGTTTTTAAAAATTCTCAGTAGTAGCACGGAGTCTGGCAATGTGCCCGGTATATGGCAATAGGCTCACCCCTTATTACATGGGACTCATAATATAAATAGTGAAAAGTGGGTGTTACTTCTATGTGCACCTCTGCCTACCCCTTCGGGGATAAAAGGCGTGATGTTATGTAAATATAAAACCACAAGAATATCGTTCGTTACCAAAAAGGATATTTTCTAAGTATACTTAAGTGATTCACTTATATCCTTATAGCACACAGGATGAAGGCTTTGACCTTCAAATAAAAATGCAATAAACAGAAATAACACATTCTTTCAAACTTGTTTCAACTAAAATGTTACAGATACATAAAATTAAAGATGTTCTACGTTTTATATTATTCTGTAGACAATAAAATACGAGATCAGAGTTACGTAAGACCAGAAAATATGTTGGAATATGATAATAAAATCTTCATTAATATTTATAAACTTTTGCTTCGTCTTTTTTGGACATGTCGATAAATTCTTCTGTTTTTTTTTTCGTTTGTGAACAATGTTGAAAAGAGCCAATATCTCTTTTGTCCGTTGTCTTAACACTTTCTGATCAATAATTTAACTTCAGATAAGGTATACATATTTTGTTTCAGTGTAACGAAATTGTTTATTTATGTGTTTTGTATAAGAATCAAGTTTTTTTCAGTTAGTATATAATTGTTTTTATTTTGATTGGGACATCGATTTTAAAATAAATAATAAGTAGATACTTTTAGTGTCTATGGACCATGGATATCCACAACAGGAAATTGATCCAGTATCGTCTGTTTGTTTGCCCCCATCACATGAAAAGCTAAAAACCTTAATATACACATATGTATGTAGGTACAAAAAATAGCACTGATTTTCTAAGATCTGTATTTCGGATACACATACGATTTAAAGATTAGAGTCATAAGATTCGAGGATCCGTGAATCTAGAGGTACTTGAGAATATGCGTGTAAGCTCTCGACATTCCAACCCCAATTAAAAAAAAAACAAAACATTGTAGAGTACAGTAACCGACAAAGTTTATATTATGAACAAGCACGGATATGAACATGATTACTTAGGGTGATACTTATTTATATACATTGTTTTGTTTATTAATTCGAAGAAGGCTTCAAATACCCATTTGTACATTTTCCTTTGTTCATGAATGTTCTTGGTGATAAAAATATCTTTAATCTAAAATATTGTATTAGATGTCCCACACATTATAAAATATCTTTCTATCGTATCTATCCGTGTCGCGGAAAACCTAACAGGTTACCGGAGCTCTGGCTCGACGTGCAGGAGAAGGAACGGGGTGGTTTTTAGTCAGTAAGAGTCTGATACTCCCTCCATTTTCCCCCTTTAAAAAAATCGTATCTATCCGTAATAAGGTATATTACGTCGATATCTGTGTTGTAATTGAATTAAGAATAAGAAATTTTATTTGCTTTAAATGCATGTATTTATATAGAGTTTAAAAAATAAAAACATGAATATAAAGTCTTTATATAATATTGGGTCATAGTATATATACCATTTGAATCTTAATATTAAAAAAGCTAATTTTAATATTACAATTTGGTTAAATTGGAATTCTTATTAGGAATGTCCAAATTAATGTACACACATATTGCGAAATTCTTTACAATTACATATACTGCCTTGTAACTGCGCTATTAACAAGTTTAGGATCTATTTTCAGATAAGGCAATATTTATTATTTACTAGCTGACCCGGAAAACTTCGTACCGCCTAAAAGTTTTTTCTCACCTTTTAAACATTCCCTAGACTTCCACGAACCTATCAAGACCAAAATTAGCCAAATCAGTTCAGCCGTTCTCGAGTTTTAGCGAGACTAACGAACAGATATTCATTTTTATTTATATACCTCTAGATAGATATATAGATAGATTACATACATCGCTCTTTGGAGGAGGCCTATGTCGAAGGACAAGTTGGGGATAAAAGAACTGATGTATAGTATAATAATAGAGACTAAATTATAAATTTTTAACCTCAGTAATAAAGGCATATTTTATTATATATTTTTTTTTCTTAATTTTTTTCATACCTGCTACACTATTTCAAACCTTCTGTATTTATAGGACGGAGTGTTAAATCGAAAAGGTGATTAGATTAAAGCCAGGAGAGCAGAATATCACAGAGTTTGGAAGTTTTTTTATTTATTTATTTATATGGGTTCTTCACAGCTTACCAAATTATATGATTACAACCAAACAGATATCAGATTCATTGCGCCAATTATGAGGAACCCGTGAAAAAACAGAATTAAAATACTAAGTGTTGCTATATTTATGAAGGAGACGGCTATCTATATCAGTCTATGATTTAATTATAGGTATAAATTGTAGGTACTTGATTATATACTTAGAGTGAATGAGGTTTTTAAGCAAATACATAGGTAATGTTGATTATGATTTTCAGTTTCAAATACTTAGCAACTGAAAAATACCCAGTAAACCATGCAGTATTTAAGTAATAACATACATACATAACATCAAGTCTATTATCCCCGAAGGGGTAGGCAGAGGTGCACATTACGACACTTAATGCCTCTATACAATGTAACACCCACTTTTCACTATGCATAATTCCAGTCATCGTGCTACTGAGTTTTATATTTTTAAAAACCTACTTACTTCGATTCCTAAGCACAGTACCTAAGTTGAGTACTAAGTACAGTACTTAGTAAGTACTAGTAAGTACTTAGTACTTTACCCGACCCGGGAATCGAACCACCTCAACCACTCGGCCAACGAGGCAGGCAACCTGTTCTAAATGTTTTTTAATTCACAATAATAACTTAGTAATTAAATATACACCTATATAATATCTATATAGTCACTTGCAATGAAAACAAAAGTATTTAACAAGCTATTAGGACATGCTCTTCATTCGTTATACTAATGAGGAATAAGTGTTAGTTATACTTTATCAAGTTTCCGGCAATAGTATCACTACAGTGGGCGATATAGTCCTCGAGTGATCTAAGTATTCTACTTTGGGTGTGGTCAGTTGTATAATATATCACATAGAGGCCCAAATAAGCCTCTTCGAACGCCTTCACAGAACAAAATTAACATTTTTTTTAAGTTTAAACGTAGGTATTGTTGCAATAAATACTCCATTTAAGATTTTGATGATCGTATATAAAGAAACGATGGGCGTAAAGGATTTATTCTATTGTTAAGAAGCTAGGCGTAACAATGAGGACGATCACTGTGAGTAAGAATAAGGGTTTTTGTTAATAAAATAGTACCTAATTGTGATTAGGCCTAACTAGGAAACTACCGCTTGACAATAGGCGTTCAGTTTCACAAGTTGGCGGATAATTCGATTTTCGATTAGATCAATAGTTTGCTTGTAGTGTATTTAAATAAATGCTTTAGGGCCAATTTTTCTATGCTCAGTTAAATGTTAATTGAGAAATAACTTTGATTATTTAGCAATTCTTCAATACTAAAAACTGTCAAATGTCAATTTTATTCTACAGTTAAGAGTTGAACTGATGATTGATAAAACGGCGCTTAGTTAATTAGTTATAAATGTAAGAATCTTAAGATAAATGTCACTCAAATAAAAAAAAAAGCTCACTAAACCACTTAACTGACTACCTGCATTCATTTTATTTGAAACTGTTATGAGTAATTTAATACGAAAATAGATTTAATTAAGCATTTAGTAAAGGCTACTAATAATGCTTGGCACTCTATCTTGAGATAGGATAGTTTATTTCTTTTAAGTGATTGACACTATACTAAAGAGTATAATTATATATTTCTAACATATCGTACACTCGATATATTACACGTTATCATTCATGAATTGCTGAAAAATAAACTCTAAGTCATGGCACCTTAGAATATTTATCGCCAAAATCTCCTGCACGTCTATTCTCAACTATAGGTCTAGCTGCAACATATCTCGATTCACATACTAATTTGTCTAGGCACTTACAAACTTATAGTAAATGTTCAGAAAACTCCACTAAAATAGATTTTATGATTGTGTCATTAATTGTAATTTTATCATTTCAGTTCATTGTCTTGGCCTTGAGTGCAGTCAGTGTCTCCCAAGCTGACGTAAGTCATGTGGTGAATGATGGTCGGTACCACCCTGAACTCTACGGAGGCTTCGACGGAAGGTACCTGGCGGAAAGGAATGGCAAATACGGCTCGATCTACAACGCGTATCAGCCACGATACTATCAGGCGCTAAGTCGGGAGCTTTTGACGCCCGTAGACAGGTAAGACTAATTTGTTGACCATATGTAAAATTTAGGGTTAAATTGTATATTATTATACTATTACTATATACATAAATATTTTATCATTATTAAGTGCTGCTACTGTTGGATATGAGCTTTTATGTTCTTTGTTATTAAGTCAGAATTTTGCAATATTTTGTATTGAAAGTTTTAGCTAGTACGGATCTGGATACTTACATTTTTTTTAGACTTTCTCATAAGTGGTCCAATTTATTATATTTTTGATTACATAGAAATATTAAGTGATAAGTATTAGTTTAATTATTCACTCTTTCCTAACTTTCGGCACGCAGTACCCTGCTAGATATTTCAAGCCCTTAATAGGTAATTGGTAGTTTTTGTAGAATCACTATTAATTTCCCTAGTCAAAAATTATTTCTCTGTAATTTTGTAACCTATAAAGGGTATTTATTTCTAACATACCCATTATTTCCCTTTAACTTTAGATAAAAACTTAATAACAGGTCTTGTATTATTGGAAGTGAATTAAGTAATCCCTTGTACGGCTAATTTATAAAATTAATTTATTCGTCTTTCTGTAGTTTGTATTTAGACAACATACTTACCAAACGCGATCTAATCACAGCGTCTTCAAACAGGGTTATATCAATGAGCAAGAACTAAATGTCAAGCAGGAAGCGCCCACATTTGCATAGATCAGGATTACTTTTGAACTAATGCCCTTTAAGATCTTAGGTTCCAATACTTGGGTATCTGCCATTTGGTTGATAAATTAATAAGTCTGATATTTACCAGGAAGATCACAACGCAATTCATAATAATGTTTTCGAAATGATATTTATAGCCACGCTCTATAAATCTTGATATTTGTGACTTAAATTGTGATCCTATTTTAAACAGAATGCATAACTAAAATCATGAGCTAGATAAGTAGCCGCTATAAAGATTATATAACCATGTTTTCAACACTCCTTAAATGTCAACAATAATCTTCATTTTATTCAACATCCTAGAAGATTGTGTTACATTTGAACAGTCTTGTGGAATAAGTCTAAAAATACGAATCCTTTTTAATATTTTAATCTTGTAGTTGGAGATGAAATGTGTTCTTTGGTAGTATCTTGTGTGAGGTGTTTAGTACATCCGCGTTACTGCCAGTCCGCGCCCAACGTGACAGATGACATTACCCATGACAGTTCAAGGACGAACACGTGTATCGAATTCGTAATTAAGGCGTGGGTCTCTTCACAGCTCTTTCCAAATTAAGCTGATTATTATTTATTTGACTAATCCAATTTACGACAGAATGTTTGTAATAATAGTTTTAATAAACAAAAATAAGTTTTGTACAACATACTTTATTAACCAATTTATTATAATTTTTCGCAGTGTCGAACAACCGGTTGCTTTGCCTACATCAGCTGTGTCATACCGCACTCCATTCTCTCCTGTGACTTACCGCCCGATCGTATACTCAACCCCGCGGCCGTTTGCTTTAAGCACCAAGGCTCCAATAGTTTACCAGAAGTCTGTCATTGAGAAGACACCTGTAGTTTACCAGAAGTCTGTCTCCGAGAAGGCTCCTGTAGCAGTTTACCATAAGTCTGTCTCCGATGCTGCTGCCACTATTCTGAGGGAGGACAGGACCTATGATGAAAACAATTACCACTACGCGTACGAAACCAACAACGGCATTGCTGCCGAAGAGTCCGGAATTGTTGACGCTTCTCACAATGGAGTCGGTGGAGGTACCAGGGTTAAGGGATTCTACGAATACATAGGCGATGACGGTCTTAAATACAGAGTAGACTACATCGCCGACGAGAATGGTTTCAGAGCAAGCGGAGCTCATCTGCCCAAAGCCCCTTAACCAAATTAGTCATAATAAATTAAATACGATGTAAAATATTTCGAGAGCACAAATTAAAAAAATTAAAGCATTGTTGTTTTATTATTATTTGCAACACAGGTATTTTAAGCTTATTCCTTACCTGCGATTTTATAGCCCGTAGGCGGAGCCACATCCTTTGCCTTACAAAGCAGAACATGTCTCAGTTTATTGGGCAATCTCGATGAGGCATAATACTAAAAGGAATTACCATCTCTTTACATGTACTCTAACTTTAGATCAGATTATGAAAGCTTATACAAGTGATTATTGATGGTTTATACTTATAGATGTATCGCTTAGTCATTCTGTTAAAAAATTATGTAAAATGTATTTATCTCGAAGTTGTGATTTTGATAGTGTCACTATAAATTAAAACTATTTGTTGTAACATTCTTGATGTGTGAGTCACATGCTAGTCTAGACAACTCTTTGCCCCTTTCGGTTTGATGAATAATGTCTGACAATGGTGTGATCTTTTCGGCCACATTTCAGTTTTTAAATGTATTTCTGTTCCGTTTGATGTAAATTTTAGATTTCTGGAATGCTCTATTTAAAATATACTACACAGGAATCCTTTTGTGTTTTCCTGTTCAACTGATGTATTATTAACAGATAGAAATGATTTCTTCGAGCGATGTATGTGTGTGATCTTTACAAAAACCAACTATAATGAGGCTGTCAGTTTTTGCTAGACAATATTCTGCTTTATACAAAAACTAAAATAGGTATATAATCTATCAACACTAAAAACTAGTTTAAAATTATTCTTATGGAGGATGATTAAAAGAAGTTGATGGATTAATTACAACTAGTCTGTTTTTAATGCTAGGTTCTTAAAAATTACATGGCTTTAGGGTACAAGATATTCTTTTAGCTTTATTTTGTGGTTTCGTCTGAAATTAGGAATGCAAGTAGATGTTATGACGTAGGCATCCGCTAAGAAAGGATTTTGATCATTTCCACCCTCAAGGGGGTAAAATAGGGGATGGGAACTTGTATAAATCTTCTTAGCCATTGAATCTAGAATAATTAAATCTTTTTGAGTTACATTCGTTAAAACGATAATTTCAGACCTTGGAAACGATGTATGATAGTTTTTATTACAGAAGTCCAACGGGAACTATGCTTTAAAGCCCCGGGAGTCTCTATCTCTCAAACATTGAACTTATTTTAGAGAGATTCGTTACAAAAACGTCGATAGAATAATTTTTATTACTCCAACCTTGCGGGAACGGGCCGTTTTACCACTTCAGTTACTGGTAAAATCGCTGCGGGATTATTGATTTTTTTAAATCTCACTTAGGCACTGCATTGATTCTGATGAATTCTGCCAGAATTCATTATTTTACGCGGACGAAGTCGCGGGAAACAGCTAGTATGTCATATTATTACCGTGAACGACTGGTCGCAAGTGCGACTGCTGGGGCAAGGGGTCTCGGGTTCCATTCCCAGTTCGGTCAAAGTATTATTGGGCTTCTTGAAAAATTTCCCAGTAGTAGCACGGAGTCTGGGATTGTGCCCAGTATACCTACGGCAATAGGCTCACCCATAAATAGTGAAAAGTGAGTATTAAATAGTACCTACAGTGCTGTAATAATCCTGCCTACTTATTTAGGCCTTCGGGGATAAAAGGCGTGATGTTACATGTTAATACCTATAGACGTTCAATGGTTATCGACCCCAGAGTCTCAGAGGTAATTAATGAGGCTATCTATGTTAATCGAGATCTGCATCTAAAGTCAAAGGTTAATACGATGAGCCAATTAACGAACAAATTTTTCTTAAGAAAATAATTATAATTAATTTTAAAAGGTTGTAAAGTGCAATTTATTTTATGGACAAAATAATTAATAGATTAATATAATTATAAATAGTATAAAATCTAGTGAATTCAAGATATTAATTAAATTAAATTAAGAGGTTATCATAAAAGACTACAAAAACATCAACAACGTACATAACAACATAGGTAACATCACGCCTTTCTTCCCTGAGGGGGTAGGCAGAGGTGCACATTATGGCAGTTAATGCCACCGGTACCTCTACAATGTAACACCCACTTTTCACTATTTTAAGTTATGAGTCCCATGCAATAGGGGGTGAGCCTATTGCTATATACTTACCAGCACATTTCCAGACTCCGGGCTACTGAGATTTTTTGAAAACCCCGGAATTACTTTGCTCGAGCTGGGAATCGAACCCGAGACCCCTTGCCCAGCAGTCGTACTTGTGACCACTCGGCCAATGAGGCAGTGTTTATTTTGATTTACCTGATAATAACGATGGTTGCGACTAATCTTCTTGACTATCTCCAAGTGACTGCATTGGATCCTATTTCGGTAAGTTTTTCACAATATCACGATTAAAATACATTTGTAATTCAATTTCGCATGCGGTCGATGCTGTCTGTTGACAACTAAATGTTGCATCTTTTTGTAATTAATACATATGCAAACATTTTAACAATATCAATGCCGTCTTGCGTAAATAAATGGATTGGATTGGTATAAAAGTATCAAAAAAATCTTCAATAGACATCAGTTAACAAACGATCATCAGATCTACTCATCTCCTCTTACAAAGAAAAAAAAAATCTTTATAAAAATGAAATTCGCTGTGAGTAAAAGAAGCATTGTATTGTGCTATCTTTAGTTTTGTGAGTAACTAGTTTATTTATTGAATTTTATTATCTTTCTTCAGTTGGTTTTCGCCGCCATCCTGGCTGTCTCCGCTGCCCAATTCGACCAGTACGGTCGCTACAAGCCCGCTCCCGCCCCCAAGCCCGTAGTGGTTGCCAGCCGTGTCGTTAACAGCGACATAGCCGCCAACGTCCTCCGTTACGACAACAACATCAACCCTGACGGCAGCTACAGCTACGCGTATGTATCTAGCCATCCTCATACTTCCTCAATCAAAAACAATATCATAAAATGTTTACATAGTTATTCTCGTGCTTCTTCTAATTCCCTGTAATGTTGCAGTCTTGAAATTGACAACGGTATCGCTGCTGCCGCTCAAGGATCCCCCAAGGACTTCGGTGGAAACCCCCCTGTAGTCCCAGTTGTCTCCCAGGGATCTTTCTCATGGACCTCTCCTGAGGGTAAACCCATCGTCATCACCTACGTCGCTGACGAGAACGGATACCAGCCCTCTGTAAGTATAAGGAATCACACTTCAAAAAACTATACAGTATGCTTGCTAAATTAAGGCTTATTGATGACCATCATAGCTCTTTAAAAAACGGACGCGATCTAAATGCCAAAGCTTCCGTAGTTAACAGAAAAAAGTTACAAAACTCGTCTAAAAGTCCTGGGAGTGTCCATTGGTCACATTTGGAGGAACTGGTTAGAAACACATGATCGAAGGAGATTATTATGTGAGGAGAGGACCGGTTGATATGAATATTGAATATTACCTCTACATGTCTATGTTGCAAGACTATTGCATAAAACTTTTATACTGATTCCTTAATTTGTATGCTTTTATTTGTGAAATTGACATTTGCTCTTTATATTTGCAGGGTGACGCTCTCCCCCAGGCCCCCGCAATCCCTGATGCCATCCTCAAGTCCCTCGAGTACATCGCCAAGGTCCAGAAGAAGTAAACGACAAATAAATTAGTTTAACCAATTTAAATCAACCACTAGACCACGATTTCATAACCTTTTGTAAAAAGGTGCATTTCGTACATCATTATCATTTATATTATTACTGAATAGTCAAAACGGTGCCTATATCGCTCATAAGCAGGACGTGATATTTAAATTGGACATAAATTATTATTTATAATGTAATGATTTAAAAATTAAGAACATGGCATTCCGAATGGTTTCCGTGATTAAAAAAATTTGAACTAATTTTCTGTTTTATTACCATACTTTTGATACCTACATGTTAATCCTAATGTAAAATAATTACAGCATTATATGTCTTATTGACAAAATATATAATATTTAAAATGTTAAAGAAATAGATGACAAATAATAAATGGAATTTAAAGAAGAAATACCTCAGCAATGTACTACTACTACTACTACAACATAATCAAAGTAATTTAAATTAAATAAAAACGATTTTGGTGCGAATGACAATTTTGGCCTTATGCATTTACATATAAATAGTAGATAATTATCTTCCTCAACGATTTCAAATTATTGAGATTCACATAGGTATTTTGTATTTATTAGAATACAAAATACCTCAAGATATCTATCATACCTAAGATAAATAAAGAAAAATTTACACTGAATCATTCTTATAATTCCTATAATCCGATTATTCTATTATTGAAAAAAGTTTTAATCTAATAAGTGTCAACTTTAAAATCATCTAACAATTTATTTAATTCATACTAATGTTCAAAGCTAATGAAAACTTATTATTAACTATCTGCTTCGCAGACCTCAGTCTTTAGAGACTACTTACCTAACAATTTATAGCAGCCATCGAATTCAGCAACAATTCATGAAATTAAATCGACCAACCAAAATAATCGAAATAACACAGATAAAAACTATAAAAAATTCAATTGACCCTTTTTTGCATAAAAATCTAATAATTGTTTGAAAATACAATGACGGTATAACTGTGCATACATGAACTTCAGTATTGCGAGTAACACTTCAGTAGTGTTACTAGAGTACTATAGATGCACCATGCAGTTACGTTGCGTGCGTAGAATCGCGACTGTTAAAATGAGTTACATATATTACACAGATATTTAAAAATATAACATTTTAAACGAAAACCTATTATTCAGCCGATGACACATTTTTCGCACTGTGCATAATTTCTGTAAACTTGATTTCGTTGTATGGGATAGCCAGATGTTTGGTCATCTTCTATTTTAAATTTCACTCATATGTAATCTTGTTAGATTTACATATTTATTTGTATATTATCACAAGCACCTGTAACATTTTTATGATAAAAAGCTATATTAATAAATCAGTGCATTCTGTTTTATTATTAGTAGTTTTTTTTTATTTCTATAATATGGACACAGATAAGGAAAAATAAAACTATTGTTATCTAAATATACCTAAATTAATTTTCAAATATTGTTAATTCTGTTTATTATTATTGCCTTCTTTATATGTTCTGTGATTATTACCCATCCTGATAGATTTCTATCCTTATATTTATGTAGGTATGCTTACCTTTTTGCAATATCCGTTAGAATTTTTTACGACTTCAAATCAAATCAATTTTATTTGCTAGAAAAGGGATACATTACAGATTTTTTGAGAACCTTACATTTCACCAGGTTAGGCATGCAAATATTTAATATAAAAAATTAGTCAATGTACCTAATTTCTTAATTTAATATTAACATAATAAATTGAGTGGTCCCCTTATTCTCCAGTAATATACTTAGCAACACATTTAGCGATTCATTTTTATAAATAAAGATGATTTATGAAAATAAATTGTTATTTGTTAACAACAATGCAATTAACTTTTTATTGTGTAAATTCCAATGCAGTCAATCTACGATCTCCGGCCACCGTAAGCGCGGGCCTGCGGACGGCGAGCATGGGTGGCTCCCCGTCCGACCAGAAACAGACCCGAGGGTACGGCGCGTCGTGTTCCGCGCGCGCCTCAAAGAGCCATCAGACCACCACAGATGGGGCCCAATACGGCCGATGCCGATTCGGAGTCGCGGAGAACCTGACGGGTAACCGGGGCTCCGGCTCGACGTGCAGGAGAAGGAACGGGATGGTTTTTAGTCAGTAAGAGTTTGACACTCCCTCCCGCCTCACCCAGGCGGGAGCAGTCATTCGATGATTTTCCCCCCTTAAAAAAAAAATGCAGTCAATCCATCAATCTTTTAGTATAATCTATACTCATATGTTTAATATATAAAGCAGAAGAGTCTGTTTGTTTGAATGCGCTGATCTCCGAAACTACTGGTCTGCTTTCAGTAATATTTCGATATTGGATAGTGCATTTATCGAGGAAGGCTATGATGTTACGAATTTACGTTCAATAGGAACCGAGCAGAGTAGATGAAACTGCGCGAGAGTAGATAGTTATTTATAAAACAAAGTTGCAGGACGCTAATGCAAGTTCAATTATTTTCCTTTTACGGAAGAAAGACAGAAAGAAAAAGCATTTATTCGACATTGGCATGTCGAACGATGTTCTTATAATAAAGTCAAAGGATACAAACATAGTGTCATAAACTGTTTGAACATATGAAATATAGCTTTCTAATTTGTTTGACAAAATATATTAAAGTTAATCTTGATCAATATTCTGCCTTAATCCACCTAGTTCACGTATCTAATAAAACACGTTGCGTCGTTTGCGTACATAATTGACATTTCTGAATTTAATTGCCTGCCATTACAAAAGATACTGAATTTGGAGCGATTTTTATGTTCTCATGTATATTCAATGTAGTTTCTATCCGTTTGATTCGTTTAAAATCCATAAATCACTGCGCAATGGCGTTTAGGATGATTTTATACTTGTACGAAATGTCGAATATCATGCCTCGGGCGCTATACCTCGATTATATTATTAAATTATTAAAGTTGCCGCACGTTTAGTTATCAATTACCGTCATAATAAAATTAAATTCACAATATTTAATTGTTTGATGATTCATGATGCCATTTTTCATTAAATTTGCATCCGCCAAAATGCAAATTATAATTAAAATTCAAACGAGCGGACGTGCATCAAAATTCACACAACATTTGTTTTGGAGTTTTGACGTTTGGCGTAGAAATTCATTTTAAAGGTTCCGATAATTATATTTTCTCATAATATAAAAACGCATAATCTATGCTTTATGCCAATATAAAATCTATGCCTAAAAAGTTATGCCCAAATCTTATTCTGCTAAAACAAATTGTGCCGAAATTGTTATGCTGAAGTATACTAGGACAACGAAGATTATGCAAAACAATGGGTTGTTTCATAAATATGTTTTATCATGCAGAAATAATGAAAAACATCCGTTTAGTGCACACGTTTGTCCTGCAAACGTTCTACTTTGTGACATTCACTGTTTATGTAAAATATCCTTTTAACACTAAATAACAATTGCCTTAAGAACCATACACGTATTTTGTTGAAAATCAACTTGAATTTACTTTATATATAACTTAGTTCTATTCCATGTACTACATATCTACAACCGATCCTTATCGAGTATTTTATCACTAAGGCTCATTATACAGTTAACCAAAATACACACACATATTGCGAAAAATAAGCTTCTTATTATAAGACACACTATATACTATATTGTATTGTAACTGTTACAGTTATTACATTACGAAGGCATTTATGCCTGAAGGCATAACGGCACGATTGTAACGTACTCGCGTACGATACTATATTTGTAAACAGGAGTGTTAAAGTTCACAGTTTGTAACAAATTGAACTTCAATTTAAAATCAATTAAGCGATTTAATAAGTTTATATTACAGTAAATCAATCATTTAACAGCAAAATCAGATTCTTTAATTCATTTTTAAATTATAGGAACATACCTATTGTGATGTGTATTAATGAATATTTTATAAATAATTAAGTATTACATTCAACAATAATTAATCGAGTATTGAAGTACCTACACTGACTTATGACTTAAGGTTTTGTTTAAGCTAACATGTCTGATCTCAATTTCATCCACTATGGGATATGTTCTTATTAAATTGGTTGTAAGTATTGCTTATACGACTTAAAATGATCTCGGTGCATTTCGAAACAGTTGATAGTAAAGTTTCTTCTTTTCTGCATTTTGTAAAGCGCACTTCTTAACGCTTGTTAAGATCCAATACTTCATACTAACTGTTATAGTTATCATTAAATAATACTAGCAAATAGTATTTGCAATCTTTGTTTTGGAAGATATAAAGTACAAAAAAAAATATCGCCAAGATCAGATAAATCAACAACAAGTTACTAATAAACATTATAAGAAAATGGTTATTTAGATCGCCATTATATTGCCATTATATCGCCATTTAAAAAAAAACAAATAAACTCTGGTTCTACAGTAAAATATTACCAGGAAAAATAACATTTCTACGAACAATACCTTTTATGATCCACAGAACTTGACCTTAATATATTTATAGCGAGCAGGATAGATAGCCCAAGTGTTATTTTAAAACAATTTCTAGTCTCGCGTCAAATTATTTAAATGTTATTGCAGTTCGCCGCCTAAAGTGGGTGGTTCCTAGAGCGATATATAAGCCTGCGCGGATTTTTTACCCGCACACAAACTAGTTCAACGTAGCTAGGCAATCTTAGATACTCAATATGAAATTCGCAGTAAGTAAATCAAAATAAATATGAATTTATAAATATTAAAAGAGAATAATGAAATAATAAAGTGATGTGAAAAAAGTGAATTTTCGGTGTTAGTAATTGATTTTTCGGAATTCAGGTGGTGATTTTGGCGTTTGTGGCTGTCGCGAGTGCGCAGTTCAATAACCCCTACAACCCCTTCGGGTTCAACAACCAGAGGTACTACAAACCCACTCCTGCGCCGTACCGCTACCGCCCCGTGTCCATCACTCCCGCCTACAAACCCATTGCTTTCACCGCCTCAACCCCCGCCCCAGTGGTTGCCCCCGTGCCCGTTGCCAGGGTTGTCTCTGACGCTCGCAACGCCCAGACCCTGAAATACGGCAATGAAGTCAACCCTGATGGCAGTTACAACTACTTGTAAGTATACTCTACACCTAGACTGATATTACACTTATCTTCGAAACTTTATATTAACACAATTTATTATTTTTAGCTACGAAACCGACAACGGTATCGCCGCCCAGGAACAGGGCACTCCCCGCAACTTCGGTGGAAACCCCCCTGTAGCCCCAAGTGTCGCCCAGGGATCTTTCTCATGGACCTCTCCTGAGGGTGAGCCCATCGTCATCACCTACGTCGCTGATGAGAACGGATACCAGCCCTCTGTAAGTATCATGGGACACGCCATCAATTGAATTGAATCACTTTAGATTTATAACTGAAGGAGATATTTTTGATATTATTAATAATAAATGGTAATTAATTTAATTACAGGGTAACGCCATCCCCACCGCTCCTCCAGTACCCCCCCAGATCGCCCGCGCCCTCGAGTACATCGCCCGCAGCGCGCCCAAGAAATAAGCTGCGTCTGAACGATGAAGCTTTCCCATAACAGTATAAAACGTACTTTATAAAATGAATAGTACAACTTAGAAGTATGGTCGCGTAAAATAAAATCAAATGTGATATATTTTAACAATAACTTTTATTTGCTATTTCTACGTAGTCGATATGGTTTGTGATTACTGTTTGCGTAAAAATGTAAATAAAATATTGTAATTGTTATACAAATCTGTTTTTCTCATTTTTGAAAGGCATAAGATAAATTGTGTGTAATCAAACAGTAAGTGGTTGGATTCCACGTTGAGAGTATTCTTTTTTAAAAGGCTAACCGTGCCTTTGACACTTCTGATGTTGCGCGTGTCCATTGGCGGCGCTGATCGCTTACCATCAGGTGATCCAACAGCTCGTTTGCCACCTATTTCATAAAAAGAATTACGTAAATAGCCATAACTCAATGTGTGATTAAAATGGATCAAAAAAAAATATATTTAGGTATTTAAATTTACAATATCGTGTTATTGGAAGCAAGATTTTGGGTGGAGTCGTTAAAAAGTCACTATGATTTTTACGCATATTTTGATGGCAATGTTAGTCTTTATATATACCTCTATATATATATATTGGTCTTGGTACAGTAGTGAGGGCAGACGAAGTTATCAGTATCTAAAGTAATGTACTACCTCGTACGTACTTCCTTCATGGTTTGAATAATTTGATTACAATATGCAATATTCCTGTAACCTTTTAATCCGATTTTGTAATATAGAATAGGTAGTTTTTTTGATAAAAAATAAGTAATTCAAATAAAATTGGTCATCGAAATCGATTATTCAAAAATTTACATTAATATCGTTTTAGATTATATGTTGCTAAAGCTATTCATCATAATTTTATTCAATGCCACGACTTCATTCTGATCGTTATACAAATTGATAAGAATTATCTCCTCATCAAAAGTAATATTAGTGTTATCCTATATTGTAGCAGTATTTTTATTATACAATAGTTATTATGATGTTCGCTCAAGGGGTTAATTCCCGGGTCAGGCAAAGCTTTAAAATTCTCAGTAGTAGCACGGAGTCTGGAGTTGTGCCCGGTATATTGCAACAGGCTCACCACCTATTACATGGGACTCATAACATAAATAGTGAAAAGTGTAGTGTTACACTGTACAATGGAATTAATTGTCGTAATGTGCACCTCTGCCTACCCCCTCGGGAATACAGGGCGTTATGTTATGTTATGTTATGTTATTATGATGAATTATCACTAGTTGGTAATCATCATCTTGATTGGTTTGTAAATAGGTGAATTAACAGCGAATTACTCAAAGTTCGCAATCCCTTCAATTATTTAACCAGTTTTTTGCTGATCGATCTTAATTTACCTACAAGCTTAAAATTAACCGTGGTATTCCTGGTACATTTTATCGGATTAATCAAATTAATCGATTTTGTCAAATTGTTTATATAAAAGCAAGTGCATAACATTATCAAAATTAAAATATTTCGAAAAGATTTGTCCAAATTGCTTAATATTTTTCGTTGTGTGAAAAAATGAACTATTATCAATATTTATTGATGTATTTCAAGTAATGTTTACATTATTTCTAGCAGGAAAATTGTAAGACATCTTGCTTGTTTAGCTATTTCTGTAGATAATATAGTTAAGTGGCAATTAAATTTACTTAACATCCTCCAAAGTGATTGTAAACAAGAGATAGAGGCCTTATATTTACATTATTCTCAAGATTATCTGTCTACAAAGCCAGAACATTACTTCATTTACTTTATTAGCTCATTGGATATCGTAAAACAATAATTTTATTTATCAATGGCGCCTACAAATCTCTTTTTGGGAATAAGATTAGCCCCTAAACGCTTTTATTTGCATACGAAACGTTTATGGTTAGAAACCGACCATTTAGCTGCTAATGAGGTAATAAATCGACAGGGAATCGATCTGATTGTCTCTGATGGCTGACCGACGCCCGTCCTTCGATTTTATAGTAGTAGATGTAACGTCACATCAGGCGATAACTAAAGACTAGTAAGCCCACACGGTTGCGCGGTGCCATCCATCTAACGTTACACAATAACTAAGAATCTTCATATTGAACAGGTTCCAAGAGATTTATCTCTGTTGCGACCTCAGAGAATTCGTTAAACAGATATTTGTAAGCTTTTTAAATCAACGCTCTTGTTTATTGACTCACTGCGAATCGATGAACTTTATTAACCTGTAATTTACATTCTGCATGTCTCAAATGATTGCTTGTTTCGAACATTGGACGAAATTTTTGTTTTTCAAAGGCAATTTTTATTGATTGTGGCAATGTATATTATAATTATTTTGGGGAAAAAATATTTGGTTACCAAACCAAACCCAAATTTTAATATAAATCACATTATTAAATACAAGTTCGCTTCCGTTTATACAGATTAATGAATACATTTGGGAAGGAAAAATACAGATTATTTACGTAAACTGGACTAAATTGTATGTAAATGACAAGATTAAAATATCAATGTCAAATGCCCTTCTTCACAAAAAAATGTGGCATCAGAACATTTACGTTATAAATGTATGGAATGTTAATTTGACACGTTAGAGCAAAATGATAGATCTCTTTTGTTTGTTTTCGTAAGAAGTAAAGGTTTCGGAGGTTAAATGTGAATAATAATCGTTTGTTAGACAAAGGCTTGGCGTGTGATGCGCAGGTGATCTTCACCTCTCGATGTAGCTCTATCGTGATACTATGCCGTCCGTTCGGGCGCGACCTTAGCATTTGGTATAACGCACTTACCAGTTAATACATGATACAAGTAGTTTTCTACAATGTTGCTTGTTTTATTACCTTACTACACATAAGGACAATGTAAGATGTTTCAATTGAATATGTTGGGAGTTTATTGAATGTTGCAATCGTTTGAAACTGCATGTATCAAGTCAGTCAGAACTTTGAAAAAAATAGGCTTATTTTTCAACAAGTTTCATCTTTATCAAGAGCGATTTTAATTCGCTACTGTAATTTTAAAATGCAGGAATAGTACGTGATCTTTAGATTGATATCACAGCCCTACATTCTATTTTAAAACCATAGAGTGATTTACATACAGACACTTCAGACTCGTTTGCCTATTGTACGTCTTGTACCAATGGATTTAATAGTACACAGTCGCTTCATGATTAATGCGGACTCGCGTACCCTATACGAGTACCTTCGCCCAGGATGCATTTGTCGTTTATTATACTTACCATTTTTGTTCTATCGCAATGAATGTAATTATAAAAAAATATATGGATAGCATATCCGTTTGAAGAATAACTTCATTATTGTCATCACTCTTCCTTTTTTTACCAGTTAGAACCGTAGAAAAGACTTCTAACAGGCTGTCTACGAATATACGTGGATACCCATAATTTAAAAGTGAACTGTAGCAAAACGCTAATTATGAAGTAGCAAAAAAAATCATTGAATGAAATTAGTAATCAACATTTTATGTAAACTTTGGTCTAGAACCTTTTAAGAAATGATTGTATCCAAGTATCCTTCAAAGAATCTACATTGTACAACCTCTTGTTCAATTTATAATAATAAAATTATATATCATCAGAATACATTATTGATATCTTGTACATGTCAATAATAATATTTGAACGTCAGACTACATTGTAGTTTTTATAATGACGTGATGTTTTCGTTATTTGTCTGTCTTCTGATTGAATGAATAATCTATTTTGACCTATTGAAAGTTTCTATTATATTATTACTAATAGCTATACAAACACGCGTATAAAAACTGATCAGAACATCTGGCAAACTAAAATGTAATCTATGTCCGATCTTATACATAGAACGTACCTAAATTTTGCATGTGTTTTTTTATTTACACCTAATCTATATCTTTATTTGAAAAGTTCATGGCAAAATAGACTAGATGGCTACCCACGCTTTTATAAATTTATGTAAGTAACCTGGCACTTGGGTGCGGCTGAAGATGGCATAGCTCGTCGTGTTGGGAAACTCGTAATCTTATCAACATATGAATGACTTTATAACCAGCACTTTTACTCAAAATATCCCTCGAAATATTTGTGACGTCACACCGATCGCTCCAAAGGTTAATAGACTTGCCTATGCAGGGTTACAGTAGCGATCTCGTAGTGAACGATACTAGATATTACAAAGCCTTTCAATTGTAAGGCCAAGTTGATACTTAGTGTATCTGTAATTCTCTATTCATTTAATTGCTGTTTTATTACATCTTAATACAACATAGTAATGGTTGATCGAAGCTGTGGTTACGATGTTGCTACTCTTTAATTTGACACCAATAAGGTATAATTGAACATTTTTATAATGATGTGCATGTATGATCTTTTCCTTAAACTGGTAGTAAATCAGTTATTGGGATGTATAATTTTTTTCGTTTTAATTTGGAATTAAGTCAAATGGGTAACGAAATTGACAGTTATTACTTTTTACACGCAAATAAGGGCTTATGACCTTTAACGTCCTTAGCTATGACTCAAAAAAGGTAAAGAGGGGTTTATTCCAAGAACTAAATAATTCAAGATTCTTTGATAGGCTCTCAAAATTGACTCTTGAATGGAATTTTGTGTCGTGATCGTAAAAACAAGATGGTGATTAATATTTTCAAATTAGATATTGATGTACGATGACGTTTATTTAATTATTTATTCTATTTAAACAGATGTAGATTATAAATTAAGAATGCAAGTATTTACTAGGAGGTAGAAGGTACAATGATTAATACCTTGTCTATAAATCTGCACTTCCTGTGTAATAGCTTCAACAAAGGACGCTATTTGCTTAAGCAAACTATAAATTGTGATGTAATACTTACTACAGACAATTTAGAAAATTATACTCAGTGAATATTTGTATGTCCTCACTTCTATAAAGCGTAGGCTAGGAAAATCTAGTGGTTGTCTAAATAGTGTTTACAGGCTTGTGACTTTTCAAACATGTATGTAGAGACATATGTCGAAATATTCGTATACATGCTCATCTTCGCTTCAAGTACATACCTTTTGTGAACCTAAAATAAGAAAAAGCTTGAACATTTTTCTTGTTTATTACCAATTGCACCCAATAACCAATCTGGTCCAAATTCACGTCATCCAATTCCCAATTTATGGGATGTGTGGCGCCAATTTTACCTACCTACGGAATTAGCATTCTTCGGCGTATACCGCTATTTATATCCAGACATTCCGTAATGGTTAATACTTAAATCCGGCTAAGGTTCGTTTAACTTCAGGTACGTCGTAAAATTGACAATAAAGTAATACTTACTATAATATATATCACGTATAGACATCGTGTGCAAAGATATTCATAAATATTCCAGTATAGATATTAATTTTAACTATAAATATGAAACATTTATAATGGGTCTTAATTGTTTAATGTCGATGGAAATGTCAAATATTCGAGGACGTCTAGAATGCATATTATGGCGAAGAGGCAGTTTATTTTACCTCTACATAATTTAGATCTCAAAATGGCTTCAAAAATGTAAGGACGACATTAATAGGAATATTAAATTGATCTACACACAACATAATCTTGGAAAATATTAGTTTCGCATGTCCTCTCATTCCCCGGCTAATCGTCGGCAATATATACATATATTATTATTTCTTTTACTCTTACCTAAGTATGTTTATAGTCACAAAACATAAGTACTGATAATATAATCATTATTTAAGGTGTGTTCATTTATAACTCGTTAGCCGAGTGGTCGTAAGTGCGACTGCCGGGCAAGGGGTTTCGATTCCCGGGTCGGGCAAAGTATTACTGGGTTTTTCAAAAAATCTCAGTAGTAGCACGGAGTCTGCAATTGTGTCCGGTAAATGGCAATAGGCTCACCACCTATAACATGGGACTCATAACATACATAGTGAAAAGTGGGTGGTACATTCTACAGTGGAATTAAGTGCCGTAACTCTGCCTACATCTTCGGGGATAAAAGACGTGATGTTGTGCTATTTATAACATGTCTATTAATAAGAATACATAACTTGATTTTATTTAAGCTTTGTAATAATACAAGTAAGATTACATGATTTGTGAAAAGTGGGTGTTACTTCTGTGTGCACCTCTGCCTACCCCTTCGGGGATAAAAGGCGTGATGTTATGTATGTAAGATTACATGAATGCCTATTACAATTGTAACCTTCTACAAGTTAATGTAGTGTTGCAAAATTACTTTAACAATGATGTAACGTAAATAAAAAATCAGTAACTTTTTACAGTGTAGTCCATATTAGTAGTGCAGTGTTGTGTCTGAGGTATCCTGACCTTATATGGATAACTATATCCATTTATAGAGGCTGAGATTCATCTAAGAATTCTACAACCTTTTTTATGGATTGAATGTCAATTGTATATTATTGATTCATCCTTATTTTAAATTAAAATATAAGGTTTGTTATTATAGATTAAACTACCTAGATTGGTCACAAACGACAACCTTTAAAAGCTTATACAACGACAATTATGTAATTGATATGTGTTGGTCAGTAAATGCAGTTTGTTAAGCTTAAAAAATATAAAAATAATAACGTCACCACTTCGGAATATACAAGTATCTATTGCTAAATCAAAACCATTGCTTTATTTACTTTTTTAATGCCCGAATACTGAAAAACTACTCAATTTTTAAAAATATCGTGCCATCTCTGTCGTATTACAATAAATTTGTAGTGACAAAAACAAACCCTAAAAACTAAAAAGCATAAAATAAGTATTATTAGTCATTCGTACTTATAGATTACCCACTCACTGGTAAGTTAAAAGTCGGTGCCATAAGATCTTCTCAATACAAATAATTGAAGCCCAAACACGGGGTCATTGCTACAAATCATCAAGGAGTTCCCTCGATTGTCTCTTGACTCCATTATCAGATCTACTCCACACTTTCATCAAATTGTAGTAATTTTAAATACTATATAAAAAAATTAACAAACGCTCTCGCCGCCCATACAATTTTGAAAAGATCCCCTCGGTTTCCATGGGATTCCATCATCAGATTGTGACCTGCATAATGGGTGAACCACCACTTCGAGTGTAGGTATGACCTTTCCAACAAAAAAATAATCATCAAAATCCTTCCACAAACACCAGAGTAATCGGGTAGCATACACACAAAAAAAACATACAGCCGAATTGATAACCTCCTCCTTTTTGGGAAGGCGGTTAATAACTACCTCTATACTTAAGCGCAACTTAAAATTGAGTAGCGTTTCAGTATTCGGGCATAAGAAATCGAATTAAGTTAAGAAACTGGAAGTTTAATACTTATATTCTTCTCGATCTCCATTCCTTGATTATTGTGTTCATTATTGAAGGGACATACGTACCTCGTGGTATTATCAAACTATTATGCAAAAAAGTCGCGAAGAATCTAACGGGTCAACTGGGCTCCGCCTCGACGTGCAGGAGAAGGAACGGGGTGATTTTTAATCAGTAAGAGTCTAACACTCCCTCCCGCCTCACCCAGGCGGGAGCAATCATCAGATGATTTCTCCCCTTAAAAAATACCTACCAAAAAAGCTCGATGTTCAAATCATTTATTTTAAAGAAATACGATGAGGATGTTTCTAGTGGTATTGTTTATTACCGAAGTAACGTTGACCTAATGTAGCTACTAATAGGGGTTAAATTGAAACTCCGTAATTAGTGCTTGAACTGCTGGTTTATATTTATTCGTTTTGGTGCGAACCTAGTACATACAAAAAATTACCATCTTAAGCAAATCGATGTAACGAAACCATAGCTTGCTTTTAATTGCGGCAACGCCATCTAGTTATAAAAATTGAACTAAATTAATGAATATGCATTTTATGGTTCCGTTACTTTGGTCTTGAGTTTTGGTCATGAACATACCGCCCACCAAGGCCGTTTAGTGATGAAATGGCCTTCAAAAATTACACTGAAAACTAACAATTGGGCTTTAGATGTACCTGACAATAGATCTTATTAAAGCAACTCATTTCACACAATTAAAATTAACGGTTCTTAAAAGTAGTAAACAATATTTCTGTAACTAAAACATATTAAACGAAGTTGATCTATAGGAGTTAAATTTACAAAAACAAAAAAAGCAATTCATTGATCTGAAATAGGTAGAATACATATTTTTGATGTTGGCCTCTTTATCACAGAAGATTTTGTACGCAATGTGACTACACGGGGTCCCTTCTCAAAAATCGTCGACAGTATGCCACAATTCTAAGTAATTTACCTAAGCTAGAATATTTATCAAAAATTGGATTTTCTGAAACTACTAAATTGGTATGTACCTTTATCGTTTCTTCTAAATTTATTTTCAGATCTTTTGGCCTATTGTACTCAATAACTTTATTCTTTAAAAAACATGAACCGGTGAACCATAACTCATTATAAACAAGTGAACTAGGTAGCAACCCTCTTGAGGCGCAGTCGGCAGGATTATGCTTGGTAGAGACATGAAACCATTGAGTTGAACTCATATTGCTCAAGATTTCCGAGGTACGGTTCGCTACGAACGTTTTCCACCTGCTGGGATGGCTGCTAAGCCACGACAGCACTACAGTGGAATCCGTCCAGGCAAAGATTTTCGTCTCTGGAATATTTAAGACCTCAGCTGATTCCACCAACACCTTCGACAAAAGTACTGCGCCACATAGCTCTAACCGAGGAATGTTGATCTGTTTGATGGGAGCTACTCTTGTTTTAGCTACCAATAACCTACCTTAACGTTTCCATTAGTGTCTATTGTTCTCAAATAAACAACGGCCGAGTACGCTGCTTTCGAGGCGTCACTAAAGCCATGCAATTCGAGTTCATTATTTGAACTTATACTAAGCCAACGAGGTACCTGGATTTTGGTAAGTAGTATTAACTCTCCACGGTAAGTACTCCACTCCGTTTTTAAGTTGGTAGTTAGTTCCTCATCCCAACTCATCCCTGCAAGCCATAACTTTTGTATAAACATTTTTGCTACTACGACGCTAGGAGCTAACCATCCTAACGGGTCGAATAAACGAGCTATGTCTACAATAGACCTTTTTGTTACAGGTGCGGTGGTCAGCGGCGGAAGATTTACGGAGTATTGGAAGCAGTCTTCGTGGCGGTTCCAGGTAAGTCCTAGAATTTTTATTGTACTATCCAGCTTAATTTCTATGTCCTTCTCTACTATTTTCCTATCGTTGCCTATGATATCTTGTTTGACCTTATCCTTGTTTTCCTCTTTCAATTGCGTTTGATCTAATTGCTGTACTTCTTCGATTCTACCTCTACATATTGAACTTAGTCTATCTAACAATTGCTGATTATTACTGTTCCATTTCTGTAAAGCAAATCCTCCCTTTCCCAATAATTCTATCATTTGTTTACAGATTTCCACGCTTTCTTCTATGCTATTACTTCCAGTCATTAAATCGTCCATATAAAAACTATTTAGGACTTTAGCAGCTGCAAGAGGGTACTTATCTCCTTCATCGTATGCGACTTGATGGAGTGTTCTCACTGCCTGATACGGTGCAGAGGCTGTCCCAAATGTGACCGTTACCAGCTCATAATCTCCAATTGGTTGTTTGGGATCATCTCGCCAGAGTATTCTCTGGTATACCGTATCCTCATCGGTTACTCTAACTTGACGGTACATTTTAATTATGTCCGCTACAATACCAATAGCATGAACTCTCCAACGCAGAATCGTATGCCTCAAGTCCGCTTGCAGTGTCGGTCCAACCATTAGAGTATCGTTGAGCGACATTCCCTTTTTATTTTTTTCAGATGCGTTAAACACAACTCGGACCTTCGTCGTAATCTTGTCTTCTCTAATAATCGCGTGATGGGGTAAGTAAACCGCTTCGTACTTTTTATTATCTTCTTTCTTTACAGCTTTTAAATGTCCTAAGTGCAAATACTCATTGATTACTTCTGTATATTTTTGTTTCAAATCTATGTTCTTGTCTAATCTTTTTTCTAATGATTTAAACCTTATTTCTGCTATGTCACGAGAACCTGCGGCCTTACATGCAGGATCATCGTCATGGAAAGGTAAGTGCACTATATATCTGCCTGTGTCATCTCGTTTAGTGGTTTTAGTATATAGTTCTTCGCATTTTTGTTCTTTTGGACTTAAGATTTTCTTTGTACTGGTTTGCTCTTCTAGCTCCCAAAATTTCTTGAGGAGGTGATCTTCATTGAACTGTGCGCAATGTACGCTTATATTATTTGTTGGTAAGTTTGAACTCTCATTGCTTGTACTAACTACACCAGAAAGGACCCACCCTAGAGTGGTGTTCTGTGCCATAAGATTGCAGGATGGACTCTTCACTATACCTTCCTTCATGATGCAGCAATAAGCATCTGCTCCCAATAAAACGTCTATTTTATTGGGTGTACCAAAATAAGGATCCGCTAAACATAGATTGTTTAAGTTAATCCAATCTATTGAACTAGTACTCACACTTCGTCCCGGTAAGTATGACGTTATTTTATTCAAAACATAAGCATTAAGGTTAAGTTGAAACTCGTGATCTACTGTAGACTTAATAGTTAAATTAATCATATACTTGGAAATGGTCGGTCTCTCGTGTCCCAAGCCTGAAACGATGCCTCTGACGGGAATTTTCTTTAATCTAAGAAATTGAGTCGCGGCCTCGGTTATGAAACAAGCCTGCGAGCCTTGATCCAGCAAGGCTCGGATTGTTTGAAAATCACCCAACCTATTCTCGGCCTTTATTAGCGCGGTGCCTAATAAAACCTGTTTAGGCTTGGGGGTTTGGCGTGTAGATAAACATGCCACTATTTGGTCACTAGTCGAAGCGCTACTGTTGTCAACAGTGGACTTTGCAGTCACATCATGACCATCACTGTCTGCAGGCGGTTCCCTATTAGGGTGCAGCAATGAATGATGACGCTTTTTGCACACTCTACAGAACGTCTGTTTTTTACAGTCATATACTGTATGGTTGCCTCCTAAACAATTAAAACAAATTTTATTATTTGCAACAAACTCGCGCCGTCTGTCTGTGGACTGTTTTGCAAATTGTTTACAGAAGCAGAGCTTGTGTGGTTCCGAACAGTATTCGCAACGTATATTGGACGACTTCGTGGCTAACATCGCTTTGGAATTGTGAATGTGTGAACTATGATTGACCTGGTGAGCCATAACCTTCCTAGGCTCGATGCATTCAAGCGCGCGGAACCGACCTTCAATAAACATTTTAAACTGGTCAAATGTGGGCAATTCATTACTTGAGTCGTTGGAAATACTAAACTCCCACTGCTTACGAGTCTCATTATCCAACTTGAACGTTACGATATGAATGATGATAACGTCCCATGTACTCACATCGATATTAAGATTTTTTAATGCACTTAAACAGTCACTTGTGGTGTCTAACAATTCTTTTAATGATGTTGCTGATTCAACAATTAAACGTTTTTGGCCGAACAATCTTTTCAAAATACAATTGGTTAAGTACTTCTTATTAGCATAACGCTTTTCTAAATGCGACCAACATTCACTGTAGTTGGCGTCTGTAATTGGCGTGTGTCTAATCAACTGCTCAGCTTCACCCGTGAGGTGGCTTTTGAGATAATGCAGTTTTTGAACATTATCTAACGACTTGTTATTGTGGACTAAAGAAATAAACAAATCGTGAAAAGTTGTCCATTCACTGTATTTCCCAGAAAAAGTAGGAATTGTAATTTAAGGTAGCTTTACAAATGAATGAGATGATTTTGAGCTATTAGTACTATTGTTACAACTATTATTTTGCATTTGCGGCTCATTAATATTAATCTTATTAAGTGTTAATTTCATTAGACATTTGCAGGTAATGTAAATTCAGTTGAATCATAGATATCCGCAACCTTTTGACTTACTATATCTTCAATTTTATATTGACCATAAAGTTGAGTCTTTGTATTTTTAAATGACGACCAATCATTTTCCAGTAATTCAAGTCTAGTCTGAATATATTCTACAGAAAGTCTTTCTTTTGGACTCTTTTTAAAATTAGTCAAAGCCTTTTGAATGACAGTTTGAAGGTCTTTTAAAATATTAATTTTGCCTTCCATCTTAGATAAACAAACTAACTAACAAAATAATTATGTAAATAAGCTAATTAGTGTAACTTTGTGACAAAGTTGACGAAATTTTTGTAAGTCTCAAAAAATCCGAAAATTTTTACAAGTGTTTGGGAACTAACTCAGCTCTGGTAGAAATCGGGCATGGATTCCCCGTTCCCCCGTTTTTTATAAAACTATTCTAAGTCCTAACATGCACTCTTAAAACTAAGTTAATATTATCACTAAATCTTAAAGTTAAAATGTTCATAGAAATACAGTTGAAAATTGCTTAACACCAAAATAACTATCCAAAATGTCCAAGTTAAAATCTTCCTTAAAATAAAGTTCAGATTTGCTTGACCGATTGCTTGTTTATTAATTGTCACTGCTACTGTTAAATAAATCAAATATATTGTACTCACGATTGCACTTCACTCACACAAACACGTTGGTCGGTTGAACTGGAATGTACTAGTGGCGCCCCCTGTGGCGTCACTTTGAACTTAAACTCCCGGCTGCTATCGTCCACCTTGTTGAACGAAGCTGTCTCCTCTTCAACTCGAAGAGTGTTCTTGAGATGTACTACTGGTGGCGCCCTCTGTGGCGTCCCGTTGAACTACCAATCCCACCGCGCAAGCTGAGTCGTCCAACAAGTTAGACGGAGCTGTGGCGGCCTCTGCGGGATCTCCAGTACTTTGCCGCAGCGATCCACTGCGAGTACTTGGGGTGTGTACCAAAAAGTCAGACTATTCCGGGTCTGATATCCGGGCTCGATGGACCAATGTTTATTACCGAAGTAACGTTGACCTAATGTAGCTACTAATAGGGGTTAAATTGAAACTCCGTAATTAGTGCTTGAACTGCTGGTTTATATTTATTCGTTTTGGTGCGAACCTAGTACATACAAAAAATTACCATCTTAAGCAAATCGATGTAACGAAACCATAGCTTGCTTTAAATTGCGGCAACGCCATCTAGTTATAAAAATTGAACTAAATTAATGAATATGCATTTTATGGTTCCGTTACTTTGGTCTTGAGTTTTGGTCATGAACAGGTATCTTACAGTTGCTAAATGACTTGGCCTAAGTTGTTATATCAGATTTATGACATAGTATTGATTTATTACTGAAACATGTTTTACAAGCAGTTCGTAGGTTTTGCGTATATTTTGTTACCTATTACAAGAATTGGAGAAATATTCTGATATTTTATTTTATAATAATTACAAAAATACGTCTAAATATTTGCATTTCGTCATTTTGATCGCAATAAAGTGGTGCAAGTCAATGCAAATTATGCATTCTTCATTAATTCTTGCGTTTGATTAATACATTACAAAATGTTCTAATTTTTGTGTGTAAGAAAGTTATCCAGTAAAATTATCATTATTTAATTTAAATATTAATTCATACTCTTTTATGCCAGAGCTACGCAACGGCTTGATCTTTACTATATTTTTTCAAGTTTTATTCTAGATGTTTAGCTATATTTATTATTATTTATTCCTACGTCAAATTATTTTTCTTCTTTCGTCCGCAATGGGAGCTCAACACACTTTTCCCTATTTATGTTGTGAGTCCTATGTAATAGCGAGTGAACCTATTGAGAATTACCTACAAACTACTGAGAATTAGAAAATTCAAGAGTTAGCGTTAATAAACCTTTATCACAGTTGAATTCCATAACTTTTTTAAAATATTTACTAACCGACTACCAATCAAAAGTCCTCTTTTCCTTGACCTTACGTCCCACTTATTTCGCTCCTTGTGGTCAAGTCATAATAAATCTAGAAGTTGTGGTCAGATGTGTCTTAACAGTCAATTGTTTGGATAAAGTAGGCAGTACATCACTGTTTAAGCAATTCGTGTAGGCTGACCATTTACTGGCCTTTATCATTTGAATTGGTTGTATCTTTTACATGAGAATATATTTCGCATTTTTATGTAAACAAGCTCATAAACATATCTTTGAGATATTTTTTGTTTTTTTTATGCATGTTTTATTCTTATATTGTAAAATTGAATTATGCGAATAATTTTAAACCAGGCTAGAGGAATTTACTTAAAATAAAATAACATTTAGCTAATAAAACTGAAAAAATATTTTACTTTACACAACTTCACTGTTCTTCAGCTACTGTGGTCGTCTCAACAAACGATAATAGGTTTTGTGCGTTCAATTAGCACTAAGGTGACAATTCTGTTTCTGGGTCAGCAGTGATTAGCAGCCCTCGAACCGAGGGATTTCTAGATAAGAAGAGACTCATAATAAATTCTTAATATTTCATAACACAGTAACGTCACATAAATTGAAATAATTACGTGAAACTCATGCCGTACCTACTCGAAAAAAAATGTACTTAATTAAATTTATACATCTATGTCTATTACATCGGAAAATAAAAAAAGTGTGCTAGTGTTGATACACTTGATATATACAGCAATAAAATATATTTCAAATGTTATTCTAGGTTTAAAATGGCTGGAAAATTAGCCATAATAACCATGGAGCCCGCTCGGCGAGGCGACACGTCGGAGTTGCATCCTCGGCGCCGGCGCACCACTAGCATTAAACAAATAGGTTTGTAGGCTCGGGTCAAAAGTCACAGTTCACTTGCACCACAATTTATTTGATTTACTTAAAACAGCATGAACTTACTTGTACTTACAAACATAGTACCTAATGTCTCTATCAATACGCATTCCGATATTTGATTAACTAATATGTTTACCAACTTATTCACGTATCTGTTTGACTTGGAACTCGACTAGTTTCAAGATACGCTAGGGATTCATACTGGTGAGCAGCATTTCGGGACCCGCGATGCGTGAGAAACTTGATGCAATTCATGTTAATAATACCCATATTTATAGCTCAATACTATTGCTATGAACTTTACTAATAACTGTTATAACGTGTTCCTTGATTTCAATAACAATATGTTGGAGGTCGCGATTTTATGCGAATATAATGTCCTATGAAGTTCGATGTAGGTTATATAGTTAATGCCATATGCTTAGATTACTTTGAGTAATCGTCAGTTAGTTCTATCAAATGTCAGAGTTCTATTAAATACCGTATATAAGCCTAAGAGAATTGAATTTACTAAAAACTGTTTCTTAGTGCAAAATTATAAACAAGCGTTGGACTCCACGGTTGGCGCGGTGGCTGGGCATCTGACTGCCGCACAACGCAACAACTCATGGTGTGATCCACAGATTGTTGTTCCGGGACCGGGTGTCATGTGCATGTGAACTTGTATGTTTATACACGCATCCGAAATGATACAGGAGAAAATACTAGTGTAGGGCGTTTCAAAAAAGTAAAAACATTGAGCAATTAAGATTGATTGTAACGAATTGATTGGAGAGTACAGCTTACTCACACAACTTTTCTTTGTTTAATATCGATCCCAATGTTTTCTATCTGAGCAATAATGATAATTATTATACAGAAATCGATACCAATGTTTTCTATATCAGCAGTAGTAGAAGCTGGCGTTATATAGAAGACTAATATAATTTCTCGATATTTCTAATCGCAATCGCCCTTGCCTTCTCCAATAAATTTAGTTTTTGTATCGAATAGTGAGCAAGGTATTGCACGTTGCTTTAATAAAAGGCAGAATAACAGGGTCTTAGTCATTTCCTAAGACTATCTAGTCATAATGTCAAATTAAATTTCTATTATTATACTTTTTATATCGACTAATAGAGAGAGATCACGACTAGCTCTTCAGTACTTGTTAGAATAAATCAGAACCTAACAACAAATACTTTGGATACTCGATTAAGAGAATGATTCATAGCCAATTTATAATACCTAATAATAATCTTTATTTGTACATTTCTATGTGTTTTATTGATTAATGGACAGCTTTTAAATACTTGTACACTAAAACTATGAACTTCGATAAAAAACACAACAACGATATTTAGTTTTATTTTATCTAGTCTATATAAAGATAGTGGATATATGTTATTTTTCCCCAGGCTATTCAACAGGTAATTAAGCCACTCCTTGTATTTCCAAATCAGGATATGTTTAGTTCTACATTTTCACAGAATGATGTCATTTTATCGGAAGGCATTAATGAAATGTCATAAAGTTGTTAAATCCGTTGCCTACTGGACAAAGCATCCGTTTAGAAAGAACTGGTTCTCGAACATCCCAAATTAAATTTCGTTCTGATCTAGAATTCATTTATTAGGAACTCTAAAGTAAAGGATTAATGTTAGTATAAATCATTGGCAACGTAATTCAGATATAACGTGTTGGAGCATCGACTCTTTGTAGTATTTTTTTTAATTGTTCTCTATATATTTGTGTTGCTTTTCGAGATGCCCATCTCTCTATTTTATTAGTATTAAATACAATTTGAACAGGACAACGCACAGGATACCAGTAACCTAAAATTTTCATGTACAAAACTTTCTTGTTTCAAGGATGAATATAACTCGTTGAGTACCGTCATTATAGACACAATTAAAGAACAATAGGTTGCGGTCACCGGTGACCGCGCGGTGTTTGACAGTTTAATCGCATATTTACAATACAATTTCCGTTTACCAACTTTCTGCTAATTAAACTAAAAATATATATACATAACATAACATCACGCTTTTTATCCCCGAAGAGGTAGGCAGAGGTGCACACAAAAGTAACACCTACTTTTCACTATTTATGTTATGAGTCCCATGTACTAATAGGGGGTGAGCATATACCGGGCACATTCCCTGATTCGATGCTACTACTGAGATTTTTTAAAAACCTAATAATACTTTGCCCGAGAATCTAACCCGAGACCCCTTGCCCGGCAGTAGCACTTGCGACCAGTCGGCCAACGAGGCAGTCTGAACTAAAAATACTAAAAAATAAATGTATATTAACGAGCATAGAGATTAGGGATTAGTATAGTTAAGAAATAAGTATATCCAGTGGTAATTGCGACTGTCCTCAAGCAATCCTGACGTAGTGAGCGGCGAATGTTGACTGATCGAACATCGTAAAGTTCATTTATTCAACAGATATTTTTTGCTGTAGCTATGTTAATCAAATGTCTCTTTGATGTCACCCTTGTACTTAATGATGGTTTGATTGAATAAGACTCGGTGCAGAGAATTGTCACGTCTCTGTATTGCAATTTGGAGTTGAAATTAGGTTCAATTAAATCAAGTACACGGTATGGGTTTTGTTAGAATTGCATTAGTTACATGCAAAACTGATAATCATGATAAGTTATAATGTAGAATCTAAGTTTGTAATTCCGCGGATTTCTTGCTTTATAGTTTTTCCTTAACATTTGTTTTAAACTAGATGCTATCAGATCAGCAGCAACATAACTTTACTGTAGTAGTAGTAGTAGTAGAGAATCATAGTCGACGTCAATGTGACAAACATGAATGATTTTTGTCATTCACAGTGTCAGTAAGTGTGCCAATATGACATGTTTGATGAAAGCAAAGAGTGAGTTGCCAATGTTCCTACTTCCCTTCACCGAAACAAAACACCAATCTTATTACAGAATAAACCATTGTTATTGTTTTTGTTGACTTTTAATGCAATAGATTATCAATTCTGTATGTAACTTTCTTAAGCAAATTAATTATCGTTGTCACAACTGAATTTTTCGCACCTTTATCGTTGTAATTATATCGATAGTATGTTTTTTTGTGTATTTAATGGTTTGCAAATAAGGTATAACGATGATTGTGTTTATTTTTACCTAGAATTGAAATGATTTATGTACTCATATTTTTTACACAAATGATGAATTTCTTTTAGGAGTAGGTAAATGCACTATTCGTTTTTTAAATAAACATTTTCTTACAAATATATTTTGGTTGTTCACCATCTCGCTCAACACGTAATTCTGTACTTCATTTCAACACGTAGGTTCTTTTTAATAGGTTGGTATTGTCATTAGCAGTACTGGTTGGTGGGAGCGTGTGACATTACCACCAAAACCAGAGGTGTGAGAAATTGTCCTACACAAATGATCCTTCTAATCGCCCATCTACTAAAGCAATGAGATTAACCTCCACCGGTATTCGCATACAAAACTATAAGTAATTAGCTTTTGTGCACGAAAACAATACTATAATAGTTTTATTGTCTTCAAATTTGGTCCGATGACCTGTTAAATTAAGGTTTACACAATTGTACTGTTTAAGCTTATCATTGACATTGTCTCTTTAGATTTAATTAACTGGCAAATTGTTACAACTTATTCTATGCTTCGCAGTAATTGGAGACCTTTATGCTCCTTATGCTTAATTAGAATTGTATTCTATAGGCGAGTATGAGTGATAATTAGATTAAATTGATATCTGATTTAGTTTAATTAATATATTTATGTTAAGGCTTGGGATTATAGAGCAATTAATAAAGATACGTTTAAATAAAATAGTACAATCTAGATTACTTACGATGGCTACCTTTTCGGATGATATTCGTAAGATATTTTAATATTTATCAATAAAGTATAGAGGTACTTTTTCTATATAAGTTATTTAAATAATGAACAATGCACAACTAGACAAGTATTCAAGTATGTAGGTAACAGATCCTAAGATTTATGATACGGTAACAGGATTATGCATTTATTAATGAATGTATTACCTGTTTGTTTGTAACGATCCAGTTATTCATCCATCTTTGACATAATAATCTATAGTTATTGAAGAATTTTAAGTACTTGTTTGATATTGGAAAAGCCTAATGTACACTAATGATGCTAACCTCGAAATTCGGTAGTACAATGTAATGAATGATTGATGATGATGATGACACTGTGTTTTAGCGAAAAAACTGGAATAAAGCATTAAAAACCATTGTATTAAGAACGTGATTAATTCACGTTTTTTGTATGAATTAATTAAAGTACTAATATTTTTAAATTACTTTAAAAAAAAACATTGATGAAAGCTTCAAATTAATCATTTACTTGTGTTTAGTCATTGATTGATTACACACATAACATTACGCTTTTTATCCCCGATAGGGTAGGCAGAGGTGTACATTATGCTACTGTACAATGTAACACCCACATTTCACTATTTATGTTATGAGTCCCATGTAATAGAGGGTGAGCCTATTGCCATATACTGGGCACAATTCCAGACTCCGTGCTACTACTGAGATTTTTTCTTTGCCCGACCCGGAATGACGATTGATTGATTACATAATCCTCATTTGTAAATGGATTTTTGTATTTTTCATTTCTAGAAAGATTTGTATTGTAATAATATATCACAACATTTTTTGTCAATCTTTACAAGATAAACTAGAACGATTCACATAAAAACCTTTAGAGGTATATCCTAGCACAATAATAACTTTTAATAAAACCTTTTTATAGGGTCATGACAAATTAAATAACCCCACGTGTGAATGGACAAATTGTCTTTATGAATACTTAGAAACTAGATCCGATATAATGTGGGCTATAAAACGGCTATAAAAAGCCCATGAAAGTTGAACTATACATTTATTATACGGAAATAAACATGTTGTAGGGCCATTACTCCATTACTGTTTCATAACCTGTGTGTGAGGTTGAATGGTGGTACATTTTAACGACTCATTTTACACTTTATAGAAATTAAGTTGTAACTGCATAAAGGCGATATGCACGATCCTGTAGTACCTATTGCGGATATTGTAGTTTAAATGACTTTGTGAAAATGAGATATTTTGCTAATTAACAAGAGCTATTAATCAACGAAGCCTAAAGTAGAACTTAAGCGTTTTTACTCTTGTAATATTGTTTTTAGCTACCTTATTACTTTCATAATAAAAACCAAGTTTTGAGCAAAATTCATACTCTTCACTGAGTACCTAATGCCCTAATGATGACTCGCCAATAATCGCAATAAAATGCAAGCTTATGTAAAATAAAATATTATAAGTAGTTACAAATAGTAGTTAATATAAAATAACTTATTTTATTACAAAAGCTAAGAATATTCTTGTTCTATGTTTAAGGAAAAAGTAATAAAATCTATATATTCTAAGAGTATATTTCTTATTATTCGTTTAGGTAAATCTTATGAGCAAACCAGTGGCTAAATGTGTAAATGTTACCGACTAACGAACGCACGTAGGTATATTGACTCTTCATGTTTCGTATGTAAGTGTGTTGGTATGTCAAAGCAGTTAATAAGTTCCAAGTTTAAATAAAATTGTAAAATGCCAAGCGCAGTGGCATCTTCGTGGCGCGGGCGCAATTTGCAATGCATTTGACATAAAGCGTGCGTACCATTTAAGTGTTGGGTTGGCCATCGTTTTACGAGACTCTTGATACTTATTCTATTGTACGTTGAACGAGATAATGTTACGACCAGGGGACGGACTATGGCACACACGAGATGTCTCGATAAACTTTATGATATGATAATATTCTCTGGATAACTACTGTTGAATACATCATTTACCTAGGCTAAACGCAGTCAATGTAATGCCAAAGTTAGAATGAAATGCATGGTTATTCATAGACAGTATGAAAGGTAGATCAAATTGTTTTATGTGCGCAAGAATCTGTTAATCAAGCCATATTTATAGTCCCAGAGGACAAAAATCTCCCTTTTCTGACAAATTTCAATAAAAATATGCTTCATCGTGTAGTGAGGTTACCATAGGTCCAATTACCCCCTTCCCAATTCCTGAATCCCCAAACAGTACTCAAATTCCTAATAGGCCTGTAACGCACTTGTTATGCCTCTGGTGTTTCGGGTGTTCATGAGCGGCGCCGAATTCTTACCATCAGGTCATCCGTCTCATCTACTTGTCTTGCTAGTTTATCCGCTTATCCCATAAAAAACTAAAATACTTATTTTTGTACCAATCATTTTTGCCCTCAATTTTCAAATAGTTATCAATACATTGGCGAACGAAGTTGGCTAAAGTCATAAAGATTAATTTCATGGGCACAAAGGTTAAACATACATTTCTTATCAATTTTATTACTAATCTTATACCTTTTATTGCCATTAAATTTATAATCACGCATATTAACAGCACTCAAATGTATCAATAAAATAGTCTATAAAACTGAGTTCGTAAACTGGCCCTTAATAAAGGAACGAATTAGGCTTTAATGAATATTTATTTAAATACAATTTGATTGTAAAGAACACAATAAAATCAATGCCAATGAAGACTTTATAACTTATTTAAACAAAGTGGACGTGTGTATATAATTTAGTGCACTAATAACATTTTAATAAAATTATAGTAACTTCTAACTTACCAAAATTGAGTAAACAATAATAAAATTGACAACTATGCGTCGCAAAGCAGCAGGGTGTAATAATAAACTTTAAATCGTAAATGGATTTACATTAATATATTATCAAATAATTATCAATGCACTAATTAAGTCGTAAAATTTAGTTTTTATAGACGAAACGGATAAAAAGCCACTTAAAATTTGTAATAATGTTTATGTTAATTTTGTTAATAATATTATTTTTTGATGACTGTGTTATTATTAAGTAAGTTAGACATTTTTCATGGTTATTGGTTACAATTATATACGACTATGTATAACATTTTTAACATACTATATATAACATTTTTATTTTGCTCTATCGAATTAGACAAAATAAGAATGCTAAATAATTGTATTAATATTAAATGTTTTAAAAAACCCACCTTAATAGAATCAGTGTTATAGAATACTATCGTAACTCGACTACACAATATTGATACGTCTCGTATAATTTGCCGTCACAAAAAGACTTTTAATTGAAACTGAAAACGTAAATTTCAGGTCATACCTAAATATTTCTACGAAACTTTATACTTTGGTTTAATCTCAAAGATATTTGTTGACTATTGAGGTTTCTGTCACTGTACATAATATTTTTTGTTGTTGCTAACATCGTAGGCCTAAGTACATCCCTGTGTTGCACAGAGTGCAGGCTCCCCCGGCCACATGCAATGTCTAGACAAATCCGCGTCTCTATATAAGGGACAGGTGATTAGACGAGTAAGTACAATCGGGCGCACACGCCGCGAACTAAACCTCATGGGATATAATCATTGCTCATCCTGAATTATCAAGTGCTTCATACAATATCATAATGGTGAGTTTTATATATTGTATTTTGTTTGGAAAATAGATTTTTATTACAATAGGATAAGGGCTAGGGATTATTTTTCTCTTTATTTAAAAGTATTTTCTTTTATTATTTTTAAAAACTTTTCCTCGCATTATTTGCATTAATGCAATTTACAATTAGAATCATGAGTGATAGTTAAGCGTCTGTGTCCTCAATAAAGTCTTGGGTTCAATTTTCTTCAGATACTTATTGACGAGTTGTTTAATTAAATTAGTTTTTTTTGTATGTGTTACAAAAATATAGTTATTAGAGATTACGACCTTATATAGAGGTAGATTGCTGGCCTATTTTTTATCTAAGTATAAGGGGGTTCCTTGTGGTTATGTAGTATGCGTGTGGTTGTTTTGTTTAATTATGATGGCTTATTAATAATATTGTTTCTCACCATCTCCACTTTTGGTCTCACTGTTAAAATGACTATCATTAGAAATATATAGTTTTTTAAACGGATTTGACACTCCCTTTAGACGTAAAAACAAGAAAACTAGTAAGTAAATAGTAAACTCCAAAAGACTTTACTTTTTATAGACTCTAAAAGTGTTAGAAACCATTTAAGAAATACTTAAATGGACTTAAATGATTCTATAAATTATATCCCATGCTGGGACGTGAACTCCTGACCCTTGAAGGATGTTGCATCTTTAGCATTTAGGCGCAGAAGGGCATCTCTTACCTTAGCAAGTACAACCATGATATTTTTGATCACATCTTATTAGGAAGTAGACAATTTATGATAATAACATTACAAACGCTCAAGGGCTTTCATTTATAATAGTATTATTTTTAATAATAGCCTAATAAATTGTATTATTGATTTGGATGGATATACATTAATGATATTTGTATTTTATTTAAATATTTCCGTAGGAATTGTTTTTAAAAATGGTTATAGTTACATTAATAAGTATTTACTGCCTCGTTGGCCGAGTGGTCGCAAGTGGGACTGCCGGCCAAGGGTCTCGGGTTCGATTCCCGGGTCGGGCAAAGTTTAACTAGGTTTTTATAAAAAAAATCTCAGTAGCAGCACAGAGTCTGGAATTGTGCCCGGTATATGGCAATAGGCTCACCCCCTATTACATGGGACCCATAACATAAATAGTGAAAAGTGGGTATTACAGTGGTATAATGTCTACCTCTGCCTACCCCTTCGGGGATAAAAGGTGTGTTGTTATGTTATGTTATGTTAATAAGTATTTATTTATAAATAAAATTTAGCGTGATGGTAACTATGCGTATGTAGTTGCAGCTAATATCTAATACCTATTTAATTTCTTGATAACCTTCTTGTTGCTGTTATAATATTGCACGTTGCAATGCAATTTACTTATATTAAAATACCGTTGAACATACCAATGAGTTGTCTAACAAAGTTTAATGCATTTTGGTCACTGATGTGACACAATATATAAAATTTGCATTAAAATGGTTAGTAGATAAGGTACACTAAAGAATTTCAGTTTTTATTACTTTTTCAAATTAAGAAGCATTGTTTTATATCTCCAAAGGCTCAAATATTCTGTAAGGCTTAGATTAAATTCAAATTTTATTTTGTACTACTAAATATTCAACAGCAATAGCGACTGCGATAGCGACTGCCTCGTTGGCCGAGTGGTCGGGCAAGGGGTCTCGGGTTCAATTCCCGGGTCGGACAAAGTAGGGTTTTTAAAAAACTCAGTAGTAGCACGGAGTCTGGAAATGTGCCCGGTATATGGCAATAGACTCACCCCCTATTACATGGGACTCATAATATAAATTGTGACCATAGTGGGTGCATAGGGCATAAGTTCACTTGGCGTCTTATGCAATGCATCGTGCATTTATTGCATCCACAATACATAACCTTTGCAACCACTGTGCTGTTTACCTCAGTGACCAGCTTGCCATCGTGTCATGCAGATTTATTATAAGGGACCTGAATGGCGCGTTTATTTATCAATTACTTGTGAGATATGATTTATGAAACATTCTACAAATAATTTTTCTTTGGTAGATCGGTAGATGATTTTGTGTCCTATTATTTTATTTTTTATTTTTTTACGGAATAAGCTGGTAAACGAGCAGATGGAATCACCTGATGGTAAGCAAAGGGCGTCGCCCAAGGACACCTGGAACATCAGAGGCGTTACAAGTGCGTTATCGACCTTTTGGAGATTGGGAGTTTGAGGATCGTTGGGGATTCAGGAATTGGGGATATTGGGGAAAGGGAGGGTAATTGGGACTCCGGTAACCTCACTCACACGACGAAACACAACGCAAGCGTTGCTTCACATCGGTTTTCTATGAGGCCATTTTGATTTCATCTAATATCCAATATCTATGCTTTTTACTTTTGTCTTTAAAATAGTATTAATTAAAAAGTGTGGATTTAATTAAATACTAAAGTATCTATTATTGAAATGTGTAGGTAATTGTGAAAGTCATAATGCAATTAGTTTTAAAACTTTGGCTAACAATAATTGTGATACAAAACTATAATACATTATAATTATAATGTATTGTAGTTGTATCGTTTCCTATCGTAACTTAGAAAGTTGTGATTTGTGAAAATTATTTCCATACCACACAATTATCTATAGGTAGTTCAAATTTTACTCTCGCTTAGAGGTAACGTTACCCTGAAGGTCAAACATTATAATTCAATTATTTAAAATTATTGAATCATCGAGAGAACATCCGTTTTATTTGAATAATGATTTTTAAATCACCATCATTAATAAAATAAAATTGACAATTAAATCAATAAGTCACGTGAATTATTTTAAACAATAATATGTAGTCATGACATATATTACTAATAATATTACATATGTATATTAAAGGATATTTTGTATAATAAGATAGAGAATAGGATATGCCTTGACAGGGTCATTCGGTCAGGTCACATAGCTATAGTGACATCTTTATTTTAAAATAAATCTATGATAAGAGGTACAAATATTTAAGATTAATTCTAATCTAATGTTTTTTTTTATAATCTATGAATTAATTTTTTAAAATTTGCACGGTTTGAGTTTTTCCTGAGTATAACATGTCACAAAATAGGAAACTAAAAAAAGTAATTAAATATTCTACTTTACTTTATGAAATTGCAATTTAATTAATTAACTCGTCGAGTACCGTCTTTGTAGACACAATTATAGAACAATAGGTTGCGGTCACCGGTGACCGCTTGGTGTTTGACAGTTTAAGAGTGATTTTACTTTATACTTAGTTTTACGTGTTTATAAAATCACAATTATAAATTGATGTCTGACTGCCTCATTGTCCGAGTGGTCGCAAGTGCGACTGCCGGGCAAGGGGTCTCGGGTTCGATTCCCGGGTCGGGCAAAGTATTACTGGGTTTTTCAAAAAAATTCCCAGTAGTAGCACGGAGTCTGGAATTGTGCCCGGTATATGGCAATAGGCTCACCCCCTATTACATGGGACTCATAACATAAATAGTGAAAAGTGGGTGTTACATTGTACAGTGGCATAATGTACACCTCTGCCTACCCCTTCGGGGATAAAAGGCGTGATGTTATGTTACAATTATAAATTTTCAGTAGTAGCACGAAGTCTGGAAATGTGCCCGGTATATGGCAATAGGCTCACACCCATGGGACTCATAACATAAATAATGAAAAGTGGCCATTAAGTGCCGCAATGTGCATCTCTGCTTATCCCTTCGGGGATAAAAGGTGTGAGGTGTTAGGCTTACAATCATTAATTATTTTCTTCTATTTTTACCAAATTTTAAATTTAAATATTTATTTTATGTAAACCAAAAAAATGTAGTTGAGTCCGCACCTGGACTAGCACGGAGGCGTGCGAGCAGTTAATTAGGTGCGCGCCTTTTGTGTTTATACATAGTACATTGTTTTCGCGGTAACTCTCGAATTCTATGACATGTTCCCACAACTCAATACACTTGCAAAATAGCTGGTGTGCCGACATCTGCATACCACACCATCCGCAACTATTTAGGCGCTATGAATAGTTTACGGGTGACACACTGTGACTTGAAAATCTATTGTTGTACCCACGGTAACGTACCCGTATCTAAGTGGTTAGTTTGTGATATATCTGTGTGTGTTATGTATGACAATATAAACACTAGGTCATGTATGAGTGACCTGAAGTTTGTAGTGCAGAGCGCAAATAGAATAAACTAATTATAAGATATTTATTCAACTAAATCGCGGGTTTCTCACGTGAATGTACTGAGAAAAGCTGTATTAGTTTCGAACCACAGAGGGCTTCTTCCTAATGAGCAGCGCAGCTCATTATATTCACGTGAGTAACCTGCGATTTTAGTTAATTTAGTATGTCTCACGTTAGTTATTACAAAAACATAGTTTTGATTTGTTTAAATTATTTCGAAAATATCTTTAAGAACGATAATGTTTTTGAAGCATAGATAATAAATACTTACAAAATTTAAAATAAACTATCATTATCATTAATAAAAAAAAAATGTCATTAATGAAAAAACATTTTTCACAAAATTTCTTAATAACGGACTACGTTTTTAAAAACTTCAAATGTAAAGTTAATAAGTCTGTATAGTTCATAGATTTACCACCTGCATAATCCGACACATTCGTCATTACTCATTAATATAAATAATTTAATGTCCCAAATACGCTTATATCGTAGGTCGTCTAAACTTTGACAAGTGTTTAAATACTTACCTGCATAGCTTACCTTATTCGTGAAGCAATGTCTATTCCTCTTCACTTTAATTTGCATCAAGATAAAACATCTATAGGTACCTAATTATAAAATAACAATATTAAGGAATGTTGAATTACCGAAAGATTTATGTCAGGATACATTGGCATTCCGTAATCTTTTATTTGTAAGATGAGACGGGAGTAGTCAAGTTTCTCACCCTAACTTGTGACTCTTCTGGTGTTGCGGGTGTCCATGGGCGGCGCTGATCGCTTACCATCAGGTAATCCGTTTGCTCGTTTGATCCTATTCCATAAAAAAAAAACTTACTAAAACCACTGTATTCGACCGTTCCAATTCCTACGCTGTGCCAGTGCCACGGCATTCTATAGTCTTTGCAAACTAGAGTGAAATGAAGCTTGAAATATATGAACTGTTTTGTTGCTGAAGAAGTTATTTTAACTAGAATAAATAAAAAAAGCATGTTTACACAATGACTAACACATTTTAATAATCGATGTGGTTAAGTTTGAAGTCGATATCGATTACTAATCAGACTTAGCTAACGGTCCATGAAGCGTATCAACCTTCGTAACTCGAGCTCCCATCGGTAATCGACACCTAATACTAGATCATGTCATAGGACAGTATCAAGTACCTACCCATGATACTGACCTGACTCTGTCAGTATTTTCTATTCTAATTATCTAAAATAAATATATAGAAATTATTAATCAATTGCGCCTGAGATTAGTACCTATATTGAAAACAAGCGAATAAGACTATTAAGAGGATTTTATTAAAAATAATCCGTTTATAAAGTTAAGGAAGGAAGTTTAATAAACCTCTAAAGTTAAATCAACTTATAAATTACTAGTGACCCACCCTGGCTTCGCACGGTTACAATATGCATGTATTGTACAAATAAAATTTCCTTAAGAATAGCTCTATCTATTAAAACAAAACCGCATCAAAATCCGTTGCGTAGTTTTAAAGATCTAAGCATACATAAGGACAGACAGACGCAGGATAGCAACTTTGTTTTAAACTATGTAGTGATAAATTAGAACTAAAAAATATTTTAACGACATTGATTGTCCATCTTCATGTTAATCATCATCAACTTCAATCGAAAAATGTCGAAATAATTAGCACTTAATTCACTACGAAGAAGGACCTCATTTCCATCACAATAACAAAATAATGTAGATAGTCGAAGTCAAAGTCAAAATAATTGATTTCAATTAGACCAAAAAGGCACTTTTGAACGTCAAAACAAAATGTTGAAATATTAAAAGAAAATGTGTTAGTCGATCAGTCATCTAGTGAAGCTATTTGCTCGGTCCAAAGTGTAGTGCCACAATAAGACTATTGTGGATCGAGTATAGTTAGACAATTATATATTTACAAAACATTCAACGATTTTACTCTTATCAAAGAGTACAATAATAATTACAGCTGAAGTTATATTAGTGGCTAATTATCCTGTCGACATAAAGGTTAATTGAAACGGGTTGGTAAATGGTGCATATAAACGTAAATTGTGTTTACCTACAGAGGGTCAAAAGTCTTGTACAACCTATTTATATTGCTAATAAATAAAGTGGAGATGCAGAAGGCAAATGAGATGAAAATGTCAGCTGGAAAACAACTATGTCCTTCTAACCATTAGGTAAACATGTTTCGTGTGTGATAGATATATCATACAATAGTATCAGTTCGTAAGGTCTTCCAGGGCTTTTATTTTATCGCTACAAAATTAATTAAGAACGTTAATTTTATATTGATGAAATGTTTTGTTTTTAGTTTTTCATTTAAACTTTTCTTGAGTAGTTACTCTTTCATTTATAAATTACCGATCTATGTATTTCTTAGTTTGTGCAATATTATGATAAAATCAATTTCATGTTACTTAAGTAAGAAAAACATCTACAAGTGGTAACTGATTTACGTCCAAATACTCAAATGCCACTCAAATTTTAAGTCGCGCTTAAGTATAGTTCTGTCTCTACAAATTCTTTGTAAAATGACAGAGATGGCACGATATTTAAGTACAACTTTAATTTGAGTAGCCTTTTAGTACATGCATACATACATAACTACACGCCTGTTTCTCATGGGGATAGGCAGAGACTATGGAACGCCAATTATTACGATTCCTACATACCTCTTTCGCTTCATCAACAGTCATCAATCTTTTCATGCATGCTCGTCGGTTAGGGGGTAACCTTTTAATGTTTGGGCGATAGCAATCCAGATTAATTATGACCGTAGATATTGTACGACACTTTCCTTCATCTTTAGATTTCAGTGATATAGGCACGATGCTTATATAAATATAATATTAAATATCATTCACAATAATCGATGCACATACATTGACACCGCTTTGACCATAGTTCAAAGTATTTGTAAGACTGGTAATACATAGTTGTGTAAGCAATAATCTTCACATATGCATAGATCTATACCTTTGACACGAGAAGGTTCCTTGTAAATAATATATTTTATAATGATTATTCATAGATATATTAAACTTGTTAACTAAACTGAGAATAATTTTGTTTATACAGGATCATGAACATAGCATTTTTTAAATTTGTCTATTTAGAAAATATTATTTAAACGGGCAAATAATAATGCTTTCGAACTCCTCGTTTATATGAGAAAAGTTGTATTTTTACAAACCAAAATATAGTCTAGACTTTACCAGTCAATCCACTAACGATTTTTTACCAAATAAGACATCAAGGAAGAGGATGACTAATTCCTACAAAAGTATCAAAGAGATTCGCATCTGTTACACTTTGATCGTATCAGTGTTTAAAATATTAATTAACATTTACACTTTTAAAACCAGCTTAATTATGTAGAGGTAATTAAAACACCGACATCACTTACAAAATTAATCATCTCCGTGTCTAAAACTGAAAACGAGTACATTAACATATCCAATTAATATTTTTTGATGAATATTGTACATTTTCTGTGTTCACATATTATTAAAATTTTATGACATAAATCATTTACTGAACTGTGTCCCCGATGAAAATGTTTGACAATAAAAGTGATGTATGGTTTGGTATAGACAAAAAATTAACATGATTGAATTTTATTTTTATTTACTTCTGCAAAGAGTGTTAGCTGCCTGATCCTATTATGATATTAGAATGTTGTAAAATGTCAATTACTGAGCAAAAGCCATCTCTTTAAGAATGTGTGTTTGCCAACATTACCACGCTTGTGAATTGTAATTTGGTCGATGTCTTCTTTCAAATATGGACATTAGAGGTTGTTGTTGCCTGTCTTCCTGTAGCTCGCAGTTTTAAGGTTGGGTCTTTACTTAATCTAGTCTAAACGTATTCAATATTGACATTCTAAGAAAAATGATAAATTTGTCATTTTTATTTATTATTGAATTAACATTATCAAAGATGCTTTGTCTAAATAAGACAAAATGCCTAAGCCTGCGTGTGTCACTTGCGTGATTGTCGCGTGAAGGCCGCGTGCCACAAACGGGCACTAGGCTGCCCAGCTAATTGTGTTTGTCTTGTGTTGTGGATACAATTAGAGGCTGAATGTAACAAGTTTGTTTATCTATGATGCGTGCCTGACCTAAAATTTGACGTGTACGGGTCACAGGCGACAAATGCCATTTAGCTTGTGTGTAAAATTTCCTATGAAGTTGTCATTTGTTTTAGGGATTACCCAATTTAACATTTCTGATATGGTGTTAAACACAAGGTTATTATTCTGTTACAAACACATTATAATTTAACTTTTTGGTATAATTAAAACAGAATCACCCAAAACAATTTGCTTCTATTACGTGGGCGAGTTCTTAACCTTGCACCGTTTTTGGTGACTAGACATTATTTACATGTATAAAAATTAGGATAATAAATCTCAGTAGACATTAAAACTCATCTGTAATCATTCATCCATTCATTTAATTAAAATTTATTCTATAGAAATTAATTGGTTGATTCGTTGATTGTGAATAATGTTGAAATTGATATTGCTACCAAATGGGCTATAAATCTTTCAACGACGTGAGCATAGATTTTAAACTATAAACTATAGGACTTAAGTGGCAGCGTCCTTGTAATTGTAGGTCGACATGTGTCTTCTATGACCTTATTGTCTAAGTACCACATTGATAACTAAAAGGAGTTTCATATTTATATGCGAATTTAATACTCGTTGTTGTTGATGCCTTATCGTTTTGTAGTAGCTTTATTCATAAGTAAGACTTGCTTCTTAAATATAACAGGCGTTTTATATATATGTACTTAAAGTTTTTCTTAACTGCAAAGTAATTATATCAATTCTTTGAGGATAGCAATACAGCCTCTTCTGATTTGATGCCACATATATCTATGGTCTGTTTTACAAAAGGCATATATCACCATCATTAAGTATACCTAGTGGTTGTAGTAGAATTTATTTAATATTTTCGAATGTCTCATTTTTACTTACTTTGTTTTTTTTTATTTCCAGAGGGTTTTAATTCTGTTAGGAGTCGTGGCAGTAGCGTTATCAGCACCGCAGGGGCCTGCAGACAAAGTCATAGCAATCGTCTCACAAGAGTTCGACCAACAACCAGATGGATCTTATCGTTACAGGTACCTAAATAATAATTTTTATAAAGAATTCGAATGTACATATATTTCTAACCACTAAGTATTTTACGTTAAAGTCATTAATTTTCATAAAAATGTAGGTAATCATCGCATAAAAATCCAATTTTATCGTTCATTATAAGTAACTATGTAATTCTGTACGTAAAACCTACTTACACAGAATCATATTTATAGTAAATTAATTCCGAAATCGGTTTACACGACTTGAATTTTCCTAATTTTCTTTTTTCTGTAGGTAATGTAAGTCTAAGTTGGGTTTAAAGGTTATGCTCAAAATTGGTACAGTAGCTACACGTTGATTTAAATCATAGTGACAATAACTCTAATAATACAAATATAATAAACAAACAACTAAATATTTACCATTAGTATTACGAAGCAAATATTTGGCACTGACGACAATGTCAAGCTTACCACCATACACTCAAACATCACTCAATTTTAAATGAGCATTAAATATCATGCTGTCTCTTTTACTTCCAACAAAATGTTTGAGACAGAAGCACTTTTATAAAGGTAATTTAAGTCGTGTGTTGTTTGAAAATTCGGGCTATAATATTATCGTATTTGCGTGTTAATCTGTGTGTGAATTTTTTTTTCTTGTGTAGAAGCACTATTTTATATGGATTGTCAGTATACATATGTGAGGACCATGTCAGACTTAAAATATTTGTTTTCTCTTGGTTTTGTTTTTTTTCTATTTTAGTATGTTCTGTTATTTGTATGTTGCGTCAGGTATGTCTTTACATTATTCTCACATGTGTGTACAATATTGGAATATGTATCAGAGCAATGTAAAACAGACTTTTTTTGAAAGAGTAACGAATGGAGTTTCTTGCTCGTTCTTCTCCACTCGAATCGACATTTTGGAACGAGCGCCTAGCTTCACTGACGGACAGACTGACAGACTATTATGTCAGTTAATATTTCATATTTGTTGACGTTTCAAAAATACCAAATTATGGTTTAATTGAAATAAATGCTTTTGAGTTTGAGTTTGAGTTTGACGCCAACTTCGTGTATGTCCAACTACGTAGCGGTTTGTTAGAGAATAGCAATGTACAAATACAATATGTGTATAGTGAAGACCTGCAGCGAAGATTTTGAATCGGAGTAATAGGTACTATGATCTTAACCAACTTTATTAATAGAGAGTTCTTACATTTTACCATGGAGCCTGGTTGACATACATACATAACGTCACGCCTTTTTATCCCCGAAGTGGTAGGCAGAGGTGCACATTGCGGCACTTAATGCCACTGAACAATGTAACACCCACTTTTCACTATTTATGTTATGAGTCCCATATTGCCATATACCGGGCACAATTCCAGACTCCGTGCTACTACTGAGATTTTTTTTTAAAAACCCAGTAATCCTTTTTTATAACATATCTTTGCATGCCAAGTTAAGGCAAAATATGGAGAAACTATAAACTTTGTTAACACCTATATATTATGTACCCATGTTTGCAAATTATTAAATGAATATGAATATGAATACTTTACTCGACCCGGGAATCGAACCCTTGACCCCTTGCCCGGCAATCGCTCTTGCGACAACTCGGTCAACGCGGAGCCTGGTTGAGTTGCCGCTAATCCAAGATGTTTTGAGTCCGATTCATGGGTTGGGTCAGATAATAATAAGGTTTAGGGATTTTAGGTTCGAAATTTTCCAACACCAGGATGGAATCTGTAATTAATACCATGGCTCCATACGAGTAGTTCTAAACCTGATAGATTTTTTTAGCTATGTAATAACGTGTTGTGAATATTCGAATGATGTCAAGGCAATACTCAACAGAGTTTGCCTGTACCTATTTGAAATATTATCAAAACCAGATTCTTAAAGGAAAAATTGTTTTATTAATAGGAAAATTAGACATGATCAAATATAATAAGAATAACATTAATGAACAAGGATTGAAAAATTGTTTTATTTATGGGAAAATTAAAATAAAAAGAACAATAACGAACAAGGATTGAAAAATTGTGTTATTTATGGGAAAATTAAACATGACTGTCATTAAATAAAATGAAAAAAACATTGATGAACAAGGATATAAAAAACTTTTAAAGAACATGATTTAAATCGTTTACACGATCATTCTAATCAATTAGATGCTTATTGATATGTTGATATACATAAAAATGGACTCACAGATTTTGTTACTGCTAAATTTTTTCAATAGTTTTCTCTTATTTTTTCTTTACATAATTTTTCTCAGATTTATGTAAGTGAATAACAATAAAAATTAGTTGATTAGCGTTTTGAGCTTTGAAATTCATCTTTTTACTGATAGCTAACGATGTGCTGTTCACTAGATAGTAATAAATATATCAGCATTAGATAACGTGACTACAAGTGATGTATTAAATTACATTAGCAACTGCACCATCATTGATTTGACCCCCTGCTTGTACTGTCTCTGGGTCAGCAGGCATCTAATAAAGTTCAAGAACAAAAGGCGACAACATATCAAGGTTCACCATGAAAAAAAAAACAAACAACAAATTGGTTCTTCAAACACTTTAGTATCATTCTATTTGTAAGATAGGTAAAATCGTGTCCATGTTTTCGATTTCAGACAGTAAAATTTTAGTCTTTGTCACTAATCGGCCTATGCAATAATCTACTAAAGTAGGTACCCATCTAGAACTACTTCATATGGTAACTGGATTTAATATATTAAGAGTCTTCTGCTCTTATTACTTTAGGACATACGATTGAATTTACCTATCGAGTGCTGGTACATGAGACATAATAGAAAATACACTGTGTCTTGCGTAGATCTACGTTCGGGCATTCCACGGGTTAAATTGATGTTAGGTTATGATATATTACAATAAGTAACAAAAATAATGTCCCATACATTTGAATGTCACGCTTTGTAGGATCATTTACATCCTTGGCCGAATTGTTTTCTATAAATATCATCGTGTAAGTATTTCTTGAAGTATGTTATGAATGTGATAGGTATCCACCTACTTAGTTTTACGACCTTGATCGTACAATATTGTGTAATATAATTCATATCATTCCGTTTTACAATGCACGAGAAAAGGCGCATCGCGACCTCCTTGTTTGTTGTATTTGTAGGTATGTACGTTGTTAGTAAATCCTTACTAATATTATAAATCGGAAAGTGAGTTTGTTTGTTTGTTCCGCTTTCACGCCGTAACTACAAAACCGATTGCTTCAAATTTTTGCAGACATAAAGTTAGAAGTCCGGATTGAATAATAGGGTACTTTTTATCACGGAAAAATTTGATATTCCCGAGGGGAAACAAAATGAATGGTATAGATGGCGCTGTGTGTATTGGTACATGTCACATAGGCTACTTCATATCCTTTTGTGACGCGAGCGAAACCGCGGGTAAAAGCTAGTTACAAATACCTTGATACGTGGTTTAGTATAGAACAGAATAAAATATGTTCAGACCTATTTCATTATTCAATAATCCTATTTCCTTCAAATTATCTTTTAGTACTTAGTAGGTATGTAGATACTTGTAAAACAGCATGTATTTTGGGATTTTATTTTGAGCATTATACGTCATTTTTATTTAGGATTCTCCTAAATCACACCTGCTCCAAATAAAGAAGTAAACAGTAGTAATAAGCTCTAATCACAAAATATCTGCTCATCACGACTTTATACGGATCAATTGAGTAAAAAAATCAGGCGTGCACTGGTAAATTAGTTTATATCATGTGCAATGAATACCTAAATATCTACTGACTCTTGGATGTTAATACCTGACACCCATGTGAAATTTTCAGAGTAAAAATCCGAGGTTATTATTAACTATCAGGTGAAACTCATTGGAGACTATCAGGAGTGTTAGTAACATCCAAGAGTCAGATAGATATTAAGGTTAACCAATATCTGAGTTAACATTTGACACTCCTAATAATTCGCAATAAGTTTCACCTGACAGTTAACAAGTCTTGGATTTTACGCTGAAAATTTTCCCCATGTACTTTTTAACTATAAATTAGTTTAATTTATCAAATATACTTAATAAATATTTCGTTCAATTTTCTCCAGCTACGAGACTGAAAACGGCATCAAAGCAGAAGAGGCTGGTACACTGAAGAAGGCCAGCGGTCCCGACGCTGGTGACGTCATCGTAGCTCAGGGAGGTTTCAGCTACACCGCTCCTGATGGCACCGTTATCAATCTGAACTACATTGCTGATGATGACAATGGCTTCAAACCGGAGGTGACACTATTTTTTCAATCACATTAAAGGACACCTACATAATATATTACTTACGTATTTCAGCTACCATACGACATAATATTTATAGGGAAAGAGAAAAGTGTGTCTACGCGACACACGACGTGTCTCTTATAAGTTTTAGTAGAGGCAGATATGTTGAGAAGTTTATTTGCTATCAAATTTGATTATTTGGCATTGCTCATACTATAGATTGAGCACTAAATATTCGTCCACAGTTTGTGAATTATTGAAATGATGCACCATTTCTTGATTTATTTGGTCTCCAATTTTTTGTTGCATAGCTAATAAAAAAGGTAAAAATGCTACACAAATCAAGGATATTACTGTAGGTATTTAATTTGTACCTGTATGCCAAGGAATGCAGCTTAACCTTTAGAATCGTTTTTTTGTTGTATAGTTCGGTCATCCTAGTAAAAATAGACTATAAACACGCACGATGACGTAATATTTACGGAATTGTTTAAATATTTTGTTTTATTAATTTTGGAATCTATTTATTTGTCACGGTTTTATATTATGATACCTTGTGTTAAAGATGAGCTCATACGATTATCTTATAGTCGGTGACAGAAGTCAAGTGATTTAAATGCCTATTTGTTTTAGCTGTTTTGAGCTAACACTAAACCTGTTTTTCCTTGAAGTGTTTAGCAAAGGTACACTGCCACGTCGAACACCGTAGAAAATATAAATAAAAAATCTAAAATATCTAGTAATCAATCATATGTCCTTGGTAGGTACTAGAGCTAGATTGACCACACTTATAAGACATTGTTAGTTTACCTACATTTAAATAGTGTAATGAGTAATAAAAATAGAGATATTAGTAGCTAAGACACCATAGTTAATGTTCAATTTTTCTTTGTATCGGTCGCGTCTAATATTTTTTTTATGTTTTCCTTCCAGGGTGCTCATTTGCCGACTCCGCCACCAATACCGCCTGCAATCCAGAAGGCGCTCGACTATCTTGCCACACTCCCCCCACCACCACCATCCAGGGCTTAGATCTATATCCAGACCACGGGCTGATGCCTAAACGACCTGACCATCCTACGTACCTGTAACCCCACGAATACTCGTATAGTCTTGCAAATAGAATTTAAAGCTTTTGAAAAAAAAATGTAGAATTTATGTCACATTTTTACATGTTTTATAGTAAAAAAGATCTCGTTATGCGTTCTATGCATTACCAGTCTTTTTAGATAAGCAAATGTTATTTTTTACAATAAATAAATCTAAAATTTACAAAGCATATTTAAATTCTGTTTACGAAACTGTACTAACATTAAAACAATATAATATAGTAAGCAATAAAAAACATATAAAAAAGAATGTACAATGACTGAACTGTGATAGAAAATGATTGAGTTTTGAGTAAAATGTTTGTATATTTATTTAAATAAAAGCAAAATCAGTGCCAAAGATGCATTGCAAAATGTAGTTCTTGTTTTTCAATACCAATAGGTAATAATGACCCTTATTCTCCAATTCCCAGGGATAGTTTTATAACATTTCTTTATCGATAAACTTTGTTAAAGGAAGGCATTATTACGTGTTATAACTTAGTAATTATTTATCATCCCCTGATCATAGCGGAATTATTTAAAAGACTGCTGCAAACGCAGTCCTAGGGTCGACATCATGTAATGTCGTAACCCATGGTTTTATTTTTCTGACAAAACAGGCTACTTATTCTTTGGTGACGTTATAATACATACCGATTTTTTATGTAATTAAGAAGGAATTTGATACACACCAACCACATCCTTCTACTAGTTAACCAAATGGAGGCTTATCAAGGTCTTATGTACCTACTTACATACTAAAGACAATAGGCCATATTACATACGGTGATTTTTCATTAGCATGGATCCTATAGATAGAACTGTCATATACGTGATAAACTGTTGATGTCATACTCAAACTGATGTCAATGACTACAAAATAATCAGGATTTAGTCTGCCGGATGTTTTTGATTGTAGTAATTCTGCGAAATTATGTAATAGGTATCTATTATATTGTTGTTTTGATAGGCTAACTTCTAAAACTGAGAATTCACTTAGGTATAGGCTATGATGGTGATGAAAATCCAGTTCTTACCTAAAATTCGGTATCACGAACTTCAGAAACATAGTCACCAGCATGGGTATAAAGTTTTATAACTGTTGAAAAAGTGAAGTATCCAGTATTAAATCTACAAAAAAATTTGACCTTCATAAAAAAGTGCATACAGTAAATATTGATTGCTATAAAAAGTTTAGATATTGAAGTGTTTCTTAAATTGCATACGTTAAAAGGTTACAAGAAGACACCTTTTAATTTAGCTTAAAATATCAAGTAAAAATAAATAGTTAAAACAGTGTCGTACAAGTAATAATAGTAGCTCACACGTAATATAAGCACAATTGATATATAGGTAAATGACCTCAGCATATACAAGTAAATTTCAGTGAAAATATTCTCCATAGAAAGCAAGAGTGATCTCACCATAACATAATACTTGAACAACATTCCTCTAACAACCTGTTTTGATACAAGAACATACCAAGGTCAATGATGAGAACAGAGAACATCAATTTATTCCTTTATGTGTACCGAATATACTAAATGTTGAAGACTATGGAAAATTAAAACTCTTTCGATTTTTATTGTTTCATCAACCAATTATTAATACTATGACGAACGTTATGATTAATAATCAAAATAAACTTGTGACTATCCACTATTGAACTACGGGTCTGCACTTCATAATAGGGCTTGGCAAGCAGGTTGGAGAGCGTAGTTTAAAAGGATTAAGTCTGTTAGAAAATGCTGCTACCGATTCTCTGTCAAGAGTGTTGTCCCTTCGTCGAATGTTACAAAGTCCGCAAGGGTTGGTAACATTTTTTTTAGTAAACGAGCACACAAATCTCTCGATGGTAAGGGGTCAGCGCCGCCCATGGATACTTGCAACACCAGAGTAGTCACAGTTGCGTTGCCGGCCTAAAGAAATACGCTCTTTTCTTCAATGTTTTAATATCGTATCGGTGACAATGTGAAATGTCAATGTGGGTGACAATAAGGTAGACAATTTTTTTATTGTATGCCACAGTAGCACTACAAAATTTTTCCCTATTTTTAAGGTCCTTTAGCATTGAAGTTATTTTCTAATGCAGCAAACCTAATGAAAATAAAATCTATAAATTCTTTGTTTGTAAATATTTGTTAATCACCTGCAGTTATATAGTAATTATGAGACTTATATAGGTATATATATATGTATATTGTATTGTTTCTTATACCTAATTTTTTAATTACACGTAAGTAAATAGGATACTGTACACGGAAATTGTAACAAATGCAATAATTGCAAATGGGAACAAGTTACTTTGGATTACAATAAAAAGGTAGTCTTGTACTGTACTAAACTCATTGAGAGCATTAAAACGATTATAATTTTTTACATGTATAATACCTATACAAATACCTAAACAAGATCCAACGACACAAAACCTATTGTCTGTTTGTGCTTAAATTGTCTATTATGAATGTCAAAAAACAATGAAACATCAATATAATTTTCCGAATTGAGGAATCAATAACCTTTCTTTCTTTAATATAGAAGAACAAAAAATTGTAAACAAACAAAAATATAACGTAAACAATAGCCAACACGTAACGGCAAGAGTACACTAAAACTAAAACAATAGTGTGACATGATTTCTTTCAACACATATTTATATTACGCCGGGTTAAATACTACATTCGAAAAATCTAGTTTATTTTTTGGACTATGCGCAATTACCAACATATATCCAGGTTATGACACCTTTACACCATAACATAACATAACATCACGCCTTTTATCTCCGAAGGGGTAGGCAGATGAGTACATTATGCCACTGTACAATATAACACCCACTTTTCACTATTAATGTAATCAGTCCCATGTAATAGGGGGTGATCCTATTGTCATATACCGGGCACAATTCGAGACTCCGGGTTACTATTGAGATTTTTTAGAAAACAAAGTAATACTTTGCCCGACCCAGTAATCGAACCCGAGACCCCTTGCCCGGCAGTCGCACTTATTGGTCTTATCTTATTATATACTGGTCGTATTATATTTTGTCCAAGCGTATTTTAAAATTCAGGATGAAATTCTCATCATAAGAGCATACTCTATAAGTTTAGGAATGTCACCATAGATGATTTTTGCTGCACAGATTTCAGTATGAGTGAATGAAATATTTTAGTATGTTTTGAAATAATATCATGTATCACCTTTTAATGTTTTCTTAGTTATGGGTCCACATTCTCTCCGTCACTTCTACTGACTCAGTGGTCTTGGTGGCTAGGTATTCCAAAGCACGTTTAATCTCTGGAGGAATGGGTGGAGGTGTGGGTAAATGTGCACCGACTGGCCTGTATCCATTTTCGTCCGCTGTGTATTGCAAACTGTAGTCATTGCCGTCTTTATCCTGAAAGTTACACAAATATGGCCTAATATAGTTAGGTTAGTATTACGGTAGACAATGTCTTAGTTAAGACGAATATACCCGGCATAAAGTCGATAGAACTTGGAGTAGAAAAGTACAGAAATGCTGTCCTAGAGTAGTCCTAATATAATATAATATAATAAGTGTGGGAGAGCCATGCTTCGGCACGAATGGGCTCGACCGGAGTGATACCACGGCCTCACAGAAAACCGACGTGAAGCAATGCTTGCGTCGTGTGAGTGAGGTTACCGGAGGCCCAATTATCCTTCCCTTCCCCAATCTCCCCAATTCCTGAATCCCCAACGATCCTCAAACTCCTAATCGCCAAAAGGCCGGTAACGCACTTGTAACGCCTCTGGTGTTCCAGGTGTCAATGGGCGACGCCGATTGCTTACCATCAGGTGATCCGTCTGCTCGTTTACCGGCTTATGCCATAAAAAAAAAGTCCTTTGGTAAGATTTTAAAATAAGTAAAAGCAGTAAAGTTATAATCGTTAATAAAGGCTACTGTAATATTTAAACTGTCAAACACCAAGCGGTCACCGGTGACCGCAACCTATTGTTCTATAATTGTGTCTATAATGACGGTAACGGCTCGACGAGTTAAGCGAAATAGCTGTTAAACTCTAATAAATAAGCTTTGTCACCATTATGTGCGTCGAAAGCAATAAAATGTATTAACATGCTATAGGTAAGTGTGTTCAAAGTCACCACAACTTTACCTTTTAGGATGTATTATATAAAATGATATGTTGTGACTTCATTATTTTGTGAGATTGTGCCCTCCACTACACACTAGCTAGTTACCATACTAGAATTTTCGTTTGTGCTGTAGGTCCTTTTCATAACGCATCGCGTGCAGTCTTAACAAAGAATTTTTCGTGTCGGAGTCAAAACCGTAACTCGCCTTTTTGGTCACATAGCCAGTGTGCGAATCATGCAGTTAGATTGTATGAATACGATCAAAAGCGTAGGGTTGAGCAACTTTCTTTTGTACATAGTAAGTTAGGATGTAGGGTTGTAAAAAATAGGTACGTTAAATGATAATATGCATGTGTATAATATAATGTATTTCCTTAAATAATGATCAACACTCAATTACTCACAGAAACCAAAATCTCATCACATAGTAATGGATTGTTAAAGCATGCATTTAGTCTATGATTATACTATTTTTATGTTAAGGTTAAGATTAGCACGAATGAGCTAATAAAACATTGTATTACTTTGTAGGAGAAGTTTCCCTCAACTGCGCTGCCGGCACCTCCATTTGACTGTTTTAATTGACCTCTCTCGTAAGCTTTTGTGCCGTCTCCGCCTTCATAGCTATGGAATAACATTAGTTCAAATATTAATATGCATTTAACAAGTTAATAAGACTATATACCGTCATTACGGTCTATTTGTCTAAGCAAAGATCACGTTGTACTCAAGGACACATTTTATCTGTTTTATTACTTACCACACAAGAGAGAAACTAAAAAAATATGTTTATTCTATTCAGAATTTTTTATATTAATGAAATCAGAGTTGAATAAAAATATTTTATAAATGATAAAATACCTGTAATGGAAGTTTCCAGAATGCGAAAAAACATAGTTTTGCGAATCAATTATTGGAACCACAGGTGCTCGCATTCCCTTCCTTCGTTTGAAAGTTTGAGTAGCATATGACTGTTGCTCCTCCTTGTAAGCTTCCTCAGTTTTCGCTGTTGTGTCAGTTGTTGTTACTTTAGCTGCTTCGGCTTCTGTTTCATTAACAAAAACATCAAGTTGGCTTTTATTTACTTTGACTTTCCTTACTTGTTGCAGCCTCCTTCGTATTTTCCTTCTTGGTTTATTGTCGTAGTCTGCAAGCGCCGGTGTCTTTGTTTCATCTAATTCAGAACGTTTTATATTTACTGATCGGGCTTTGGGTTTTTGAATTATTCTTTCTTCATAATCTTGTATTCCACCTAAAAGCATTAGATTTCCAGCACGGTGATTCTCTGTGCTTTTTGTTTCGCTTGTGTCACTTATTTCATTTACGGCCATTTTCTTCATATGGAGTATTGCATCTTCGTCTACCATTACAGCAACTGGCGTTTTCTCTAAGAAGTCCGCAAGTGGTGGATGATTAGCGTTATGCGATCTTGTAAATTGTGTATGCCTCCGAGGAACACGCCTCTGTATAATTAAATCTGCACTAGTCACACTGATCCCTAATAATAACGCCATTGGTAATATTGATTTGTAAATTAACATTTTCAATTAATTAATTAATCCGTTAAGTACTTATACGATCCTTCTGCCGCGCGATTAAGCCAGCAAATGAAGGCGATTCAATAGTTTAACTCATAATGGGCTTTACTCGTAATCTATCTACTGGTTTGACAAGAATCATAGATTTTTCTTGTATTTATAATTATACGCACGACAATCAACTCTATTTATGTAAACAAATATGAATGTGGATATTTACATATAGCTGTTATTCATATTATGTAAATATTATACAGCATGATCCTTATTCATATTTTTAATATATTATATCTTTATTTCAGGCAAAATTATTCACCCATATCATTTTTTTACACACAAAATAGGTATATAATATTAAAAAAATATTAATAAGGATCATGCTAACACAAAAAGAAATACAAAAGAAATAAACAGTTTACTTGACAACAGTAAGAAGGCTCACCCAATGCTGAGTTCATTTTGAGTCCCATCTGTATGTCAGTAAGTTCAGGATACCTTCTGTTGGGACTGGATCTTACACGACTCTATAGCGAGGCGCATCTTTTTTTTAAAACAGGGAAAAAGCCGCCTGTGGCCTCTTCCGTGATCATTCCAGTTCCTCAAACATTTTAATTGGCCATTAATAATTATTATAAAATTAATTCTTACTACGCCAAAGCCTACCTAATAATACAACTGTTTAAATTAATATTAATAGATAAGAACAAAAAAGCTGTTTTGTCAGCTAAGTGGTCGCAAGCGCAACTGCTGACCAATGTATTTACAATATGACGTCACGTCTTTTAAACCCGAAGGAGTAGGCAGAGGTGCACATTACAGCACTTAATGCTACTTTAACACCCACTTTTCCCTAATTATGTTATGAGTCCCATGTAATAAGGGGTGAGCTTATTGCCATAAACCGGCCACAATTCCAGACTCTTTGGTACTACTGATATTTTTTTTAAACCCAGTAATACTTTTCCCGATCCGAGAATCGAATCCGAGACCACTTGCCCGGCATTCACACTTGCGACCTCTCAGCCAAAGAGGCAGTCACCAATGTATTTCAAGTGCTACTTTCAGATCGGGTTGTGTTATTTGGTTTCTAATCTATTCTAAATGAAATTATCTGTAGTAGGTATATGCAGCATATAAAATATGGTACCTACCTATAATACAATTAGCAATAAGTGGGCTTTACCTACTCTAATGTCGTGGTGGCCCGGAGGTTTAAGACGCCCGCTTCTTACGCATGAAAGTGTGGTTCGAAACCTACTAACGGCACGTTCCAATGTTGTTACACTTTTTCTTCTTCTTCTTATAGTGCCTCTTCAATGTTGAAGGTCGGCCGTCAGCTTCTTGTATTTCTCCTGTTCTATTTCTATTTTCTAAGTTACGATTATTAATTTCCTTTCTAAGAGTATTTAGACATCATTAACGGAGAGGAAACCTGGGCTTATAATTTATAATTATAAGTTTGAAATCGCCAACCCGCATAGAGCAAGCAAGGTGATTGATGAGACTTGGGACATTAGTAGATATTAGTAAACTTATGTGTAAAATCTGTATGTGTCACCTGTTATAGCGCGTGAAATAAAGTTTTTCTTTCTTTCTTTGATTCATGTTCGAACCTTCTCCTTGTTTGAAGAGGCCATTGGTCAGCAATAGCCACATATGGGCTGTTGATAATGATGAGGCTTTAATTAGTGCATCTCTGCCTATACTATCCTTTCGTAGAGCCAAAAGGTATAAGGTAAGGTATAAGGTAACCTAAAGACTAAACTAACATCGAATATTTACAATCTTAGCAGATGTAAATATTGGCCTGTGACTCCTCTGGTGTTGCGGGTGTTCATGGTCCCGTTTGCTTGTTTACCTTCTACCAAACATGTTCAAAATGCACATCTAATGTAGATTTTTAGGGAATGGTACTTGGTGTCTATATCACATAGGATTTATAAATAACAGAACTAATGAAGAATAAATATGAAATTAATTTTCGGACCTCCTGCATGTCTTTAAAAAAATGTGTAGGTATGATCAAAAAATTTCATTTATTTATTTTTCATAATGTTTATTATAAACACGGAATTTTTCAGCTAGTTGTTTAGGAGTCAATGGTTTACTCGCGACCAATCGTCATCGATCATGTACGATTGTTGACACCTAGGCTATTGTGCAATTTTCCGAAGAACACATCAGTCCGGCGTTAAGGTTGAAGTGGTTAGCGTCCGGTGAGGCTTGCTCCTAAGGAAGGCGGGGGGAGGATAGAGTAAATAAATGTGTCTTACATATAAGTGAACATCAATTCTGGAGTATCATTATGAAATGTCAGTCGGGAGTGGTTCCAATAGAGATGTTATTAAAATTACTTTGTTTGTGCTTGCTAACGGTGTGCGTGCTTTCTGCGCCACTCACGGATGAGGTCCCCCCGGAAAGAAAACAACCGACAGTGATACCCATTCTTACACAATCTGAGGAAATTGACGCCGACGGAAAATATAAATTTAGGTAATTTTTATTTTATTTTGTTTATTAGATGCATTTACTATTACTGGGATTTAAAAAAATCTCATGGAGGCTGTAATTATGCCCGGTGTATGACAATAGGCTCACCCCTTATTATATAGGACTCATAACATAAAATAGTGAAACGTGGGTGTTGATTGTACAGTGGCATTAAATGCCGTAATGTGCATCTCTGCTAACCCCTTCGGGGGTTAAAGTCATCATGATGATTGTTATGTTGTACTTTTACCGGTTTTTCAATCATTTTGTGCCACAAAAAGAAAGCGCAGTGAAGTGAGTTTTAAAAAACTTAATTTCTTTACAAATCAAATAAAACACTTCATAAAAATTACATAGTAAAATTGTGTTAATAAATAGCTCAAACATTTGTAAACTACCTTTGATTTCAAATCCAGTCTTTATGATACAAAATATTTCATAAAATCTCTATTTTGTTTCGGGGACTCTTAGACGTATGCTGGTGGTAGTGTGACAAAAGTAGATGCTAGATAGTCAAGAGCTTATACAAAAATATGTGTGGTAGATTACTCAGGGTATTTGTACAAAATATAAGAAGGTCATGAAACTACCCCACTTACAAGTTTTATTAGTACAAAACCGTGATTTACAATTACAGCTATGAAACCGGGAATGGTATCAAGCGTGAAGAAACGTCGTTCGACAAAGTGGTAGAAGGCAAGGCCGAGCATAGACACACTGATTGCAGCAACGAAGGTGGTGAGGATGAGGACAGTGGAGAAATCCATGTGCAAAAGGGATCCTACTCTTATACCGCTCCAGATGGTACCGTCGTTAGCGTATCGTAAGTAAATATTAGTTTTACAAACACTTAAAGAAATTGAGAGACCAACGAGACCGATTTCCATGTTTAATATTTTAATTTCATGGATTATTAATTAATGCATTAGATGGATTTTATAGTAAAATAAAGAAGGAGACCATAATTCCTGCGAGAGTCACATTACCAGTTTTTCCCTGTATCGATTTTTTTCTACAGAATTGTATAATCACATAAATCTTTTTTGTTATAGGTATATTGCAGATGAAAATGGATTCCGACCTACCGGAGAACATATTAACTTAGGACCGAAAAGAGTTGAAACCTTCAGTCACATAAACAAATATGACTCTTCACTAGAACACGAGAACAGTGAGGAATATAAATCCAAACCTGTTCATAAAAAGAAAGCTTTGGCAGAAAACTCACCGTCGGGATCATTTGAAGATATATTACCACCTCACGGTGAATTCGCGAAAAAAATCACCAAAGAAGAAACACATATGGTTATTAAACCTGAAAAGGTAGTCGAAGAGAGCAACAAACTGAACAATAAAAACATACTAGTCAAAAAAGGTGAAAGGCCAAGTTTTACTGCACCTGGGGCACTCGTTGCCGAAGAAGATGACTTAACTAACGATAATACAGCACTTGAGAAAGTAGTGGAACATCCCAAAAATCATAATGAAGCCTCTAACAAACAAAACAAAAAAGTTTTTATCAATATGGATATAAAACACAACGCTAAGGAAAGTGAGTCCCAAGAAAAAATATCAAAAGAAGATAAAAATACTGCTATACAAAAAGAAGAAAACCTAGCTACAAAGGAAAGTGACAAAGTTGAAGGTAAAGTAAAGAAAAATTCATTTGATCAAAAAATAGAAAAATCTGCTGCTAAAGAAGGAGAAAAGCTGCCCAAAGCTGACGACGAGTCGGTTAGAAATGAAGGACAAAAACACGAAGCCAAAATTGTAGGAAAACCTGCAGTTGAAAAAAAGATAGGTGCCATCGAAGGAGAAAAATCCGCTTCGAAAATTGAGGAAAAGTCTGCAACAAAAGAAAATGAAATGGCAGAAACCAAAGATGGAAAAACAGCAGATGTCAAGAAAAGTAAGGAAATGACAGACAAAGAAGGGGAAAAGTCTGCACTCAATGTAACAAGCAATTCCATAATCAAAGAAGGAGTAAAGCCTATGGTCCAGGAAGTTGAAAAAGTCACTGCAAAGGAAAGTGATAAAACTCCCCCTAAAGAAAATGAAAAGTCAGGTGTCATGAAAGGAGAAAACCCTGTACTTGAAAAAAGTAAGAAGCTCCAAGAGGCAGAAAAGCCTGCAGTCGAAAAAGAAAAGACACCAAATACCAAAGTAGCAAGTAATGTAACACTTACCACTGAACCAAAGGACGCTTCAAAAGACGGCGAAAAAACTGCTGCTAAACATGTAGATAATCACGCTATCAAAGACCTTGTAGCAAAAGAAAGTAAAAATTTTCTTGCTAAAGGAGAAAAACTAGCCTCTATAAAAGAAGAAAAACATGCACCTAAAGAAGAGAAACCAACCCTTAAGGAAGGAGAAATGCCTGTCTCCGTAGGAGAAAAACCAACACCTAAAGAAGGAGAAAAGCCTGCGCCCAAAGAAGGGGAAATACTAGCTCCCGAAGAAGGGGAAAAATCTTCGCCCAAAGAAAACAAGCCAATCCTTAAGGAAGGAGAAGTGCCTGCCTCCACAGGAGAAATACCAACCCCTAAAGAGGAAGAAAAGACAGCGCCAAAAGAAGAAGAAAAGCCAGGTTCCATAGAACAAGAAAAGCCAGTGCATAAAGAAGGTGAAAAATCAGCACTCAAAGAAGGAGAAAAGCTAATACTCAAAGAAGGAGAAAGGCCTGTACCCAATGAAGAAGAAAAGCGAGCCCACAAAGAAGGAGAACAGTCAGCTCCCAAAATAGGAGATATGCTAGCTTCCAAAATAAGAGAAAATCCGGCTATTAAAGAAGGAGAGCAGCTGACTGTCAAGGAAGAAGACAAAAAGACACCTTCTAAAGAAGGACAGAAGTCATCTTCCAAAGAAGGAGATAATCCTGCTCCCAAAAAAGGGGAACAGCCTGCCCCTAAAAGTGATACGCCAGGCTCCGAAGTGGAAGAAAATTCTGCCCGCAAAGAATTTGAAAAACCAGTTGTAAAGGAGGGAGAAAAATCAGCTTCCAAAGAAGGAAAAAAACCTGAATCCAAAGAAGAAGAAAAAACAACCTCTAAAAATGAAGAAAATCTTGCTCCCAAAGAAGGAGAAAACCCAGTCACCAATGAAGGCGATAAGTCAACCCCCAAAAATGGAGAAAAAGACGATGTCCTTAACAAAGAAGGAAAGTCTACTCTAAAAGAAGGAGGAATGCCAGTACTCAAAGAAGGAGAAAAACCAGTGTCCAAAGAAGGGGAAAAGTCAGATCTTAAAAAAGGGGAACATCCAACTCCCAAAGAAGGAGACAAGTTACAGCCTAAAGAAGGGGCAAAACCTACCTCTAAGGCAGGAGAAAAGCCAAATGTCAAGGATGAAGAAAAACCAGCTCCAAAGAAAGGAGAAAAATCAGCGCCTAAAGAAGAAGAAAAGTCAGGCACCAAAAAAGGAGAAAAGCCAGGTCCCAAAAAAGGAGAAAAGCCAGCTCCCAAAGAAGGAGAACAGCCAGCTCCCAAAGAAGAAGGAAAGAAAGCGTCTAAAGAAGGAGAAAAATCAACTGAAAAAGAAGAAGAAAAATCCGTATTTAAGAAAGGAGAAATGCCAGCGCCCAAAGAAGGAGAAAAATCAGAGCTCAAAGAAGGAAACAAGTCAGTCCCCAAAGAAGGAGAAAAGCCAGCTCCCAAAGAAGGAGGAAAGACAACGTCTAAAGAAGGAGAAAAATCAACCGAAAAAGAAGAAGAAAAATCAGTGTCTAAGGAAGGAGAAAAGCCAGCGCCCAAAGAAGGAGAAAAGTCAGTGCCCAAAGAAGAAAACAAGCCAGGCCCCAAAGAAGAAAAGCCAACTCCTAAAGAAGGAAGAAAGACAGTGTCCAAAGAAGGAGAAAAATCAACTTCCAAAGAAGGAGAAAAGTCAGCTGTCAAAGAAGGAGAAAAGCCAACGCTCAAAGATAGCGAAAAACCAATCCCTAAAGAAGGAGATAAGACGGTACCCAAAGAAGCAGAAAAGCCTGCTTCTAAGGGAGGGGAAAAGCCAGATGCCAAGAATGAAGAAAAATCAGCGCTTAAAAAAGAAACAAAATCAGAAGTTAAGGAAGAAAAAAAACCAACTACCAAAGATGGAGAAAAATCTGATATCAAAGAGGGTGAAAAACTTAGATCTAAAGAAAGTGAAAAGTCCGCACATAAGAAAGGAGAAAAGCTACCTAGCAAGGAAGGTGAAAAATCTAACGAAGCAAGCAAATTACCTAGTAAAGAAGTAAATAATACAAAAGAAGAAAAATCTGTTAATAAAGATGCAGTTGAATCGAAAAAAGAACCTGAAAATGCAGAAAAATTATCACAAAGAGCGGTTAGCGTAGCAAAAGAAGCTAAGAAATCAGCTAGTGGAGCAGTTCAGTCTGCTATGGAAGCTTTAAAAACCGTAGAAGAAGTAATTCAAACTATAAAAGAACAGAGTGCGATAGAAGGTCCATCGTCTAAAAATAATGCAACAGCAGCAAAAGCCTTAATTGCCAAAAACGCAGCACAAGAAGCACTACAAGCTGCTCAGGCAGTTGGTTCTGCCGCTGAAACTGCAGAAAAAGCCGCCAAAGAAGCTATATCTTTGGCGAAATCGCTACCAAAACCCTCGGAAATCATTGCACAAAGTAGAGAACATCACTTGAATGTACTGAAAATTGAGAACCCTACAATAGAATTAGGGAAGTCGTCTGTAGATCATGAAAAAACTGAAGAACCTGATTACAGTGTTAAACCAATGGAGAACCCAAAAAAAGTAACTAAATCTCCAGACGAAGCGCCTAAACCTGCGGCTGCATAACTTGGAATAATCAAATTATTGTTGACTTAAAGTCAGTACGAGTGAACGTTGTGTTAATATGGACAATCGAATTCAAATCCTACCTGAAGCCTGAAGCTTTCTGTGGATGAACTGTTAATTAGTGTTTAAAAGTGATATAATTATATCGTAAGATTTTCTAAGTCAATAACCTGGTTTGTATTGTTAATATTTAATTTAATATTATTAAATAAACGATTGTTATACCATTTGTTTGTTTCATTTTCTTAATTTGTCTTCAAGCGACTATAAATACATCGAAAATTAATGAATAATTTTCATTTAGCGTTTATTGATAAGAATACATCTTATTTACCTTAATAGATTCGATAGAAGTGCGACTGCCGGGCAAGGGGTCTCGGGTTCGATTCCCGGGTCGGGCAAAGTATTACTGGGTTTTTAAAATTCTCAGTAGTAGCACGGAGTCTAGAAATGTGCCCGGTATATGGCAATAGGCTCACCCCCTATTACATGGGACTCATAACAACTAGTGAAAAGTGGGTGTTACATTGTACTGTGGTAGAATGTGCACCTCTGCCTACCCCTTCGGGGATAAAAGGCGTGATGTTATGTATGTATGTATTCGATAGAATAAATTTTGTTATCACATAGTAGGTACACCATATGTGAATATAAAAATAAAATAAAAATAACTAGGTATATATATATATTTTTTTTTCTCCATGACTTTAAACGCCTGAAGATATTTTGTATTCAATTTACAGCAAACAAAATAGTTTGGTAAATCTATCAGGCGCTTTAAAAACAACATAGTTGACTAGTATTTTTTGTACATGAAATAAGTAAGTATAATATAGAGGTACTGTATGCTGGTTTCTTAATCAATTCACTAGAGCTTATAACAGCATTACCTACCTCTATATTCAATGGTAATAAAAATATAACTTATTTATGCATATTATTTATCATAATACTTAAGTACTCTACGAATAGAAATCCTCTAGAAATCTCCTAGAAATGGTCAATGGAAATAAATTCATATTATATAGTAAAAATGCAACAAATTAAATTTGCATGTCAATGTTTTTAAACAAGTTACAGATGCGTACTTTTTATTTAACTAGGTACTCTGAGAAGAAACATCAAAATATACCTACTTAGGTTATGCACAAAGGCTGTCACTATATACTAGTGTACCTAAACAAAAATATTTATCTATAGTAATACATTTTCCTGAATACAAAGGTAACCCCACTGAATAGAATGTTTGGCAAAAACACTTTTAATGATTGACATAACAAACTTGTCATTAGGCAAAAATTCTTTAGTGTTCAGGACAATTATGAAATGTTCAAGGTCAACCTGAATAATAATAATATTATAATCTCACCGATTTTTGAATAAAGTCGTTTACTATTTTTAATAAAAAAGAGAGTAGGTGTATCTAATACACCTTGCGTGCCGCTTAGTGCATGCAGATTGAAATATCTGTTCAATGAAATGTCAAGATCAGCTAAAGTCGACGCATAGTGCGGAGAAGCGTTCCTCCTCTCACTTTTGTGGCGAAACCAATGACGTTAATCTTAGGTATTAGGTGCACTGATACAATTTTGTTTTGGAATGCTCTAATAAAGTCAAGGGAGTCATTTAGGCATCCACTGTTGTGTACTGCATCAATGTTTTGCTTTTAGAATCGTGTTGTAGAAACGATTACTAACAAAGAAATATAAGACTAATTTAATATACATTACGGTTTAAATCGCTAACAGAATGCATAGATTAAAAACAACTTAATCATAGTGATTAATGGTTTATGATCATTCAGAGCAAGAAAGGGAATACTGTCCAAAGAACTTAAATAAGTGCAATGAATGCCAATGGTAGGCTTCATAGGGTTCTGTTTCCTGGTTCAATTTCGACGTTATTCATTTGTTTAGGTACGAGATTTTTGTTCTCTATACAATTAGGCTATTAGACAGACACTATGAGATAATCGTAGCTACAGAACCGTAGGTGCATTTTAATGTGTATCTGTATTTTTTTAATAATAATGAGTAAAATAGACTCAAAATGCCGATACACTTAGAGCATAGCTATACATACAAGTTTAAGATTGCACTAGACATACGATTCAAGTTTAGTTGCTCTACCGGCCTCTCATTTAAGGTAAGTAGGTAACTATTAAGGTAACATGCTACTAGTTTTTATACTATTTGAGACTTCAGTAGATTGATTCTGGTTTCAAACGTTTAATCATTAGATGGGCATTTCGATGCATGTTCGGTACTATAACGGGGTCAGAAAATCTAATGAAATCGACCTTGGACTTAGCGTAGGTTTTTAATGGACTCTTTAGGACAGCCAAATTTGGAAAATCCCATAAATTTTATTAATAACTAGTAACAAGTTGCATGTAAATTATGTTTAGATGAAGATCATTGTCTCGGGCAAAGTAAGTATTGGTTACGAAATTATTTTCAGTAATAAAAAGACGTCTTTTTTTTTTTTTTTTAAGGGGGGAAAATCATCGTATGACTGCTCCCGCCTGGGTGAGGGGGAAGGGAGTGTCAGACTCTTACTGACTAAAAACCACCCCGTTCCTTCTCCTGCACGTCGAGCCGGAGCCCCGGTTACCCGTTAGGTTCTCCGCGACTCCGGATCGGCATCGGCCCTATTGGGCCCCATCTGTGGTGGTCTAATGGCTCTTTGAGGCGCGTGCGGAACGCGACGCGCCGTACGCTCGGGTCTGTTTCTGGTCGGACGGGGAGCCACCCATGCTCGCCGTCCGCAGGCCCGCGCTTACGGTGGCCGGAGATCGTCCCGCGATCCCCGACGCCCGGTGTGTCCTTCGCGATGGCTGGGTTGCGAGGAGGCAGCGCTTCGCTGCCTCACGCGTCCCGCCTCCTCCTTAGCTAGCATGACTGCTTCGCAAAAGGAGGAGACGGCATCCCAATCCCCCTCGCTCCGCATCATGTCCTGCACTAGGCCCGGACGCGAGAGATCGCCATCGCCGATCACTTCCCTGAGGGCACGGCGTTGCTCAGCCCACGCAGGGCATTCTCCCACCGTGTGTTCCACCGTGTCCTCAGGGCGGTCCTCGCAGTGACGACACCCGGACGTTTCCTCCCGCCCCATCAGACACAGGTACCTCCCGAAACTCCCATGTCCGGTGAGGACCTGCGTCAGGCGGTAGGTGAGGACGCCGTAGCGTCTCTCAAGCCACTCCTTAAAGAGGGGACTTACCGCTGCGATGGCAGCGAGCCCAGCCCTCGGTTGCGACAGTCGTTGCTGCCATTCCGCCATGAGATCGCGCCGGAGCTCATCCCGCCACGCACTTATCTGGCGCGGCAGCGGAAAATGACGTCTTAATTGGTATTTTATGTTAGCAATTGAACAGTATAATGCAGTGGAATATGGCATATTTGGAATATGACATAAGTGAATTATTGAAATGATGAAAAATGAATATAGATAAAAATGTAACTTGTGAGAAATACATGTATTCTTTATTAACCAATATGGTCAATCAATGGAATTTTATTGTATAATAGAATTTCTATAAAAATAGTCTAAATACTACTATAACATTTCAGATTCTTATTAAATATTTGCTCCAGTATCTAGCTATAGATCTTACATAAGAAAAGAGCCGCAAGACATCCTACGTTACAATTTTACTTTCTCCGTTTAGTCTCCATGTCTCCGCATATTGTTCTCATTATCTTGATGTTATTCTAAGTATTAAATGAACCGACTTTTGGTACCTATTACAAGACGAGGATTTCGCTTTCTCGATCTGTAATCTTTATTAATATTGGAGAGTTCAATCTAGATTCTAGATGTTTTTATGTCTAATGTCAAATAACTACATATATAGCCATTCCGTATCAGATCTTTTGATGGTGTAAGTTTCTTTTATTTTTCATTTAGACTCTCATGGGCAATCTTAATTCATCTAACATAGAGTGAAATATAAATACTTATACCTACAATACTAAACACAAAACTAGTTAAATAATTATAAGCGCGGTGAGTCTCTGAATACACATATGTAGACACAAACACAATGGAGTATAATAAAGTGAACGTATATGTGTCTACAAAAATCATCCAAATCTATTTTAAGAAAATGTCGTTATCCACTGATCTCGTTTAAACAAACAAAATAATAAAAAATATTCTTAATGGCGAGAGACTGGAAGGTAACTCAATATTCGCTAAAGGTTTTAGTAAAAAATATCAACTTTAATTATACCTATACCTACATTTTTATGTTTTTTCTCATGGACCCATACGGGATACGAACTACGGTTCGCCGTTCACTTCGGTCCTTTGATACTTTTTTGGCTTCTTTCCTGTCCATGAATGAATATGGTACCCAGATCGTTTAAGTAGACAAGTCGAATAATTCGCATCTGGATTTTTTCAGTCCATAACTTTATGGAATTCACTTTATTTAACTTCGATAACCTTCATTATTTTAGACTCACACCAATCACTCATCACTCCACCTTAACACAATAAGATCCTGTTTTTGTTTCCGTTTTTTTTTCTGCTAACAGTCCCATGTAATAGAATGTAAACATGTACCTCTAGTTACTTACATTATTAAATGCGTATTTATTTTGAGTAAAAGTATTCAATCTCAAATACGTTATTATATTTTGGGCTATTTCGCCAGACTTCGTGTCATAACCCTAACCTCTAGCCTCGAATCTATCAATAAATTCGTAACGTTTATGAGACTGATATAAAAATGCAAATCATGTACATATTTTTGGATTGAACAATCCAATAGAAATGATTAAAAAATGTTAAAATCTGACAAACATTCAAAGATCAAAGTTTATTTATGTAAAGGATAAAATTGTTATATAACATCATTAAGTAAATTGTTTTAAAATATTGTCTACCTCGTTAGTTGGGTTAGGAGTCGGGAGTTGTATAATAAATGAGTTAAGAAAAGGATTATCTGTAGGGTTTTTTAACAAATACATAGGAACAAGATATCCGTTAAGAAGTGAATTATATTAATTATCTCTTGCCCTGCCCTTTACAAAATATAAGATAAACCGGACCCTAAGCTACATACCATGCAGCAGCTACTAAAAAATCTATCTTTCAACAGCAACTACTTTTGCTATCAGTTGATCATCGTCTCACGCAAATAATGGTCTATTGATAAAACCGTACATTGTACACTATAGGTGAAGCAATACACGAATACTTTGCTACAGCCTCATTAGTTATCGTACCGAGAAAAAACAGAATTCTATCAACAAATATTTAGAAATCTTAATTATATGCCTTTAAGAGCTTTTGTCCTTACTTTGTATTATCTTAATAAAAACAAACATATTGTAATTCTGTATTATTTCTGTGGCAAAAGTATATTTTACTTTTACTAGCTTCTGCCCGCGACTTCGTACGCTCAATCCCGTTTTCTCCCGATCCCGATTTTTTTTTCTTACATAAGACCTTCTCGTAATAATAACAAATACAAGAAAAATAGAATTAGTGAAATCGGTCCAGTCATAGTTTTTAAACAAAAACTATCTAGTATTTGTCGATTTGAAGTATACACTATACAGCAACGTAGGTAAAGTTATGCATTACGTGCCTAGATTATAATTTTCTTCAACATCAATGTAATGTCATTGTCAAAGTGAACAAGGTTAAGACACATTCTCTATTTATTTATACTTGACTTGAACCCACTTAGAAGAATACGTAATTAAGTTCCTATGTAACAGTGCTATGAATGGGTATTGTAGTAGCAAGATTCCTCATGTCTAAGAATGTGACATGACATGAATTTGAATGAATACAAAGAATATTACACATTTTGCAGTGACATTCTGACTTTATCTGTCTGAATAACATCGCATTTTCTTTTTAAAAAACAAAATAACAGAATAGTTCTGAAAATTTAAGTCAGCGAGACACATATGTATATATACAAGATATAAGATGTGCCAGCAGTGGACCACTGGTTTAATGTAAGTAGGTATCTACCTACTTACATTAAACCAGTGGTCCACAGTGGTAAGTATCTACTTACGAAGATAGGTATCTTCAATTTCGAAATATTTCGAAATCAATAAATGAAGTTAGCAGATTTATTTGAACCTAGTATCTTTTTAATTTTAGCGATGTATGTTCGTCACATAACTTTATCTCAGCATCGATCCATTTGGAAAGGGTAGGGAGAGAATGGCTCATCATTTTATTGTCCTTGCATTCCTCTTTTGTTTCGCCTACGTCGATTATGATCTATACAACACAGGATTCAATCAAGGGTATGCCCATTCAATGTAGGAGTTCAACCATTATTATTATGTTAATATGCAATCCGCAAGTTTATTCTTAGAAACACATTACGTAGAGTAGTAGATGCGTAAATATTATATCATGCTGAATTGCACATCTTTCTCCGCCTTACGTGGTTGTTAAGCAAGTAACATTAGCCCGATCTACACAACCTGTACATTGTTTCAAGGTTAAATTGATCAACTCCTCCAGGGGTCCTCACGCACGCCTAGTTTCGTGTTATAGTAAAGCACCGAGCGATGGTAATGACAAATGAGTGCAAAACGTTTAGAATTGGGCGCTCCATGCGGCACGCAGCGGTGTCAGTAACCTCAAAAGCGCAGGCACTACTTACGTAACAAACACATCTCGCGTCCGCCAAAGACGTGCAATTGAAACTATGTATATGACAAAATCGCAACTATGGACACGCTAACGATATGTTACGATATACATATAATAAGCTATATTGTAAAATATAATATGAAGTAAATGACACTGACAAAGAGCCACTTTCACGTTGCAAAGTTCATGGTTAAAACTAAATAGCAAGAAAGTTTACGGATATATTTTGTAGGAATAGTTAACAGTCCTTTTGTAGAAAAGCATTCTTGTATAATATGGGAAAATTGAAGTGATTTTCCTCCAACATCAGAGATTACATTTTGCCTCCATAAACATCTTGCCTCCATAAAAATCAAGAAGATTTCATGACTACAAATATTAATGTAAGAGCGTATGACTAAGATATACCAGTATTAACAGGTTGTGATCTCACTAAGGTTTACAGGTGGTTATAAAATATGTGATGAAATAGTTTTGAATGACTAATTTAACATTACGGTTTATCCAATGGCTTACAGTATCCCAGATATGAATGGTTGCTTATATATTATCACTCATATAGAATTAGAAGCGTTTTAAATAGTATCTGGAATTGCGATATTTATTATGCGATACAGCGAGTTCGATCAGAAATGGTTATTGGAAATCACATAATGGATTAACCTTATGTGCATCGAGCGCAAAAATGAACGGAAATGAAGCGCATCGCAGGCATGCCTGCGTCCACGCACACTCCCTCTTGTGCCCATTGCGCAAGTTGCCTTGATAACTGATAGTAACGTGTTGCTACACTGACAAGCGAAAACAACGCCTACAATTTATGTAACAGCTACTGGCAACACAAACGATGCCCCTTACACCATGGCTCTTAAAACAGTGCCGCTGACATGAAACACTTCTCAATTCTTTAGACAAATTCTATGCACATAGCAAAGGTGAAACTGGGCGTGGATGACGCGTTCGTCTTTTATAATATTTATTTTGTTGAAAAAGAAGTATGCAACTAGGACACGTATAAACAAATGTCATAAGGAAGCATTCAGTGTTATAAGTTGAGCAAATGACCATCTCACAACACTCGGATGAAAATGTATGCGAATGTTTATGAGTATGTGTTAATGATCAAATAAGACTTAGGTGCAGTGTATTTACGTAGATCCTGTATCACATCATACCAACAGTCTATAAGTGGCCACTGCTGACTAAGAGTCTCTTCTGGAACGTGGAAAAGGTTTGAGCATTAATCACCACGCTTGCTCAATGCGGGTTGGCAATTTCAAACTTATAATTTGAGTTTATAAGTCCAGGTTTCCTCACGATGTTTTCCTTCACCGTTTGTCAGATCCTGTATAAGTAAAGGCAACCCATTCAAGAATTAGTCTTAAATGCTTACTATATACTGATGCTTACTACATACTATATACTGTATAGTGATGTTTTTTATTACATCGTCCTTCAAGGACTTACCCTTGACATACAATAGAAGATGAAAAGTATTACACAAGAGCATCACGTCACATAAACCGCCAATGCCTAGACTGTTGTTTATATCCTGTTCGTCAGTATCAGAGTATGCTAAAATAAAAAAAAAACTAATTACAATATTAACAATACTATTAGGTACTAGCAAGTAGCAGTATTAAGTACACGGTCATTTTCGTAACTATTACAGTAAAAAGAAAATAGGAATAGTTTTTTCACAATAAATAGTTGCTAATTGCCTTTGATTTATTTGACGAATCAATGTGTTTTTGTTGTCATTGAATAGTCGAATTAAGACACATTCGTGTGTTTTTTCATTATTAGTTACCTAATAGTATACTGTCACTTTGAATTATTATATTTTCAGTTTATTCAATGAAATCAGTAAATTTCAATTTAAATAATAAAATTCCAATGTCTTTACGTTACATTCATAAATTTACTAAATACTAATATAGTCATCTTATATTTTAATGAATTATTTACATAGCTATTCGTTTCTAATTTTGTATTAATAAAATGAATGAATTAAATTATAGATTTTCAGTCAAAACAACAATTATAATATGCATTGTTCAATAAAATTAACAGTTTGCTGTTTACAATTATTTATAGTATTTTATTATAGTCTTGTTTACGATGTCTAGAGACAGCAATCTAAATTAGTTTACATTTCTGGTAAGCAGTATAAGAATTTAAATAGAATTGAATAATTATTGTTTATAAAGACATTTATGTTGTTGTAACTATCAAATTAATTCTTAAAAGCAATCATAATTATGAAGTCAGAGATTAGTTTGTATCATATATTATGATAACTTTTAAGCAATAGTAATTAGGTTCCCACTACTTAACTTATATACATAGGTACCGGTAAATTGCAGTAAAACTTTCTTTGTTAAACAAATAATGTTATTAAATTAAGAAGTACATAATAATTATTATTTACATTTCTCAAAGTACGTATACAGAGGTAGGTTGGCATTGTGGGTACTCACTGACAATCAAACGCTACACAATAGTCAGATCATTAGAAAGCTTTTTGATCACATCTAACGAACCATAACAATCATAGGCATGAATGCATGAATGAGCATTATCATGATTTTGATATCGAATTTGAAAATCAAAAAATAGCAAGTACGTGTTTGATCGTGGCTGCACTGTATTACAGCGGCAAGTTTGCTATGAAAGTGAGATGGCTCGCAGATCGCATAAGTGGCAGGGGTGCGGTATAAAAGTGAGCGTAGTACTACCACTCTGACATAGTTCACGACACTCCACGTGCCAATTCGCTGCTGCACGTCCACACACATAAACAACAATGAAACTGCTGGTAAGTGGAAACGTACTAACTATCCCTAATTTCTTCTTTCTTCAACCCTTTTATTTTATCAGTTCATAGTAAATGTAGTAGTTCAGTAATCTCCTTTCTCTGTAAGTGAAGTAATCATAAATACAAATGATTGTACTCATTATAATAATTGGAATATATTAGCATTAGGTACGTTAGTTTCAAAGTTCTGTGAAGGATTGGATGCAATCGTGTGCTGTGAGCGGCGGCACAGAATAGGGTCGGCAGATATGTCGACGATTGAACTTTGCCATTTAAATGTCTTCATCTTTAAATTCTTACATTTAATTATACTATTTATCGTTTATCGCGAGTGCAATCGGAACAAGTATTGTGACCTTAAGTAAAGGCTTTTGTTTGCTTTTAGTGCGCGAGTAACCGGAATATTTCTATTACTTATTTTTTCGCTTTTTAATTTTAATCCTTGTATTTTATTTCGTGTTAAAATTATTTATTATTTTAAAACTATGTATAGTGTATCAATAAAGTTTTCTTTGATGTACAGTGTATCAATAAAGCTTTCTTTGATATACCTTTCCTAGTTCCATGAGATCTGTGAGGTTTTGTGAATTAAATGCAGCTTCAAAGTGTTTCTTTCTCTTTTCTTTCAAATATTTGTGTTAAATATTTTTAGTATATACCTACTCTATGAAATTATATTGGAAACATTTATCAGCTTACGCACACTTCTTTTTCATTCTATTATGTATAAAATGAAAAAGAAGTGGTAGGTTTTTAGAGTACAATTTTGTTATGCTCTCAATCATCTTACTTTTAAATTATTTTAGTATAATATGCATTGACGTATAATCGCAATTATTGCCCTTGAACTTATTTGTCGCAGAAAGTGAGTGTTGCTAATGTGCAACTGTTGCTGCAAAGAGGTTGTCTACCTCTTTGAGGAAGAACAATAATTTATGTATTAATTCAGTTACGATATTATTATCTAGCAGTGTTACACTAGTAGAACGTAATAAGTTATTTATTTGACTTATTTTATATATCAGTAAAATAAATGTACCTGAAAACGTAATTCGAATGATGGATGTGTATTCTAGTAGGTATTATAGTTTTACACAAGGCAAAGTCCAAACTTTTAAATACACTTAACTTAATAGTTAGGAATCTGGATTTCTCCGAAGAATTGAGAAAAGATTGAGATATTTGTAAGAGAGTCTTACAAATAACTACGATTTTTAAATAGTTGTAATTCAATAATGAAACTAAGGAAAATGGCGATATTGAAATAATCGGTTAATTTTTAATGACAGTATTTAGTATGGGAGAATTATCGAACATTCAAAGTTATTCTTCAGTTAAAATTTATCTGGCGTTGGAAAAATCGGCCCTCAATATGATAAATTCAAAATCATAACTACATAAACACACAGAGATAGGTACCTACCTAATAAAATCCTAACATAAAAATTACAATCGCTTCAGTTCGTAACAGCTTAGTTTTTCATCAGCGTGCGGTAATGTAACATCACGTAATCAAACGTAACATAAACTAGATATGATGGAAAGGGTCATTAGCATATGAACAAGTAACTATTACATTTCAATTGACAGTCGCAACCTCGTTCTAATGAACTTTCTGTTACACAAAAATCTTGTTCCATGTAAGTCCCTTATGTAACAATTTTCTAGGTAAATTTATTTACTAAATAAGTTAGGTTTTTGAACTGTACATTAACCAAATGCCTATTTAATCAGTGTGCAGTCACTGGAAAAACGAAACAAGTTTAAAAAATTGTACGAGATTAACGCAATGTGTTACGTTGACTTCATATTTACGATTTATGTATACGAATGTTTTTCCACATCGGTAAAAAACCGATTGAGTCATAAACTTACTTGTCCATACTTATAAAGTTGTTTGACACAATGGAACAACTCGTGAGTGGTGATTGTTACATGAAGATTGTTGGTGCTACTCTGTGATTATCTATTTGGATGTATATCTATTGCACCTACACATGTCTCAAATACAACGAAATGTTACACAACTTATAATAATACAAACAAATATTGGCACATCTGTCTACCAACATACGTCCCAAAGAGATGGAACGAGGCATCTATGTTAACTACCGTCTATTTGCCTACCTTTTGTAATCAACCACGCATTATATAACGCACCAAACAGATGCTCTTTGTTAACGCAGCATAACTAAAAGTAAGTTGATCTCAATAAAAACAATGCCATGCTTGTCGTCATGTAAGTGCCAATACATATTATGTTGGGGCCCACTTTCGCCCAACCTGCATGTCGAATGAGCCGGTTTCACAAGACGCTGCCTATTGTATCTGTACCATCTTATCTTACGACATTCCGAATATGATTAAGCTCTTCTGTCTGACATCATCTCGTTATTCAATGTTACTTTAAAGTTCATGTATCGTCATCGGTTAACAAATTGGGAATTTATGGTTTCAGGTCGTATCTTGTGCTCTGCTGTCCCTTGCGACGGCTCTGCCGCAGAGGAGAGTGTCGCTGAAGCCTGATCAGCCGGAGGTGGATGACCAGCAGCCTGCTGAGCAGAACTACAACAACTACCAACAACCACAACCACAACCTGAGTACAGACAAGTCCAGCAGGAGTACAGAGCTAAGCCCATCGAAGACTTCAGGCCCAAGGTCCAACTGGAAACCACTACTTTTGTTCCCATCATCCGCTTCGATAAGGAGCAAGGCACTGACGGAAGCTACAAGACAGCGTAAGTATTATAATTTATGACTACCATGTAGTATCGGTATCTCTTTACTAGACCACCAACTCGTAGCACTTACGCAAGATCTATTTAACATTTAGATATGAGCTTTATGTCTCGATTTCATGCTATCAATTAATTGCCAGCCATCACCATTAGCAATAACCATTACGATTCGTATTATCGTTATAGATGTCATAACATTTTTTTCTTCGAAATTAAACTCAAGTGTCAAACCTTGACCTCCCACTTTTACCATCTCGATGATTACACATTGCATTCATAAACTTAAGTAAACATGAATATATTACCTTTATTTACATATTATTTATTGACTTCGTAGTGAAATAATTATTTTGGTGACCAAAAATGGTTCTGTTATTAATTTTTACTTTATGAATTTCCAGTTATGAAACCGGCAACAACATCCATGCTTCCGAAGAAGGTTTCTTGAGGGCTCTTGGTGAAGGCCAGAACGCTTTGGTCCAGCAAGGTTCCTACTCCTACACCGCTCCTGACGGTCAGATCATCACCGTTGACTACACCGCTGACGAGAACGGATTCAGAGTCAGTGGTGACCACATCCCTACCCCTCCTCCCGTCTCCCCCGAAATCCAGAAAGGTCTGGACTTGATCTACGCTGGAATTAAAGCCAATGCTGTAAGTTACATTACTATTTTCGTTTACATAACCTGTTCTAGCCTTGACTATTATGCAAGAGAGATTTTCGAAATTGATAAAGTTGTGTTTCAGTATTTTTAGTAAGTTCACAATCATTATTACGGCCAGTTAGATATAAAGTTGCACTAGTCGAAAACTTTCATTTTGATTTCTATTGGATACTTGGCCTATTTCAACAGATGGCTTGATTATTTACTTTTACTTGAGAAACTGACATTTACTGGTACTATAGATGACTAAGAACTAGAAGAAAGTAGAATGCGTCGTAAATGAATTATAAGTAGGTCATATAAACGACTTATTGGTTGGTTTGTAAAAATAAAAACTGGTGCCAGATTAATCAGATTCATTTACCGTTTACATAGGAAAATATGTTAAAAATAATAATGGTTAAAGAAAATACGGAATATTTATCTATTGAGAAAACAATAAATTATGATAAAAAGAGTTTTATTGTAAGCTACAGTTTGGAACGAGCTATTAGTTTGGAGTTGAAACAAATTTTTGCTCCAACTGAAATAAATAATTTTGACTTTGACTATAAATATTATTGTTATTTTCCAGGAGCGTGCCGCCCTCGAAGCTAAGAACAACCCTGAGGCTGCCAGACAACAGCAAGACAGAGCCGCTCTTGACTACAAAGGCGAGTACTACCAGCAGTAAAGTGAATTAGTGATAAGAGTGTAAATACCGTGAACGTTCTCATGGCAGGACCTCCAAATGCCATATACTTTAAGACTAGAATCGCCTATCACCATCATGTCACATACAACCTTCAAGACTTGTTATCCAATCATATAATAAACGACTCCATTCTTGAACTAAACGTGACCTATGATTGGATGATAAAATTCCCGTATGCAGTATTCATATGTGGTAATAGGCTTTAGTTTAGAATTAACCAATTGTTATTTTACAAGATAATTATAATACTCAATATGACGTGTAATTAAGATGAAGATAAGCAAGATACCTGGTCGATCCTTTTCACAAAGAACTCTTGATTTTTATATGAATAGTGTTTTATTAGTTTTGATGGAAGAAAAAGTATGTAAACGTCTATTTGACGTAAAAATCTGAAGCTTATATTAAGCTTAGGTCGAGTTTACTTATAGTACTTCTTAGTTTTATCAATGCTAATAAAACAAAGTTTCATCATCAACTTTTATTCATCACAAACATCAAGTGCGGGTAATATTCACAATTTTATGGAACTTACATTTATATAGACTTGAGAATACTACCAAACCACAGTCCAATAAAATCATGTGTATTATCCAAAAATCAATTTACTTTGTGATACAACTCCTTCCTGAAAAGTGTTCAATAGTTATAAACTTTTGTATATACCTTACCACTGTAATTAACTTATCTTTGTATGTTTGATTTTAAATAAAAATGTTGTAAAATAATGTTTTCTGTCACTACCCTACCTTGATTGGAGTTTAACTGCGAACATCACAGAACATATAAAGGAACATCGTGTAAAATTGTGATAAAATGACATGTTACAGCTAACCATTATAGCTTCATTATCACTTTAATTAAAGAAACCCGAAAAATAACAAGCAGGAGTAATGATATCAATTGACTTTTTCTACAAAAAAAAAACCATCGCTGAATTTTTTGCTCCTGGCATAGATGAATATTCATCTTTTGCTACACTTACCTATTACGTCCTCGGCAGTTAGTGCGCATGAAAAGTAAATCGTGTACATAATACCTATAATTCGATCAAGTAAAACTGATTTCATATAGAAAGTGTAGTATAAAGAATTATACAATCGCAGGATACGAAGTTTATGTATTAGAACATTATATAAGCAGTCTACGTTTGCGTTTGTACTTGTACCTACTCGTATTTAGCTGTCATTCAGTTACAGAATAGATTGAACCAGTTTTTACTCTAAGCTCAGTAATCAGATGTAAGATATAAGATCACTTTAAAAGTTTCGTAACATGACAAAGTATTGAGTCTTTATATCACAGAATGTGATGATTATGATCACAAATTTTTCACCAGATGTTATGAGTCTCATTTAATATGAGTCAAAACCCTATTGCCCACACTAGGCACAAACAAAAAACTGATCTGAGAATTATATCCGAGACTCCTTGCTCGGCCGGCAGATGAAATTTCGAGTACTCGGAAAATGAGTCATTTGAATATTTCGTTGAATGTAACTCGTCAATCGTTCATATAAATTTTCAGACAATGAACAGAATGATTACCTTATTGATTTTGTAATTAAGTCACATAACATCACGCTTTTCATCTCCGAAGGGGTAAGCAGAGGTGCACACTATGGCACTTAATATTCACTGTACAATGTAACACCACTTTTCACTATTTATGTTATGAGTCCCATGTAATAAGGGGTGAGCCTATTGCCATATATCGGGCATAATTCCAGTTTTTTACTATCACTAATTTTTCAACAGATGTTACGAGTCCCATTTAATATGGTGCAAGCCAGGTACAACCGGAAAGCTGATTTGGAAATTGAATCTGAAACCAATTGCTCGGCCGGCAGTCAATATAATTCGTCAATCGTTACATATTAATTTTGTGACGATCAACAGAATGATTACCTTATTATTTTTTTAATTAAATAGTAATGGATTACATTCTTACCTACTAGTTAAATAACTGGTCTTACGTTTCTTCATTTTTATGCTTTCAGTGAGTTTGTTTTGTTTTGTTTGTTTTTAGCCATGATCGTCCCACTGCAGGGCAGTTTTTTCAGTGAGTTAACTCCTAATAATATTTTGTGCGTGTTTTCATTTATAGTAAATGTTCAATGAATCGGATTATTAGATAAGTGACTAAAATGTTTCATCGTTAAGTTTACTCTGTTGAATTAGGGTAACAACTAATCAACGTGTTTAGCGGCAGGACAAGTAATGCTACCACTAGCATTTGACTTTTTGTCATTTAATACATAGATTTTGTTCATATAAAAGTAGTCTCTAAAAATCGGAAATAAGGTCTATAATGGAGTTAGTGGAGAGCGGTCACCGGTGACCGCTTGGGGATTGAACAGTTCCAATTTAGCTGTACCGTAAAAGGCAGTACGTATGTACATTGATTACAATAGTGTCAACATCCAAATATTTCGGTTCTTGTTTCTCCCCTCTAAATAGATGTCGAATTTTACAGTCCTTTGGGTTTATTTTATTAATATTATGTAGGTCAGATTAAAATTTACAGATACGATATTAATTTCAGTAAGTACTTGACAGTCAGTTTATAGAGGTATTAAAGTTATAATCATAGTCACTCAATAAATATGACTTTACTATTATGCTCATATCATCAGCATTTTACTTAAATTATAATCAAAATATCTGAATTATTGAACATAAAATAAATTCAGAAGCTTAAAGTTGATTACTTTATATATTTTATTGATTTCATCAAATGCCACACGTAGAACTGGCTTCGCTGGGGTCAGTGCGTGTCGATGCGACGCATGTACTTATTTCACAACGAACGCTCGGTCTTTATCGGACATTAGCTTGTCTAGAGTATGACGGCGCTGTGTAATTCTAGTATGAACCCACGAACAGACAAATTAAACTTGATCAGTTTGCGCAAATACTTAATTAAAGCCCTGAATGCTAGAATTTATACGCGGAAGATGTACGATGCAAAGTTGTGGAGAAAATTTTAATCAAATTACACGTTGATTTTGTAAGCAAATCTGGAAAGTTTATGCATGTTCGTGATGGATTAAGTAATGATAATTTTGAGCTTCGTAGTCATCGTACAGGAAAGCGTCGTAAAAAGTACTGAACGTGATAACTCAGTATGACACATTTTGGGTTACACTTTTGTTCAGTGAGAGTTCTGTAGACAGAATGAGATATACCTAATATTATTCTAGATCAAGCAATTTTGTGAAGCAATGAGCAAAGGGTTTTTATATACGGTAGCGCAAACTACTTAAATATAACTCGAAGTACAACTGCAACACAAAAGGCAACATCAACTAATACACCTACAACTTATTCTAAACTAAAAGACAATTAATTAATTTGGTAATAACTTATGCATTAATTTTTGTGAAAAATATGAAATATTTTATCTTTATAACTATTTGCCCACCCAAGGCGATGATGTGCCTAATTTGAACGTGCAATGGGCATAATTTTATAAACTTATGGTCAACTCACCTTTGCATTTGATGCTCTTTAAAGCCATTACATTAGATTTATAATTATTATACACAATTTCAATTACCAAACAAGTTTCGCACTCTGTGATGATAAATTTGTTTGGCTATTTTGGAGTCTTTGAAATCAAAATAGGTTCAAAAGTTGATATAAACTATATAGGATTACATAAGAAAAAATTATAAATAGCAGGTTTTAGTTATAAATTAAATTACTTACTTCAAACACAGATTTGTCATATAACAGGTATGTTAAAAGCCCGGATAACCATTGTTTTCTTTCTGCAGACACCGAGGAATGGGCTGCAGCATTCCATAAATACATTGGTAACTTAACTGCGATCCCCAAGCCGGTTACCAAGCGTGGGGATTATGGCAACCCCCCCCCCCCCCACAGGGGAGGTCTTTGTCCAGCAGTGGACGTCTTCCGGCTGTTAATGATGAAAATGATGATGATGACTTCATCTAAAACACAACATGAGTGATATTTAACTCTGAATAGATGGGTGTATGCAAGGTGTTGTTTTAAAGCCGCGTCATGTTCTAGGAGGTAACTCGGCTATCGATTCTGAGTCCGAATCAATAAAAAAAATTGTAGGTAAATATTTTTCATTTTTCTGTAAATTTACTTAAACGATTTATTATAGCCGTATTTTTAAGTATTGGCCCAAAACTTTCTCTTACATTGAACCTTTATGACTTCTGTGACATGCCCCCGAAAAATGCCACGGTTTCAAAACTACACCTTGTATAAGGGGGGTGACTTCTGCATGTCAATCAAGTGGTAAGCTGTCTTATAATTATGATCAATTGATAATAAATAAAACATTACAATTCCTACAAATTGTGTTGTCTGGCTTGTAGCAAGAAATGAGTAGAATGAGTTGAAACAATCAATGAGACCGTTTATTAATTTATATCTAATAACTAGCTGACCCGGCAAACTTCGTACCGCCTAAAAGTTTTTTCTCACCTTTTAAACCTTCCCTAGACTTCCACGAACCTATCAAGACCAAAATTAGCCAAATCAGTTCAGCCGTTCTCGAGTTTTAGCGAGACTAACGAACAGAAATTCATTTTTATTTATATAGATAATAATAAGCCCGCAGGGCACCTTGAGGCGAGGTGACGGGCATTAGCGATCCCGCGGGCTACCATCATCCCGAGTGCTCCAGGGAGAAGTCACCGTTCCTTCTTCTCCAGCTTGCCTTAATTGGCTGGCTGGAGTGAACGATGACAAGGAACAGGTCTCCCACCTCTGGCTTGCCTTCATTGGCCGTCCAGAGTGGAGTCGTGAGAGCAGTAATCCTGCTCGGAGGGTAAGAAACTATTCGTAAGTCGCGAGTGGGCCAGGGATGCAGGAGGCTTCGGCTGGAGCAGATGATCTGAGTAGAAAGCGGTGGTAGTTTCTTAACCCTTCAGTCACTCACATTCTCGTTGCCCCTCTATTGCTATATCTAGCAACCATTCCCGGGGCCCGGTCGGTGAGTTGGCGAGTCTCCGCCTGCCATTTTTACGTGTAATAATTACATTGTTTCGGCAGGTGCCATAGTCATCCATAGTTCCCAATTTTCCAGTCCTCAGCAACCCATACATAGCCCTACCCTTTTTTTTCCATTATCCACAATAGTTCTACACTAACCGAGGACTGTCCTTGGGTGCATTTCCATAATGCATACAGGGATAGTCGCCCGTTTGTGTGTCCATTACATTTAGATTAAAGTTGTCTAAAGGGCCTCTGCGCAGTTGGCTTCGGCCCCTCGTACGCCTCCCAAATGACCGGGACCCTGTGGTCCCGTGAATGGTAAAGACATACATTTTTTTAATAATAATAATAATAATATTTATTTACTAAAAACAAGCGAGTTACAAATATTTGATTTTAGGTATAGGCATACAATTACAGCTTACAATTTATAAAATCTCTGCCTCCCAAACTAGGTGATCCTGTATTTTGGGAGTCAGTGTTCCCTCGTTGAGTATTACAAAATTATGATGCTTATATTGCTAATTATTCTCTCAAATATTGTGTTAAGTGATATCTTATTCTTTAACTGAATACTTACATTATGATTCCAAAATCAGTCATAACTGCAATAGCCAGGATCATACTTGTTCATCTTATATAGTAAAATTATAGTAAGTACTTGTTTGATCAAGTGAGTAATAAATGAAATATATAGATACAGGTTTTATCTTGTACCCTCTATGTTACTGTCAACGAGATATCTGTTTCCCACTGAATTTCTCACTAAAACTTACCTAAGAGAGATTACGCAGCGCAGTTTTTCATACAAGCTTAAAAGTTAAATTCTATAAATACATAAAGATATTTTAATTAAAACGAAACCCATACGCAGTATATCAAGTATGACAAGTATGACATGACAAGACTGCCTCGTTGGCCAAGTGGTCGCAATTGCGACTGCCGACTGCAAGGGGTTCGATTCCCGGGTCAGGCAAAGTATTACTAGATTTAAAAAAAATCTTAGTAGTAGCACGGAGTCTGGAAATGTGCCCGGTATGGTGATAGGCTCACCCCCTATTACATTGGACTCATAACATAAATAGTGAAAAGTGGGTGTTAATTCTGTGTGCACTTCTGCCTACCCCTTCGGGGATAAAAATGCGTGATGTTATGTTATGTTATATTATGTTATGATAAAATACATTTATTTTTAGCGGATAATTACTTTGATATGGTTGTAGGTAAGATTTTGAGATAGGTATTAAAATTTTGTATGAAAAACTCACGCTAAAGTTAAATGTCCCCTATTTATGTATCGCAATTAACGAGTAAAACATTTAAATACTTACCTGACATCTTTATAAATCACATTTTCGTAAGGGTCAGAAGTCTCACCCCCATCCAAGGCTGCCTAGGCTGTATACTTTAATAAACATGTCAGGTAAATGTCAATAACGTTTCCTTATCTACATGTGATAAAGTCATAAATTCTTTGTTAATATTATTGTCTACCTTATTACAATATCATATTATTAGATTATTAATTGCTGTCGAATATTGATGTCAAAGACTCGGGAGATGCCTAAAACGAAATAATAAATTGCTCTGAACCAGCCTGAAAATTGGGGCATAAGAATGACTAGATTCGGGATGACAATAAAAAAATACATACATACATAACATCACGCCTTTTATCCCCGAAGGAGTAGGCAGAGGGACACATTACGGCACTTAATGCTACTGTACAAGGTAACACCCACTTTTCACTATTAATGTTATAAGTCCCATATATATCGGGCATGATTCCAGACTCCGTGCTACTACTGGGATTAAAAAAAAACCAGTAATACTTTGCCCGACCCCGAGACACCTTGCCTAGCAGTCGCACTTTCGACCAATGAGGCAGTTATAGCCAAGCAGGCAGTATAAATTAGTATTTTCAGCATTTATAGTGACAATCATTACGGACGAAGTTTTAGCAATTATTATAGATAGGACTGCCTCGTTGGCCGAGTGGTCGCAAGTGCGACTGCCGGGCAAGGGGTCTCGGGTTCGAATCCCGGGTCGGGCAAAGTATTACTGGGTTTTTAAAAATTCTTAGTAATAGCACGGAGTCTGGAAATGTGCCCGGTATATGGCAATAGGCTCACCCCCTATTACATGGGACTCGTAACATAAATAGTGAAAAGTGGGTGTTACATTGTACAGTGGCATTAAGTGCCGTAATGTGCACCTCTGCCTACCCCTTCGGGGATAAAAAGGCGTTATGTTATGTTATAGATAGGTCCTTATATACCTGTGTACCTATGTGTTAATTGAGGGATTTAAGTCACATTTTAATTATCCACCACAAACAGTAATCTGTAACTCTGAACGTGAACCCATATTACACAAGAAGGTACCTATATAATTTAATAGAGTTCTTACATACATGTTCCATATGTTAACAATTAAGGAAAAAAGAGCGGAAACTGAACAATAACATGATTCTATGGTTCGGTAACTTGTCAAAAAGGCTGCTTTTCTTATAGAGACTATTCTACTGCATTAAAATTGATTTCAATGGTAATGTTACATACCCCGCTCGATAAGTGTTCTACTGCAACAGACGAACTCAAGAACCGAAACTAAATCGAACCGAACCAATCGAACCCAAAACTTCGATCATTAAGGCAAATGAAACTGAAATCAAAGAGAAAAAGTTGATTCAGTATTTTAAACAAGAGGTAAGCAATAATTAGAGGTAATATGCAAAAATAGATACGCTACCAAATTGAACCGAACCAATTGAACCCAGAACGTTGATTATTGAGGCAAATGAAAGAGAGAAAAAGTTGCTTTAGTATTTTGATCAAGAGGTAAGCAATAATTAAAATGCTAATATAGATATTAAACGCACATGTGAGTTCATCATTTATTTTAGTTTAATGTTATGACGTATACTTTCAAGGTGTTGCATTAAACACATTGATTAACTAGGTAAAACAAAAAACCTCCATCAACTTTTAATGGCTTCTAAACAGTCGCCGGCCATTTGATTGTAACTAACGAGAATTTTGCATAGAAACCAATATTAATATTTGTCAGGTACCTACTTACATTAATATTATTAAAGCTTTTAGCCTTAGCTTCTCTATTGAATATTTCGTAAATTCGTTTATCCTATAATTCGTTAATAAGCTATATATTTTATTTATTTACTTATTTAAACCAATACATCTTAACTGCTATGTAACATATATGTACCAAGTTTAATATTGACATTATAACGTTCTAAAATATCTGATGGATTTCTATCGTAGATACAGTAAGTTTCCAAATAACAATCCGAATGGAATAAATAACTTTGTAAATACACTGAATCTTCAAATTGTTTAGATAATTTGATTTCCATTAATATCTGATTGTTTAGCCTGCGTACGGGCACGTTTGTAAGTGAGCGTAGCGCCGCGAAGATGTATCGCAGGGATGCGCCAGCGCCGACGTCGGGTCGCACGAAGTTCATAGGTAAACACGCCGGTATATAAACCCCATGCAGTGTCAACGAGCACACATTTGTGCCTGTGATTGCATCCAGTCCTTTTGTATTGAAGTCCCTGCCCTTCATCCCATCACAATGGTGAGGAAATATTCATCAGTTATTAAAATAATGACGCTTTTTCACTATCGGTTACCAATCTTGTCCTGTCGTGACTATCCTGCACGTAGAAAGTTTCAGTTAACCAGTTCTTCATTGGAATAAAACTGTTTCTGAACTTTTTGTAAGAAATAACTTTATTTGCATGCTTGAAAATAATCTTAAACTAATTGTGTAGGCAATACGTAAAACAGAAAATAGTAACTTGGCAAAGTTAAAGCGCTGTTAAAACGCCTTTGTGTATGTCCTTATATGGTATGGGGCTATTAACTATACTGGTGAATAATAAACGAAAGTACTTAGTTGTTCTATGTACACTGTGGTCTGTACTTTCAAGAAATAATAGGTATTATGTAACTTTTTTCTCTTCTTGTTAACCCAGTTGCACATTATGCAGAATCAAAGACAGTTGTGCATATGTCTCTAAGACGCGCCGAACTTCAGTGTTCTGGTGTTTTTATGGTTTCATCTATTATAAATCCTGGCTCACAGGAGTTGCAGCAATTTTAGGTAACTCATTTGAGATTGTAAAGGTATTTTGATTATGCAATCTTTTTAACTTAAACGACTATTCGCAAGTTGTCTCTTTTATTCTATGTATGTTTTGTAATTGCTCTCTTTAATACATTTTGTAACGATCTTTTTCACTTGAAATTTATAAAGGTTACAATATTTATTGTCACTGTACCTATTTTTATTTTGAGACTATTAACTTTATTTGTAAAAAGTAAGAAGTTTCGTTCTCAAGAACTCATAATATGACCTATACCGGGTTGTAATAAGTTTTAGTACGTATCACTGATCCTACAAGTATCGATGCTATTTGCACCCGTGAATGCACACTACAGGTGCACAAAATGTTCACAGCAATTGCTGAGTTATGAAAGCTTCAGCTTTCTCATGCACATAACTGTTACTGGAATACAAAGAATTTTAGTATGCAAATTTATAACCGTTACGTTATCACGGGTCAAAAGTCAACACGTGTTTCATGAACAGGAGTTCACAATACGGCTTTAGATCGTTGTCGAATCACGGACTCCTTTCTTTCCTCAAACCGACAATTTCTACCTACCTTACTCACGTTTTTGAGACGAGCAGCTTCCTATGTGTTCAGTTTGCTATACACAATATCAATCGTAAAATATTATGTAGTCATTTTCCAACAAAGGACTTTTGTAACTGGTGAACGAAACGTATTGCCTTGTGAGGCGGTTAGTGCATGCAATGTGTGGTGGTTGTGTGAACCATAGTGCTGAGTTTTAGAGGATAAAGTATTCGTATTGTTTACTTTCATACAATGGAATTAGATTATTTAATGCAGGTAAGCTTTAGGCGGTTTTAGCAAGTTTGCTGATCAACAGAGACAGCCGAAGAGACACCTCTTACATCAAGAGCGCCTCCTGGCAATCTTTTTGATTCACTTAACATTAATTACAGACTCATAATACCTTCTTAGGATATATATACATTTTTATGCAATTGATTTATTCCCAGTATTAACACTAAAGAAATAAACCATAAAAAGCTCATACTTCCGACACCAAGGACTCGCCGTAAACGACTAAAACATATCAACTAATCTATTAACATCTATTAATAGCCTCTTTGATGTAAATTGCAATTTATTGTCAATTTATTTGATCATAAAACATAAAATATTGCAACATATTGCACTAATGTCCATCACATACTTACTTACATTAATTGGAAGTTTGCAAAACGGAAATTTCCGCGGAAACTTGAATAGATGGAGTTTCTTGTGATATGAGGAAAGGTTTGTCATTAGTCCATTCATCTTAATGATAAAGAGATCAATAATAATATATTAGCTTTGTAAAATGTACAGCGTCTATTGCAAAGCTCACTCATAGGTTTCCGACATGGATTGCAACTGTAACTAACAAATACGGTCGTATTGTAAATGCAATGGCCGCGCGAAACCGATTGTGTGATAGCTCTTTGTAAAATAAATTAGCACTCTTGTCCGCAGAAACGTAAGCAAGATTTTGATTCGATTACGTACCTAATTACACTTTACTTATTATGAAGGAAAGGTCTAATCGCGGCTTGGGAAAAAAAGTGTACTAAAATTCAAAGCCGTAATGCAGTGTGACATAATTGTTGCATTATTTGGTTATCAAGTACGTAGTTAATTATGAAGATAAGAATTGATTTGTATCTCGATTATTACATAGAAGTATTTAGCTTCTGATTACATATTCCTGATGAAAGTTACTAAAATGAAAGTACAGCGGGCAACAGGTCAACCTATTCTTTTATGTCAAATTACTTTATTAGATTTTCAACTTCATCGTTTACACATACAGTCGAAAATACAATGACAAAATTTGAGACATTAGAATAAGTTCAAGTGCCGGCAACAGTACCTTGATAAATAAGTAAATGCTCTTACTTCAGGCATATACGTATGTCAGTTTTAAATTAGGTAAAAAAAGATTCAAATTGCTTTTATGATTTAAATACGCAAAACCAATTTACCTCATTATTAAATTAAAACCTTAATAAATTGCAGAAAACTCTAAAAAATATCGTGTAATTAAATAAAAAGTAATAACAATAACAATTGACTGTACCGTCGATGTGGTGGCTAGGCAACTGGCTATGTGAAATTGTATGTTGGTAAACGCACCCACGACACAGGAAAAAACTCTAGTGTAAAGCAACATTTAAAAAATATATACAGCATCAGGTAACAAACTGATGACGTAATTCTATTTCATCTGTGGACGATATAAAATTGACGGTGCATATAAATCACTGAATGCAGTTTGCGGTTTCAACACACGCTTTCTATTAACTCACCTATTTTCATTGTTATAGAGAAAGGTTTTTAACCTATGTGCTAATATTATAACATATGTACATATAAAATGCCGGCAGCATTTGATATGTATGTTATAATATATTATAATTTGAAATTTTGTATGTAATCTGTGGTTGTATTGTGCCCGGTATATGACAATAGGCTCACCCTTATTACATGGGCCTCATAACATTAATAGTGAAAAGTGGGTGTGTTACAATGTACAGTGGCATCACTGCCTACCCCTTCGGGGGATAAAATGTGTGATGTTATGTGATTAAGCTATTTACTAGGGTTTACCCAAATTAAGACATAGGTGCTTAGAATTTAATAACACCTATGAGCTGTGCAATTGTGCATAACTTTACAAGAATTAAATTACTAATGAAATAATTATTATAATATTAATTTAATTAACCTTTCGAGTAAAATTTCAATTATGTATATTTATATAATAATGCAATCGTAATTGCTTGGAGATATTTACTACTGTTAGCAATAAGACTTAGGTAGACTTTTTTTAAGAACGTAGCGCCTGCCTATATATAAAACGCACGATTAAAAAAAAACTTTTAAAATCAATGCTATTCGCTGCTGTCAGGCGATTGCCACATTTGCCTACGTTAGTAATTTCTTACAGTATAAATACCAAAGATATAATAAAGAAGTTAATATATACATTTTTTTATGGCATATCCGGTAAACGAGCAGACGTATCACCTGATGGTAAGCAATCGGCGTCGCCCATGGACGCCTGGAACACCAGAGGAGTTTCAAAGGCGTTACCGGCTTTTTGTGGATTAGGAGTTTCATTGGGGATTCAGGAATTGGGGAGATTGGGGAAGGGTAGGGTAATTGGGCCTCCGGTAACCTCACTCACATGACGAAACACAACGCAAGCGTTGCTTCACGTCGGTTTTCTGTGAGGCCATGGTATCACTCCGGTCGAACCGGCCCAATCGTACCGAAGCATGGCTCTCGCACTTGAATATATTTGTCGTAGATACTATACCTGATTAGTTTTATTTCATCAACAATGAAAACCCATTGTATGCATATTTACTTGAATAAATTGTTTGAATTTTTTGAGCTACTTAACAATAAAGCATAGTTAAATAAATATAATAAAATGAAACATACAATAATAAAGCAATAATTTATTCAAACTGTCAGAAACTAAAGCGTGAAATTAAGAGATTTTAATGTGATAGTTTATTCATAATTTTTAAAGAAAACTTCTTACTCCTTAAAATGATTTAAACGAAAACGATACCACGGTCTTCTCACAAGACATGTCACAACAGTCTTTAAAATTAACATTACCACCATTGTGAAATTACATACAACAAAGACTCCTGCGTCGCCTCTGTTTATATTATTTTAAGTATTAAAGTTGTTTACGTACCTTCTGTCGAGTAGTGAGCACTTTATTATGTATTATTTATTTTTATATTACTTGGTTCTCAGGGTAAAAACCACATCTAACCACTTACCGTTCGCTGATATTTTTTATCTAGTTTAAAAATCTCTTATTTATGAAAAACCTACATGGTTGGCGCCATTAAAGTGCCTGTCGACTTATTATTTTATAGTTACTCCCTACGTTTGGTTTACGTAAGATATTCACCCATTTTTCACTTGAATATAAGGCACGTTAACTGTTGCTATTAAAATAATCCATCAAGTTGATTAATTGATTTTTTTTTCTGTTTCAGATCTCTTTATTCTTTATACTCCTGGTAGCAGTAACGTATGCGACGGCACAAGCGCAGTCTACCGCTCCGATCCCAATTATTCGCTTCGAATCAGACGGCCCTAATCCTGATGGCTCATATAAATGGCTGTAAGACGTTTTTGTACTTTTTTGTTATTTTACTTTAACCGATTACCATGATACAACCGTAGTAAATTTCACTTAATGTTGTGATATTCCCACTGAAAGGTAAGTGATCTAATAAAAAAAGACTGCATATTATTCTAATTAATGTTACCTAAACATAAAGTTTAGGTAATACTAAAGCTTGTCTTCATTTGTCAACATTTCTAACTTCTAAATTTTCATCTCTAGGAGCCTAGCCCTATTTTTCAGTCATATGCTAAAGCTGAAACTTGAACATAGAAACAAAAATTACTTACATTGATAACGCTTTTGTGAACGATAAAATTTAATAACGATAATTATTTTACATCACAAAAATTAACATTCAATTACGAACCATACAAAGCTACCGCTCCTATAGTTCTTACTTTAATGTGCAAAATATAAAAGGTAATCTCGTCGGTGCATAATGCACGTCAACACATCAACTTCTGAATAAAATATAAAATCTTGAAAGATAAAGATCATGACACACAGATTGCAAGATAATAATAATATACCCACAGTGTCGTCAACACTCGTTGGTGGTAACATTATTTTTGATGAGTAAGAATTTCATTTTATGAGAGAAAAGGTTTTTTGTTGTTGATGGTGTTTATTATGTAGACATTGTACGTACCTACCTAGAGATAAATAAAGATGCAGAAGGTATACAGTACGTCAGTCTCTTAAAAAAAAAAGACAAAGACAAAGAAATATCAAATGGAATAGTTATAGCAGATCTCTTTATCTGAATATACAAAGTTTCTCAATCGAGGTTCCATTTGATTTGGTCCTTTTCTTATTATTATGTACTAGCGACCTGCCCCGGCTTCGCACGGGTGCAATATGCATGTATTTTACATATAAACCTTTTTTCAAACTATATATTAAAAAAAACCGCATCAAAATCCGTTGCGTAGTTTTAAAGATTTAAGCATACATATATGGACAGACAGATGGCGGATAGCGACTTTGTTTTATACTATGTAGTGGTAATAATTACCTATGTTCCCTCTTTTCAGATACGAGACAGGTAATGAAATCAATGCTGAAGAGTCAGGCTACGTAAAGAACTTCGGACAAGGTGAAGGCAAAGAGATACAAACTGCGGAAGGCAAGTTCAGCTATAAAGCTCCCGACGGTTCGCTCATTGCACTCACGTACATTGCAGACGAAAACGGATTCCAACCACAGGTAACAACATTTATGCTAATTCTCAGTTACCAAGAAATAGACACAATTTTCCTCCTTTTCAATCTGATAACGAAGGCTCGAGATGTAAAACTAACATAAATAAAAAATATTCAACCACATAACCTATTTCGTCTTAAACGTTTTGCAAGAATATTCACGGGAATAAAAAAGCTTGCGACAAAAGATACTTATGATTCAAATTACTTATGGCTCTCAACTTATTAACAAATTTAACACTGTGGTTACGCCTTTAACCATAAAAGGATGTGACAAGATTGAAGCATCGTTTCAACTATTGTGTAATAATGCATAAAATAAAATACGTCTTTAACACCTGCTAAATTGCAATTATATTTATGCTGCGGAGCGCCGCTGGCACATAGAAGCCTTGACATCTTTCCAGAGGGATCACAATTCGTGGTAAAATCCTCTGTACATGATTCACCGAATCCGGTCTAGCGAATATTTATGACAAGTCCCGTTTAACCACCTCAATAAAACAAATTCTAAATTGCATTTTTAACAATATGACGCAAGATTTGTGAAGCCTGGTCTAATTAATTCATGTTTTCATATACAAATGTAAAATAATTTGCACAGTCGTGTCATTTAGTGCTTTGTTCTAACTAACCTCGAACGGCACATCACTCCAAATCTAGACAATACTAGTGAAATCAGCATTGACCCACAAAAGAGAATCTAGTAATTTTATTTACACTATATTTCATTCTATAACATAAACACTCGTTTCGTAAGGAGACAGTAATTGTCCATTTGTGATTATGTAATAAACGCCTACATAGATGGCCGGGCGGTCATACATCTTTGTTTCTGTAACGAACATAGATCAATTATATTTATGTATTCAAAATGCCAGCCTTACGATTAAGGTCTTCATTATTTTATACGCTTTCGATGATGGAATATCTAGTTAAAGTTATCCGAGGCTCGTATATTAGATCCAGTTGTAATTTTATTAGCCGGCCGTCCTTGTTCTTTTTTCATACAAAGTTTCGCGAATCCAAGTACGGAAAACATTAAAGTGAATAGGTTATCGGCACTGTTGCCATCAAAACGAGGTGTGCAAAAGTTTGCATTTAATATTAAGAGTAATGTTGAGATGAAACAAGGTGTGGTCCGTGTGAAGGCATAGGTTGTAAATACTCGTAAAACGTCTCGAGCCTGAATCATCATTGCGTAAAGGCTTAGGAAGATGTCTGCGGTGCGCTCGCGCTGCAGTGGCGTGGATGTGGGTCTTAGTTAGCCAACGTGTGTGCAAATGTCGCTGTAAAATATCAAACGTCGACCCGTGACCCGCTCTTGGGAAATGGGAAGGCTTCTGGTGTCGACATTGAATATCGACAACTGACTTCTGTTGACTGATAAGGTGATTCATTAGTGATCCACTATCGTCGCCTGCGCAATATTTGACAAACTCTTAGTGGTGGTTATACAACTTCAAGCACATGCTCATTGAAATGGTGCAACCATTATTATAATTATGTTTGACTATTAACAGCATATGTGTGAAAAATTTACATAAATGTACTAATAAATCTTGATAAATAATAAAAGAAATTGACCGTTTTGCTGTAAAATATTCCATTGTATTTCTTAATAATAAAAATGCAGGAATTCTTAAAATACAAGTCTAAATGTCAGAAAAAAAATTAATTAATTAATATGTTTCTTCTATATTTGTGAAGCTTTCTCAACTATGAATAAAATTTATTGGCGGCGATGACGAAAGTAATCTACTTCAAATCAACTGTTACGTCAAACTGGTCGCGTGAAATATGTATGGAAATAAACGTGATATTTATACCTAAACGAAGTCAAATCATGTCAATGTTAATGGTCCCATTTCAAACGCAGAATCAGTTAACCTGCTATTAATATGAACATTAAATCCATTCATTAAACTTCTAGTTAAGTGTTTAACTATAAATAAATATTGGGATAATTAAACAACTTGTATTTAGTTCAAACTTATTTAGAAAGTTTTCTATATATCATGGATACATAAATAATTAGTCTTTCTATATTGACACTAAACATCAATTCTTTAATAAAAATGTTTGACAAATTGTTAATTAGCATTCATTTATCACAAACTCGATAATATTATATTGGTGAGTAATTTCTTTGACAAACCAACGACAAATGGTTAAAGATTCACACTTTGACGACCATTTTGTAAAGCTCAACATTTGAGATACTTAATGATATTTGCAATAATAATTTTTTTTTACGAGAATACCACAATTGACAAGAAGTCTAGCCAATTTCGCTTAAGATTTTAAGTTTTTCGAAACACTATCATATGTATGTACATATGTAGAGGTAGATACTTACTTCAAGTAACTTTTCAGATTTAAATGACCTCCTGGGAATGCGAAACTTATTTATATATAGGTTCATACGCCAATGATAGACCGTGGTTAACCTTCCGTGATGGGGTTTGCCAATATTAGGTACACATACCTCTAGTTTTGACGATACTTAGATACCTGGATAGGTATGGGTAAGAAATCACTGGTTATCGCTAATAATTTTTTATTGGGTCATCTCTGTACTTTTATGTAATCGTTTTAAAATGATTATCTTTTTGAATTAGAGCAACAATCTAATGTTATGTAAAAATGCAATACGAAGAGTATAATATAAAACTCACGAATCCCCAGGTGTGATTTATCAAAATTAAAAAGGATGAAAGAAAATATTATTTGTCTCACATTTGTGTGTTAAAATAATTTATAAATGTAAATAGTTACAGAGTGGTGTTTTAATTATGTTATTAATGAGGTTGTAGTCAATTAATCAATCCTTTTTACATAACAACAATTTCTCTCAACGCGTGTTATTCAAACATGTCACAGGTCATTACGTTTTGTTATGTATTATGTGGTAATGCAATAGATAAGCTACCCGGAATCGTATACCTGATATGGTAAAGATTTTCAAGCGAATTTGTCTAAAAATTGTTAAAACCTACCTGTACGAATTAAGGTTTTAATTATGTTTAATTTTAGCGGTAGTTAGTAATAAATTTCAGTGACCATGACTGAAAAAGTTTTTATTTGAAACGAAATCTTCGCTATCGACGACCAGAACATATTTATCAACCTGCAAAATTGTAAAGCAATAATCTACTAGATTCAGATATCTGAGAAATATAAATCCTTTTTTTTTAATTTCCAGGGCGAACATCTGCCAACTCCTCCACCAATCCCGCCAGCAATTGCAAAAGCTCTAGAGTACTTGAAGACCCTTCCTCCTGGAAATAACGAAGGTGCTTCATCCAATATCAAGCCTCAATATCAAGCCGCACCTTTCAAGGCCAGGCCACGATTTTAATAGAAAAGTTTGGCGCGTCTGATGTTATGTATACGATACAGTAACATTTAAAATGAGCGACTTTTGCACATAATCGTAATTAATATGTAAATATAGTAAAGTGTAACGAAATATAGAGCGAAACATAAAATAATCGTTTGTCACATATACATACCCGGCTTAATTATTATGTTTTCGTCTTACTCACGTAACTGTTTGACGAGTAACTCGACTAGTTTCAAGCCATGCTAAAGGCTTATATTCATGAGCAGCATTCCGCGACCCGCGACGCGGCGACTGTCGCGCTGCTAGCAGCAGGTTCCTCGTCAAACAGTTACGTGAGTAAGCTGAAAACATAATAATTAATTTAGTATGTCTCACGATAGTTATAATATAAATATATTTACCCGGCGATAAATATTGCATATTGACTTTTGGAGAGAGACTATGTTGTATGATATTCCAATCATTTGGTTGTACAAAACAGTTTTTTCAATACTTAGATGATTCATAGAGAGTGCTCAACTAGTTTTAGCAGTATACGAAGTAATTATGAGCAGTATACGAAGCGACCGGTTGTCTTTTTTCCAAAGGTTGGTATGCAATATTTATTGCCGGGTACTACTGTAAATGGAACCGGAAATTTGTACCTAATAAAATTATTCGTCTGAAAGTCTCTGTGGGTCTATATGACCCGAGTTTATATTTTGTCACATATGAAGATATAACGTAACATAATTTCAATGTGGTTCCGAAATGTTACACCTAAAACGTTAATAGGTATATTTTTAAATTGCCTAAATAGTATTCATGTGTATTTTGTTAATGTTTAAAATAGATTTAAGTAAAATTTTCTTCCAGTAAAGTCATTTTTATTTGTAAGAATAAGTGCAATGTAATTGAAATTCAATAAAGGTATTGGACGTTTCGCCAGTCTTTTATGTACGAGTTGTTTAAAACTTACGGTCAGCCTCGTAGTTAAAATTCACTTTGCTTATAAATAATAAAACTTCTTTGAAAGTAATTATTTGATAGATTTTACGACATAATAAGACTTCATGAGTCGGTAATAAAAGTATATAGTTTCTATATATTAACGTATATTAATAACTTCAGAAATATTAACACCATTATGTTTTGGTTTACTTTGCGAGCTACTAGATGAGGGAAACTACTATTAGAACCGCTAAAATCTTTTCTTACTGATGGGACTCTACCTCTATGACTTCCATCACGAATGTGACAATTTGGTTATCTCTCCAATTTTCATTAGTCCCTTACATCACATTTGCCAAATATTGTTTAATCGTTGGTAATTTTTTCGATAAAACGATATTCGTCTATTTAAAATGATAATGCTTCAAGGTTAAGGTACAGAGGTTATGAATTTAATATTCATAAACAGTTCTCATTCGATATTTTATATTTTTAATCAAAATGTATGAATATGTTTCCCTCTCGATGGATGATGATGATGTGACATCTAATTTCAACATAATACATAGAATAAGAATTAATCTTATTGACACATTTGTGCCTACATATGTCGTTGACCTTGTTTTTGATAAAATTTCTTAATAAGTAGCCAAGTTGTGGGGCTATTTACGACCTTTATTTCCCTTAATACCAGAATAACAAGAAAAGTGAAAATTATAGATACGATAGTATGACGAAATAAGACCATCAATCGGTGAATAATGGCAACTTTGATGTCATAGATTAGATAAGCGGTAGACTCGCCCTCTGTTATATAGGGGTTAATAGTATGGCTGACGTAAAGTAGGTGTGTCCTGCATAGTTTGTCCAAGTTTTCACTTCACTTCGTCACACAGCGTAGAATAAAAATCGTCAACAATATAATCAGTTTTGAGACGTTCAACAGCTGAATATACATGATAATATAATATAAATATGCCTTCCCCTATAATTTTCACAGCGACTTAGAAGTGACCTGCATGGATACTTGTGGGAAAATGAACGTTCAATGTCTAGAATATCTTTCAACAGAAAGATTTATTAAGCAATGCAGAAACAATGATGTCAATTACTAGAAGCTCCATTGTAATACAAATAATATAATTAGACACCTAATATAAGTTTACTACATAGAAATACACGTTTAATCTATGGTGAGGCTAAAATTAGCTTGATTGTTTTTCAGGAAGCTCATTCAGTCATTTTTATTTTGGCATTCTCTAAAAGTCTAAAATATCGGCTCTTTGCTTTGAGCTAATGCATTGTTATTTCCACAACTCATTACCACAAAACAATCTAGTAAGTACTTGATAATGTATTACATGTTTCAGCACTTCTTAACGATAATTAACAGTTTAGTTACGGTTTTAGATCTCAAAGTAATACCACAACAGCAACAATTGACCTCGTAAACAAAATAAAAAAGAATATAGACTGTAAAAATATATGTTTAGGCATATGCCTAAACATATATTTTTAGACCTAAAAAAGGCGTTTGATACAGTTTCCCACAAACTACTTTTATTGAAATTAGAATCTATCAATATAACTGACAAAGCCCTGAAAATGTTCAAATCATATTTAACAGACCGTTCGCAGGTGGTGAAATTGGGTAATTATCAGAGTGACGCAAGACCTGTAACATTTGGTATTCCACAGGGATCCATTTTGGGTCCCTTACTCTTCCTTATATATATCAATAATATAAATGATACAAAACTACACGGTCATCTTACCTTATATGCCGATGACACATGTCTATTTTACTTTGGGCCTTCGATTCATGACATTATCTCACAAGCCCAAGAGGATTTAAATTCCCTATTTACCTGGTTTCAGTTCAACCTTTTAACAATAAACACTTCGAAAACATGCTATGTAATATATAAGGCAAAAAATAAACATATTCCCCCATTTAATCCACTTACAATAAATAATGAGCCGTTACAGCTAAAATCCTGCGAAAAATATCTTGGGCTTAGAATAGATAGCTCCCTCTCCTGGACTGTTCACATTGACTACGTCAAAAATAAGCTTTCGTCATTAGTGGGAGCACTGCACAGTATAGTCAGATGTATTCCACAAAGATTACGGTACACTATATATAATTCTCTAGTGAAGCCACATTTGTTATACTTGATTGAAATATGGGGCAGTGCACCAAAAACAAAACTGTCGCAACTACAAATCACACAAAATAAACTGATAAAAATGCTCTTCAATTATCCGTACCTAACAGCAACGACAAAGATATACAAAGACACAAAATTAATGAATATAAAACAATTATACACTTACAACATATGCATTTTTATCAAAAAAGTTCTTAACAAAACCATACATTCAAATATTACTCTTACACAACACAAACACGTCACTCAACGAAGTACCCGGCGAGCAAGTCTGTTGGTTTTACCAAAAATAAGAACAAATTATGGCAAAAATATGCTCACATTTGAAGGAGCACAGCTTTATAATAAAATACCTTCGCGCATAAGAAACCTGCACTCATTCAACGCATTGAAAACTCAGCTTTACAAATATTTACTTCTTAATCAAATACCCGAAAAATGAATGTGTTGGATGGGACTTGTTTATTGTCATGTTTTGTCCAGATGTTGTCGAGCCTAACCTTACCTACCTATGTTGTTATGTTCTCAAGTAAGTGACATGTATGTTATTATTGAGAATAAAAATTCTTTAAACCTAGTTAGTAGATGTTGAAATACTTGAAACTGTGAGGTAAATCAAAGATTAATATTTTTTATTATAGTATACAGAAGTTACGTATCACATCATCACACATCAACAGCCTATAAGTGGCTACTGCTGACCAAAGGTCTCTTCTCACACGGAGAAGGTTTAAAATCACCACGCTTGCTAAATGCGGGTTGGCAATTTCAAACTAATAATTAGAAATTGTAAAGTCTAGGTCTCACGACGTGTCCTTCACCGTTTGTCAGTGCTATGTAAATAATCTTTGAAAATACATATATAACTCGCTATAAGTCACATTGGTACATTTTGAACCCGCACCCTCATACATGAGAAGCGAGCGTCTTAAACCTCCACCACGACCTAAGTTACGTATTTTTTTTTTTTTTAAGGGGGGAAAATCATCGAATGACTGCTCCCGCCTGGGTGAGGCGGGAGGGAGTATCAGACTCTTACTGACTAAAAACCACCCTCCTCGTTCCTTCTCCTGCACGTCGAGCCGGTTACCCGTTAGGTTCTCCGCTATTTAAAGCTACTAGAATTGTTCCCTGTGTATGACAATAATGGACTCACTACTTATTACAAAGGACTTACAACAATATTATGTTCAGTCCTTGGTTTTCCCCATAATTGATTACGCTGATGTGTGTTACTACGACCTGAATGCAGATCTCCTCAATAAACTTGACCGCCTTCTAAATAACTGCATTCGATTCGTCTTTAATCTGCGTAAATACGACCATGTCTCTGCATATCGGTTGCAACTAAAGTGGTTGCCCATACGTCAACGCAGGAAACAACGGGCGTTAACCACTTTATTCTCTCTTCTTAATTCCCCCACTTCTCCTAGCTATCTATCCTCCTATTTTCAGTTCATAAGTGCAAATCACAGCAAGTATCTTCGTTCCACTAATAATCTTCTTCTACAATGTCCCACGCACCGGACCGACTTCCTTCACTCTTCATTCTTTGTCCAATCCATTCTGCTGTGGAATGCGCTGCCCACGGATGTCAGGACGGCAACCAGCCGGCTTAGTTTTAAAGTTAAGGTTCGTGAACTATTGCAGAGGGAACAGACAGACGCATCACGTACTTAATTTGTCATTTTGGCGATTGTATTTAATATATATGTATAAATATATATATATTATATGTATTTTTATTCCCAATTTATTTATTCACTTTTATAGTATTGTTATTTAGTAATATTGATAATGTATCTTATGTAATTTACATTATACCTATATATACGGATATATGTATGTATTTACAGTTATGCATCACATAAACCATTATACCTATTACACCTACTGTTGCACATCTCTGCATCACCCCATGGTTGACTGTTAGAGAATGCCACCCGGCATTAAGTCCGCCATCGTATGCTTGTTATACAGAAGTGTTAATAAATATTAATACTTGAAAAGGTACATAATATTCAAGTGTTTGATAGATGTTCTCGTGTAACAGATGATACGTAAAAATAAACATGGCAAGTGACATCTCAAGTACTGTATGTACATAATTTATGACAGCAGTAAAGCTTACATGATGGAGTATGTTAATACATTGTATTTTTAAATGAAGCCTACCACGCATAATTAAGTACAATATGGTGAATAAGAATCATTGATTTAATTATTACTTAGTACCATTGCAACATTTAAACCTTTGATTCCTCATCGTCAGTATCATTCCAACCAAAAGAGATCTACTGCTGAAAATAAGCCTCCCAGTGATATCCAGATTGGTCAGTTGGAGATTGGCATACACCCAGCGGTTTCCTGCAACATTCAGAATTTCGTTATTTAGTCGATTTATTTTTTATCTATCTATGTAAGATATAGTGTAAGATATAATGTAGACTGTCTCATTGGCCAAGTTGTCGCTAGTGCGACTACCGAGCAAGGCGTCTCGGGTTCGATTCCTGGGTCGGACAAAATATTACTAGGTTTTAAGGTAGGGTATAAGAAAAACTCAGTAGTAGAACGATGTCTGGAAATGTGGCCGATATATGACACCTCCTATTACATGGGACTTTTAATATAAATAATGTAAAGTGGGTGTTACATTGTAGGTACAGTGGCATTAAGTGCAGTAATGTGCACCTCTGCCTGACTCTTCGAGCATAAAAGGCGTGATGTTAGTTATGTTATGTATAATATAGTGTAAGGTACCGTAAGCTAAAACGAAGTTGAAGATCGTGCCTTCTAACCTACTAGATGCATCGTAATCACTTAAATCTTAGCAATTCTTTTGTGAATCAAATTGTAGTGATTAAATAAATAAACAGCATTAGATATTTCACAACTAACTCAATATCCGTACGTGTGCAATTTAAGAGCGATGCTGATGTAGTGAAAATTACTTTGGTTGTTTACTTAGAAAACCATTATCTTATCCAAACCTAAAGGTTAGATCCATCTTCATATACACATCAATGGCCGTCACCCAGAACAAGTCCCGATATATTACGAAATTAAATTGCTATGATTTCCATCAAACTACTACAATTTTAGTTTAACATTTTCGTTTGTTTTATTGATTGCATTAGACACGCGTGATGGCAAAAATGTTGAAGCCTAATCGTCAATTCCAATGCATTTGCAAGTTTTATTCCACCTTACCGATTCGACGCAATGTACAGTTTGCAAAGACACATAAAAATAACGGCTAGTAATATCAATATAAATAATAATAATATAACAGCCACGTATCAACTTCAGATTTAGCAAAAACAATAAAAAGGCCATGACCAAGATGAATCACGAAAAATAAAACAACAATTGCAGACGGACGATTTATCAACGGATTTGAAGGACGAGCAGCAACAATGCGGAACATCTTGGCATTTTGGCTGATAACCATCTGTTACAGAGTTGGAATACTGGTCTGTTTTGCTTACTGAATACCAAAAACGTTTTTCCAGTTACATAGAAGTGCTTCTTGTATTTTATCAGCTAGATTATAATATGGTCACTACGGATTTTGAAACTAGGCCTCAACTTTAGCCTTTATACAAAAATGCACTAGGATCTTACTCAAGTGTGTGCAAATGTGTCGAAGATGACTTCTTTGAGCATAAGATATATGATATTGTGAGTATTATGCTCCTACCAGTTTTGTGAATAGCGCTATATAGCGTGACGCTTTACATGAGTGTTATGTCAAGCCTTATAACCAAATTATGCAAATCTTCTAGGCGATACACGTATGTATTTATATAAGAAACCGTTATTTTACACATTTTAAAAACGTAAATAGATATGTAAGTATTTTGTTTTTATTTTTTTTTAAGGGGTGAAAGCCATCGAAGGACTGCTCCCGCCTGAGTGAGGAGGGAGGGAGTGTCAGATTCTTACTGACTAAAAACCACCCCGTTCCTTCTCCTGGACGTCGCGTCGAGCCGGAGCCCCGGTAACCCGTTAGGTTCTCCACGACAGTATAGAATCCATTTAAAGTACCTATATTGTATTTTGAACAAAATTAATGCAAGAATTTATGATCGGTATCACAAGTGATTAATGTATTAAGACTAAACGTGACAATGCCGTTTTATATTTTTATAATTTATTTGTCTTAAGAAATTCGTGAGGCTATATTTGAACTTTAACATTTGCTTTAAATTTATCTAACTTGGTCTTCATTTATTGTTTAACGTACTGTTCAAACTACAGGATTTACTAAAAGCTTTATAAGCATTTTGAGTGGTTTAGTGCATGACGCATAGGTCACCTCTCTCGTAAATGAATGAATGTGTCACACATCAAAACAACGAACACGTTTCAGGAATACCCATCATAAGTTTATATGCCTATGAATATAGGTTTTTTCAACCTATTCCTTGCAAAAATGAAGACTTTTTCTTTAAAATTTTATTCAGGTACTTCAATTGACTCAGCGATAGAAGTACAAGTGATAATGACAAATACAGTAAATTGTATTGGTGCACCAAAAATAGTAGTTGCAGCAACAGGAACTTTAAAGCATATCGAGATGAAGAATTTTTTACTTATCGTAGCTGTGGTGAAATTCGTAGCTGGGAACAAAATAACTTCTTCAGTCCTAAGCATATAAAATTCATCTTGTAACGAAAAGGTCAGTTTCAATTAAAGTCTAGCAATGGTACAAGGTAATTAAGGATGTTTAGAGTGTTACAAGTTTGAATTATTACATTACAACATTGTTGCCATGAAATGTATGTGAATACGTCAAAAGTCTGCAACGAACAACAAAATCAACGGCATAATTGGTGTAGTAGCCAAGCCCTACGCTACTATGCAACAGATATATAATAATTTGCTTCCCATATAGAATATTTGTGAGATTTTTAGTAGGTTAATTTTGTTTTTAGTTGAAGAACTCATAATGTAATATGCTAGAAAATCCATGACTGGACTATAAACTGAGTCTCGCAGTTTTAAAGGTTGAGGTGCTACAGTCAGGTCTCCGTCAAATAGGTCGGCTTTTATTACACCCACGGTTGAATGTTAGTTAGTTTATATAAATTAATAGGTGTTTGGATAGTTATTTGGAGTCCAACCTCGTCATCAGTTATATTTCCTTCCATGTATAAAATTATGAAATGGGTTCAATTATATTTTCAATAGCACTATAAAGTAGTATCGTTGATTAAAATACCACTATTGCCGTTGACCTATCCTCTCCTCCTCTTTATGTATCACAATGGCTTGGGTCACACAATTTATGCACATTTAATAGTACCATGCAATTATGCCCTAATCGAGGCAGTATTAAAGCTTAACTATTCTTAATTGAGAGGATAAACTTATTTGGAGATGATATGATAGGTTTTACTTGTGATCACCGACTCAACTTACAGCATAATTATGTAAAAAAAGCCTCTAGTATTTTCTCTAAAGCGTAAGTGCTTACTATTATTATGAAACTTACTACGGGATTAACTGAGAATAGTGATGAGTCAACCAATTCCTTATAAAGTATCGACCTTTAAGTTTAGATGTATTCATCAAACGTACCGTTACTGTCTATAAGGATTAACAATACATGACACTAGGCTTGGTTATTTTTTAAAAAGGATATGCAGAGGTGTGCAGCCGTTTATATGATTATAAACCTACCTGGCTTTTACATAATATGACCAAATAATCTTTAAACTTAAAAATACCCTTGGTGTTATTTTTGTGCGCGCCCACCATGACTATTAAAACAACTACATACCATTATTAACCTCGCATCCTTTGATCCTCGAAGGGGAAAATAGAGGTTCACAAACAATATATAATTCGTATACAATATATGACTGCCTCCTTGACCGTGTGGTCGCAAGTGCGACTGCCAGTCAAGGGGTCTCGGGTTCGATTCCCGGGTCGAGCAAAATGATACTGAGTTTTTATAAAAATCTCAGTAGCAGCACGGAGGCTGGAATTGTGCCCGGTATATGGCAATAGGCTCACCTCCTATTACATGGGACTCATAACATAAATAGTGAAATGTGGGTGTTATATTGTATAATGGCATTAAATGCTGTAGTGTGCTCCTCTGCCTACCCCGTCGGGGACAAAAAGGCGTGATGTTATTATGTTATGTACGCTGCTGATGAGGAAAAATCCCTCTGTGGTTCGAAACTAGTAGAGCTTTTCTCAGTATATTTATGTGAGTTTAGTTAATTTAGTATTTCTCACGATAGTTATTATAAAAACAATATATAACTTCCACGTAATAGAACTGATAACTACAATAACTAATTAATCTAATATCAACACATTGACATCTATCTAACACCGTGTCTAAATAGAAGGTATTTGATCTTTACATATAATTTGAATTATAATTAAACTCGTATGCTTAAGTATATGAATTAATTATCTAGCTAATACAATTGAAACATTCCAATACTACACATTAACTACGAATAATTGTAAATAACAAATTGCGTTGTAATTGGATTCTGTTGTTTGCAATACGCCTAAAGTATTAAACGTTGCCGTAGGGCTTCAGTTTGTTGAATTAAAGTTTGCAGATGATGAGCAATTTATGCATACTGCAATCTTCTTTGACTAGCTATGTAAACGTTTGTGTAATGTTTTATGAATATCTCATTGTTTTAAAGGTAGCAAGCGCGATTGCCAAGCGATGGGGTATTCAGTCCTGAGAGCGCTAAAGTATTTTGGAAGTTTCGACTACTGAAAACAACCTAATAGTAATTTTCCGAGAGAGGAATTTCGTCAAATGACTTCTTCAATTAAAAACCCACTCTATTTAAATTTTTGCTTTCAGCTCACGTTCACGGTAACTGCTTGTGCTTTATCTGCAGCCCCAGCTAAGGGACTAATGAGGGACTGAGCTGATTGACTAATCTCCTATGGGACTCATGGGATCAAGAATGGATATTGTGTTTGAACTTTTAATATCTTTGTGGATCCCTTACACTTCGAGAATAAAAAGGCGTGATGTTTTATGAAATGATTATTTTTTATATTTTTGCTACAATATGAGCAACTATAACGAATCAAATGTTTATGTGCCGACTACCGTGCTGATATTGTGAACTTATAAAACGTTTAATGTTGATTTGTTGTAAAATCGATTAAGTATGCACATACTTAATCGATTTTACTTTCGTTTGATTTGGAAACAGTTTTCATAAGACTTTATATAAATCAAAATAAATTTCCACATAAGGTCCTAATTTTTATTAGAAGGCCTTGTATGTATTTTTTGTGTGTTTTACGCTTACCTAGTCATAAGAATATTTCTGTATACCCATAAAACTTTAAATATAAACTTAAAATTAAACTTTAGACAAATTAGTTACGGTATTGCAGTAATTCATCAGTTTCAGCTTATTGTCAAAGTTGCACATAAATATAAGTCAAACTAATTTAAACGCGATTAGGATTTAAATTAAGAAACTAAAACAAAAGATATTGCATAACAACGAAGGAACGTGTCGTACACGATCTTCATTAATTAGGCGACGAAAATTTAGACAACGGTTAAAATTGAAAAAACATTGTCTTTATATTATCAAGGTGTGAGTTTACAAATGAAACTAAATTATTAAGATGGGAACTTAAAGATATAATTACTAGGTGCTCACCTTCCCACGCAGGTTTATTGAGTCAAATATATCACTATGAAGTCTGCCAGTAGACAGGTTTAATGAGCTAGTTAGTTATTTACTTGTGTATCTTGTTTAGCTTAATATAATGTTGTTAGATGTTAACGTAATTTTCAGTTTAGTGTGTGTAATAACGTGCTTTGTATTAAATTAGCCCGGTTAAACATGTATAACAAGTTCGCGTAAAGACTGCGAGACGCCTCCGATGTCAATAACTTATTTAATAGTTGGTGGCTTGCGTTCGTGGAATTGCTATGAAGATGAGCCAAGATTTAACCTAGTTTATCGTCTCATTAAATCTAATTTATCTAGTTCATTTTTACGAGTCTTTTCGACCAATAAATAAAGATCTAATGACCATATTGAACAGTAAAATATTTCAAATAACTATATTTATTTTGCGACCACTCCACCACCACCTTCAATTCCCGTAGGCCACGATCTACAGTAGATACACACATGAAAACAGCGGAATACTGAAGTCCGATTTTGTGATCCTTATTTACACTATTTTACACTTTTCTTTTTCATGTCATTTCGTTACTTGTTGGGTGCCAATAGCCAGCCGGGTAGCAAGATTACCGGTATGATTAATGAAAGCCTCATATTTCCAACACTCTACCATTAAGTATTAGAACAAATCATACACAATAAACGCCCACCTATGATCGAACCATTAACTTGTTACCCATGTCGTTGTCACCATTGCTCTAAAAACCCATAGAAAATATATGAGGTATGCGTGATATTACAAATATTAATGGAGTAACACAGTTAGTATATCTTTCTTATTCAATTTTTTACTTTATTGTTTTGATAATAAAGTCTTGAATTAAATGATAAAATTGACAGAGTAGATTGATGTGTTGGTTACTGTACATCTATTAGTTTTGTATTGACTGTTATGTAAAAAAAGGGAAGTTGCAAAAGCTAAAGATACCTTGTACTAATTGAATTACAAATTAAATTATTCCATGCTACAGTTTGGTACAGTAATATTACGTGTTTTTAATATGATATTTTGTATGTGTAATATAAACATTTAGATTCAAATGAGCTTAATTAGCATGTTAAGTAGGTACATGCGTATTTAATTATTAATTGCCTTTATCTCAGTTTTTTGATAGAACTAATTGTAGTAGGTTACTTGAAATTGTTTCATAATGCATAATTTGGTGTTTTAAAATCTATAATTATTATAATCGTTTAATTTAATGTCCAAGTCATTGCAAAAGTGTTACACTTTGCCACGATTACAAAGACTATGATTAGATTTATTCAATACGCAACAAGATTCCCTAATAGTTACGAAATCTTTAATAGGAGTATGCATAAAAATTAGGTTTAATCATACACCGACATAAATATCAACAAGTTATCGTATACAGGTAAGGAAATAAATGAACTACTATGTTTTTCAGCTTTCTCACGTAATTACCTGACGAGGAACTTGACTAGTTTCAAGCCATGCTAAAGGCTCATATTCATGAGCAGCATTCCGCGACCCACACACAGTGCGACACAGTAACTATTGGTTGGGAACTAAGTCTACCAATGGTTACAATAGATTTAGCTTCTTCAACAAGCCTTCAATTTAGAATAGCCTACTGCTATGCTACGGTCTATGTACTGAATCAATCTTTATTTTCTCGCCTGCATACCAAATAACTATAGGAATTCTATCGTGTACAACCGAAGCAAATTATGATCCCGTAAAGTCATTACCCTTTTAATTTTACCGACATTATTATAATTATAGTATCTCACTAATTCGTTCGAGTTGTGACATGCATAAGATGGATGAGCTTACAAACTTCCATACAAGCTAGACAGCCACTGTTAATGTTACATACTTCAAGATGCTACACTGATAACTATTTAGTGGAATTGATCTAATTAGACGTAAAAACTGTGAATAAAAACGTAAGACAAGTTAATTTAAATAGGTAGGTAGTGACTGATTATGAGCAGGTTAATACAATTTAATAGCATGTTAAGCTCCTATTAAGAAAAAGAATAAACAATTCTTAGTACAATAGCTACCAGCCAAAAAAACTTTAGCAAAATCAGTCCAACTATTCCATTAATTAGCCAATACAGACAGACAGACAAAAATTGTAAAGTAGTTATTTTGGTATAGTAATTATATATCGTATGTAGTAAAAAGCGTTTATTTCAATATAATAAACAGACCCTCCAATTTAATTTATCTGTATACATTTTTTGTGTATTAAAGAAAGACTGTTAGTAGACTCCGTAAAAAATGATGTTTATTAAAATGACATTTGTCTTGTGTAAGAGGAAAATGTACAAATATTTCAGTATTATGCCAACGTCGGTCCAATACAAATATGTCTAGAATTGAAATATGTGTTAATAAACCACTACCTACGCTAATAAATATAATGAATCAGTGTGTTCGTAACCTATAAGCGTATAAGGTGGTTAGAATAAGCCTGAAGAAATTTCATTCATTTATGTCTACGCGACGACTAACCTTTCTATATTGAGTTATTTGCGAATCGTTATCAAGCCTACTTTGACAACTACGCCTGTGAGAGTGGACGTTAAATACTGGTAGTTTTCATGTAAAGTCTGTTAATAAAATATTGAGTAATAATAAGTTTTATACACACATAAAACATACAAAAAAAAGTACTTGCGACCCTTAGGCCAACTGCCGACTGCCGGGCAGGGGTCTCGGGTTCGATTCCCGGGAAGGGCAAAGTACCTACTACTGGGTTTTTAAAAATCTTAGTAGCACGGAGTCTGGAAATGTGCCCGGTATATGGCAATAGGCTCACCCCCTATTACATGGGACTCATAACTAAATAGTGAAATGCAAAAAGAGAATTTACAAACACCTTATTAAAGAGTCCTTTCCTAAATAAGTTTCCATTGCTAAATAGGCCTATTTAATTTTTTTTCATTAAAAAACACGGACGTAACAATTACAAGCTATATATTATGCATTCAACAGCACGATTAGACATAGCTATAAACTTTGGCCTAAATGCGATAATCGTACCATTATTTTGATCAAATTAAAATCGATCAATGTGTTCCTAAGTCATAGTTCAACGCAATTATCAAACAAAAGGTTAATATTCATGTGTTGTGGTTAAAAAATATTATTGTTATAAACATAACCTTGCTCAATCTTTAGATGTTGAACTATAATATAAGTGGGAACCTAGTCATATTTTATGAACTCGATTTATTTGTAATTATGCATTCATTTTCGACATAATCATCTTTTAAAGCTTAATGACGCTAAACAAATATAGGCTTATTTACTTTTGCCAAAATGATTTGCTAAAATGTTTCACAAAATTCTTACTATTTAAAGTTAGTTAAATCGACTATCAAACATTAATAATGTGAGAATATAGATACTGCCCCCGTACCCAAAACTTAGATCATTTCCCAATCGGAAATTAAATTTCATTCTGAACGAACCTATTAGTATTATTAGTATAAAGTATCGAAATCAAATTTTTTATTGATTACATTGTCAAAAGACTACCATTCAATCTAGGTTTAGAGATTCCCAATAAGTAAAACAAAGCTTGGATATCAAATTAGGTACTAAGTTCTAATTAATTTAACCGCCACAGGATGCAAACCTTCATGCAACAAAACCGACACTTCGATATTTATTTAATAAATGTGCCACACTAATTTACTTCCTCGACAACCTTAAATATGGCTGCTAAAATCCCTGAATTTAATGTAGTGGTTGTAGACTAATATTTGGACTCTTCAAGGTTTACAGGTGTTCTTGTAGTTGCGTTATTTATGGAAAAAACAATTGACAAACCTCATATGTCGGTTTGCGGTTAGACGATCTATCGCAACATCCCATGTTATACAAAAAATGCCTCTTATTTATTTTATAACGCCTCTTGTTAAATGCCAAACCTTGTTAGGTATTGTAATAGGGTAACCTAAAAATGTGGGTTACCTTTCAACTTTTAACAATCGTTTCGGATCAACTAGGTATATCAAAATTACTGTATACTGTGTCTATTTTATGCTAGATTTCGTTTAAAAATTGAAATTATTATGCATGATATACTTATAGTTATAAGATTTGTAAACTTTGCAAATTAAGTGTTCATCATAAATCATCGAAAAATGCAAATAATTAAATCAGATTGCTAAACAAAATGTCAACAGTAAATCTGAATTCGAAACTCAGAACAAAATAACGTAATTATTTATGAACACAGTTATAACTTAGCTCTATTTATGTCTAGTAAAGTAATATTCTGTAACCAACATAAATATCATATTGTTGAAAATCCTTACAAAATAAACCAGAAACATTCTTCCTTCAGATACTATAGGTAAAGCAAAAATGAGACGTAGTCAACCTGAATTAACGTCTATACCTTAAATCAACTCTTTAATACATATCTTAATGAGATCTGTAATAATATGAAGACGTTTTCAATTAAACAATAATTCCATACATTATTGTGTGGTTCAGTATGTCAGGGCGGGCGGCTCTGCTCGCTTTGAAGTGTCCGCATTCGTTCGAACGTTGAGCCTGTCCTGCGCCCGCACTATCATACTCTAATTTCACGAGCCTCGCAGACGCCCGCCAGTTCGTATAAAAGCAGCGGCCGTCGATCTCAATAATCATTCCCGCCACACACATCCAACGCAGATCATCACCTGCTCTCACATCCACATTTTATAAAAAACACAAAAATGAAATCGGTAAGTCATCTACTTAAGTATAAATTCATTAAAGTTCGGTCAATCAAAAATCCATTCCATTCAAATTCAGGTTCAAATCAATCAATTAATGATATTTTTCAACCCTTCCAATATAATTCCAAAAAAATACTATCAACCTTTTCAATTTGTTCCCAAAAATACCTAATCAACCCTTTTAATTTTAATCATTCTCTCCATAATTTATATCCCTTGTCAATAATAGGAATTAAATAAATTCGACTATTTGGAACATTACTATTCCCTGTTTCCCATTGGATCAGATAAACTAAACTAGATTCTCTTTCATTCCCGACAATGTCTTATTCACTTGTCTTGTCATTATTCGAACAATGCGCGTTGATATGATACAACTCGTTTGCATAGTAATTCCTGACATACATAAACTTATTATCTTGATTCACATTTCCCACGCGAAATTGGTGTTTGACGAATATGAGAATAGTTTTGTTTTCAAACCAAAATAGTGTAAAAAATCATGTCCTACTAAATTTATTGTATTGTGTTTTAAATACGTTAGTGTTCGTTGGAATAATCTGCATATAAAAATGTATCTCTTAGTATTCTTTTGCCTTCATTCCATCATCAGATCCTAAATTCAACATACAATTCATTTTCATTTCCTCATTCGTTGTCTCCATTCTATTATTGACCCAAAAATACTTAAAACTATTAATACCTACATCTTTTGATTTCCGTTTAAAAAAATCAATTCAAAACTAATAATTTTATGACCTAATTTTAGTATTTTGACTACAATTTTTACTATACTCTTAATAATATTTTATCCTACAAAACCAAGTACCTACAACTTATAAAATAATTGTACTTTGACGAACTGTAACTATGTGATAAAAATAAACTAAATTCATTACATCACAGTAATACGTTCGTACCGGTCATCGATCAATTTTAATCCGTTATTAATTCGTCACATAATAACATCAATGATCAAGGCCAAAGAAACACTCTCGATGAAAACGCTCGGATTAGTTTCGAAAGCCATCAAAAGTAGTGTTTCTGTCGGTCATAAAAATGTAAATGATCTATTCTGTTGTAACTAGTGATCTCTGCCACACATTTTGTCAGACAGGTCATTGTTATTATGAACTTTGAAAGACTGAACTAGAAACCTTATCTATGTATGATCGAGCTCAATCTTTTTGTGACAAAGCTTGAAAGAAACAATGAATGCTCACAAAAATCTATTTAATTTTGTAACCACCATAATATTAATGTAACTTAAGCTTTTATCATAACCAATATCAACCTATCCTTGGGTATAGGTAAATATAGATTTAATTAGGTACCGACTAAATTCTTCTACTTATCATGTCAGATTCATACTCACAGAAACTTAACTAACCCTTCTCAAACCTAATGGATACCAAACCAGAACCGGGAACACAGAATACTGATAATAGAATCAGTGTAATATACTTATTTAACCATTCTTTTTCCTTACAGTTCGTAGTATTATCCATGCTCGTGGCCGCCGCATACGCCGCCCCACAATTCGCGCCCCAGTACCAGCAACAACAGCAGTACCAAGGCCAAGTAATTCCCATCATCAAACAATCCCAAGAGGTCAACTTCGATGGCTCCTACCAATACAAGTAAATATCATTTACAATCTATAAAATATCCTCACGCATCATCATCATCCTTTGTCAAGTAGAGGTATTTGATTGTTGTGACATTAAATTATGTCCCGTAAAATAAGTCTTCTGAATCTGGCATCAGGATTTATGAAGGCCGCAAAATTAGTCACAGCTGCAATAAAAGCTTTCAAAATATTTATAATCAGTGGTCCTTAAAAATTTGTTTCTACGGCTGTCACTGCAGTATAAATCCAATCAACACAAATTAAAATAACTGGACTTGACATCACAAAGATTAAAATCGTAATTACCTGATGAAATCCAAGTTGTTCATTTCAACAGTACAGTACAGTACAATTTGCAGTTGTAAATTATACAAATTGATGAACTCAGAATCGATATCAGTCAGCACTTTGTTGTGAAATAAGCTATGATGAGATCATGTATGGACATTCCTTCAGTGTCAAGTGTGTTAAATGCTTAATTTGTGGGAGGCATCTGTGCAAGCATTCGATGCCGAGCCCTGATTACGCAACAAATTGGCTCAGGTGTTATAGCGGTGCATGAATACATTGATATTTCTGATTCACCTGCATGCATGAGCAAGCTTTATTAGTAATTCAGCATACAGGTCAGACCACCACCTATCAGAGTAATTTTAATCTTATTGAAACCTATATTCACATTTTTCTTCACATCAAAATATGACGATATCAACCTCAGAAGTCAAATGCAAAATTAATTTGCGAACTATCAAATGACATAATAATTACGTTCGTTTCATATTTTTTCGCAAATGTTAGATTCAACAAAATAGGTAGGTAAAATGAGTGTTGTAAGTAATCACCATACGTTGCACGCTAACAAAAGATTTTAGATTCCCAAGAGCAATAGATTATGTTTGCATGACCTGAAAACGTTTTGGTGAAACATATCATTAGTTTTGATCTTTAAATACGTGGCAGTGCCTTGAGTTATGGGGATTCTTGTTTGTTGTATCTGCAAGTGATTTATAGAATCCTTAGCGTTAACAAGAAAAACTATAAACTGTCTGCAGATAGAACCTAAGATTAGTAATTTCTTGGAAGTAGTTTCGGTAATCTTAAAACTTGAATTCAATTAAACTTATAATGGCTGTAGACCATCTGCATCCTCTCGCGTCCGGGCCTAGTGCAGGCCATGATGCGGAGCGAGGGGGACTGGGATGCCGTCTCCTCCTTTTGCGAAGCAGTGATGCTAGCTAAGGAGGAGGCGGGACGCGTGAGGCAGCGAAGCGCTGCCTCCTCGCAACCCAGCCATCGCGAAGGACACACCGGGCGTCGGGGATCGCGGGACGATCTCCGGCCACCGTAAGCGCGGGCCTGCGGACGGCGAGCATGGGTGGCTCCCCGTCCGACCAGAAACAGACCCGAGCGTACGGCGCGTCGCGTTCCGCGCGCGCCTCAAAGAGCCATCAGACCACCACAGATGGGGCCCAATAGGGCCGATGCCGATTCGGAGTCGCGGAGAACCTAACGGGTAACCGGGGCTCCGGCTCGACGTGCAGGAGAAGGAACGGGGTGGTTTTTAGTCAGTAAGAGTCTGACACTCCCTCCCGCCTCACCCAGGCGGGGGCAGTCATTCGATGATTTTCCCCCTTAAAAAAAAAAAAAAAAGACCATCTGCATTTTTTATTGATGACATTACGACTTAACAATGGACACCAAATAAGAAACTTAGGTTCTATAATGGGCAAACAATAAAAAGGCAAACGTTTTCTTTTTTTTACGAACATAATTAACACCATCCTCGCTTCAATCATTAAACTTTGTCAACACTGCTTAATTAATTAGTTATCAAATAATATGTGGACGAATCGCAATATGGACATAAAACTTAAATACCAAAGTTGCAGAAATTGTTATGTCATTTACTAATTAATTTAGCAAACAGTCTGTGCTTGATTCGTAAGTCCGCAGAAGAATGCACTTAACCTCAATTTTCTTGACATGATATAGCTTGAATTGTATGAAGAAATTGTACAATGTACCTATCTTTACACTTTAGTCAGTGCTAACTCTGCGTAGGTGTAAAAGTTACTAGAAATTGAAGTCAGGTCTTTAACCTAAAAGCTGGGTTTTTATGGCACAGTTGGCACAGTGTAAATAACATATAACATCACGCCATTTATCCCCGAAGGGGTAGGCAGAGGTGCACATCATACCACTGCTCAATGTAACACCCACTTTTCACTATTTATGTTATTAGTCCCATGTAATAGGGGGTGAGCCTATTGCCATATACCGGGTACGATTCCAGACTCCGTGCTACTACTGAGATGTTTTTAAAAACCCAGTTATACTTTGCCCGACCCGGGAATCGAACCCGAGACCCCTTGCCCGGCAGTCGCACTTGCGACCACTCGGCCAACGAGGCAGTCAATAAATAATGTAAATAATATCTGATAGGTATATTCGAGTTCGTTTCTCTACTTTTTCAAAAATTTTTCTTTGGTAAAAATGTCATTTTCCATAAAGAATCTTATCTTTACAATAAAAATACAACCAGAATTACCCAATTTGATGCAGTTGCTTAAAAGTTACACAAACGCAATTTTTTGGCAATTCATTTTTCGTTTGTCAAATATCAAACAATATCGATTATCATACATACATAACTTCACGCCTGTCACCCATGGGGGTAGGCAGAGACTAAGGAACGCCAATTACTACGATTCTTACATACCTCTTTCGCTTCAATAACAGTCATCAATCGATTATCAAACACTGTTTAATTTATTATTTTCTACCGTAGTTACGAGACTGGTAATGGTATCGCAGCCCAGGAACAGGGATACCTGAAGAACGCTGGAGTCAAGGATGCTGAGGCTCAGGTTGCCCAGGGTTCCTTCACCTACACCTCCCCCGAGGGCATCCCTATCTCCGTCTCCTACATCGCTGATGAGAACGGTAATTACTTTATCAAAACATAAAGTTATTCTTATATTATTTGGATCACATTTTATGGTGTTGATAATAAGGGATAGCCAATTGTGCATTGATGTTTGGTATAAAAATTAAAACAGCAATCATGGAACTTAGTCACCAAAATTATTCACCAAAACGACTGGAGTAAAATTTTAATGAAAAAGAATGCCACTCACTTAATATTATAATATCATCATCAGTCATTTAACAAAAGTCCAAATGATTATATCTTACATTTACTGTAATAAGTCATATTCTAACAATGTCTATGTCCCGCAAATATTTCGTACGTCCAAATCATTTAAGAAACACATGTAAGCTTCAAACGCAATCAGATAAAATTGGTCAGAGTTCGTTACAAAATAGCTTAGATACCAAATGTCTGTATTCTTAATTTATTTATCCTTTTAAAGTATTTATTTTAATTGAAGACTCAAAGTGAGTTGAGTGTTCCCTTAAAAGGTGTTTTATTGAATCTTTTATAGCTAAGCCGTAAGTTGCGTTGACATTTCAATTTCATTCATCTATTATTTAGAAATTTGCAATACCGATAAGTCTTACTTAAAAACATGTTATTCGCTTTACTATAATTACACTACCTTCACGATCTAATTTCTCCAAAGGACTTAGCGAAATTTACACGTTAAACACTTAATTTTGCTCTCAATCTTCAGAGCTGGAACTCTTAATAGCCTATTAGAGTAATAATGGTGCAAATAGAAAAAGTATGTGCTAAAAACACACACGTTTTAAGAAGATTATTACACCAGCGCTTGCAATTTACATATCTTATTTGATTATTCATTCAGATATGAACAGACAAATTACATACTTAAGTTCTAAGTTTATAAGTCGTAGCATTAGTTACGGTATCGTTCGTGTGATGTAAATTACAGCATGCAAACGAGTGCTATGGGTAATTAATTAACCGGCTTAATCTGCACTTTAGAGCTACTACTTCATTCATTACAGCGTGGGTAATTGCAATTCTTACACCTGTGTCAAAACAATGATTACGTTTAGAAATTAATAGATGAGACTCAAGGTCAGAATTAACTTTTGTAATCTGAAGGGGTAAGCAAACATAGGTGTATCTACATTGATTATATCAACTATTTCGATAGTTACTATATTATGTGTCTGATATAACAACAGAAGATTTTTTTACAATACTCATACACAGTCCCACCCTCTGTATTTAAAAATAATAAAAATCTTTAAAATACTATGAATAGACCTTCTAAACTAAATAGACCCATACCCCACCTATATAATTAAAACTAACAGGAAGATTAACTAATAATATGCTTTCTTTTGTCTACAGGATTCCAGCCCCAGGGTGCTCACCTCCCCACCCCTCCCCCAATCCCAGAGGCCATCGCCCGCGCTCTCCAGTACATCGAGTCCCAGCCTAAGCAGCAACAGCAGGTCTACCAGCAACAGGGCTTCCAGCAACAAGGTTTCCGCGGTTAAAACCACCTCCTTCATGATTATATCGAACGATACTCATCCCACGAATGTACCTATCATCATATAGTTAAGATGTACACGTAGTTTAAGTATCTATAACAATTGTTACTGTGATTTATTATATTTGTAAGAAGATTTAAGAATGATAAGTAAAAAGTACAATTTGTAATTTGATTGTTTTATTCTGTCCTCGAAATGTAAGAAGCAGAATCTTGTGCAAGAAGTATTCAATATACCTCTTGATCAAGTACAATGGTTAATTCCATAACTTCAATTTCAGTAAGAAATATCTAAGTTGCGCCTAGATAGTATTATTAAATTAAATGATTATGTTACTACCTCTACATCGGTCACTGTGTCGATTTAATCACGCCTTTTGTGACATACACTCCAAAGTTTCAAACCTGCAGCTGTAGCCAAATTTAATGCCATTTAGCGCTTGTGTACATGTAGAATAGAAAGCCAAATTATATGGAATTGACGTAAATTTTGACACTTGTCAGTGTCATACCCATACATTTTGATTTCTACTCTCTCTGTAGACAAGCGCTAAAGTGGCATTTGGCTAAAGGCACTGATGCATTTAAATTGAACAATTATTGCGCTTAGCTCATAATATTAAGACAGATAAATAAATTTCTATTAATTCATAACAATATTACAAAAATATTTTAATACAATTTTACTGAATATGATGCAATACATTTTTAAAATATGATACGAGCATATTTTTATTATGCCCTAAAAGCTTGTAAAGCCCTCACAGCTGACTAAATTTCTCATCGTAACTTGACTATTACTAAAACATTATACATTTTAAATATTTTCAAAATACCTGAACAATTTATTTATCCTAAAACGAATACGAAAAAAAGAATCTACAAAAGTTCCATCTGTGTTATTTCAAAACCTATGTTAAATAAACCATTGGAATATTAAAAGCGATCTTCATGATAATACAGGGAAAATGGCAACATGTATTATATGCAGTACTATAGATAACAATCTAATACCTCACCCGAGTATTTCTAAAGCCAAGGAAGGTTCAGGAATATTGAGAAAGCAAGTCCATGTCATAACACACATACATGTTCAAACAGGTTTAAATTAACATGACTACAATGTTGTTCATACATCACCCTAACAAATATATCAATATGTCATCTTGACTGTACTTAGACATAATATAGTTGACCAATGAATTATTCGTATTTTGACAGGCTTTTAATATACTTCTAGGTATGTAATATATTTAAGTTTACATAAGAACCGATCATTTGTCTACAAACCGGACCTCATTAATGCCTAGGCCGTATAACAAAGCGCTTATTTAGACAAAACCGTTGTTGCATTAATTTGAGTAATTGCTTATTCTTGTTTTAGTCGTCGGTTGGTGTAGTTAACGTGAACGTGATGCTCCGCCCTTTCTTCCGATTAGCCGATATATTAGTGCACTCAGAAATTGCTACTTCAATTATCAATTGTGTTTGTATTTTTTGTATTTTACCTTATCAGAAATTCAGCTCGTTTCTTGATCTGCCATTTCTTTTCAAACTTCATTTTAATCATTATAACTAGATTTACATCAAGTTAATGCTGTACTGCTGTATTTATAAGATATATTTTTTCTGAACTTAACAGTTATCAGCGGTTACCATAGTACTTTAACATCTACACCAATACAGTATTGATTAATTGTTCTATATGATGATTCCCTTCAAAATGTTAGTTCTATCACTAGTCTTTGTACGTTTTTTTTTTCATTTAAAACCAAAACAAAAGAAAAAATATATGCAATGTTCTAAAACTACGTAAAACGTCCTACGCTATCTACTTATTCTATTCATAGTACATACATAAAAAGTTATTTTACTTAAAACAAATCTTCTATGAGCTTTATTTAAAGGTTATAAGATCGGTATCAAGTAAGATAATTTAAATAATAATTGTCGACCTTATTAACATCAAAATTAGACAGTTTAAGTTATTTATACCCTTTGAACTACACAATTATATGCTTATTTGTTTAAAGGGACCATTACTTATATTCACGAATAAGTAATTTTATTAAAAGTAGGGTACAACTCCGGCACGGTTCCGACTCCGGCACGGTGTATTTGCTTTGAATATAATATAAGATATATCATAGGACATACGGTTTAAAGTTCATATTTAAATGACAAGGTAGTTGCTGGGTTGGATCCGTGTGGGAGCCGTGTCCTTTGAATTATATAATTACTTCACCTTGTTATGTGGTACGTTCTTACCTCTATTCACCATTTTTTTAAATTAGGATACGGAGAATGACAACTTTTTGCGTCCATTGCTTATAATATCAAGCTAATATGAATTTGAACCTAAAATAGCATTATAGTCCACTTTCTCAATTAATAAAAATTAAACCACACTATGAAATAGGCTTATGTCCAACAGAGTACCTTTATAAGTAGATGACGTAGATAAAAACACAAAGCTCTCTATCTACGACGACGAAAAAATTTTTGTTAGAAAATTAACTATTTAGAAAAAGTGTTAAAAAAATTGTCTCAAAATTAAAAAATCAACGCCATCTACACGAAGTCGCTAACACTTGCTACAAAATAAAGGCTGTATAAGATATAGTAACATCTTAAAAATCGATAAACAAAGAGAATGTACACCGTTGAATGATCAAGGCTGACGTTACTTCACTGTTGAGCCGATAGATGGAAGCAAATAAAATGATTCCAGTCTATGAATATTGTACGATGGTGAACTTTGATTGATTGAAATAGGTACGAAATATAAGTCAGTTATGTGTTTTTTTTAAATACCTTTAGTATTAAGATACTTATTTATTTATTTATTTTTATTTATTAATTATCTATGCACACACATTCAACACAGAGGACAACACATATATAAAAACAGAGTACATAGGCCCCACATATTCCAACTGGAATCTCTTCCTGTGGGCCTGTGGCAGGAAAAGATATAATAACACTGAGACACATAGTGTGTTACACAAACAATAAAAAAAAATAATAATAATAATAAAAATGGATAATAATAACGAAGAAACCGATAGAAATAACAATAATAAACAATAAAACCAACTAATACAAGGCTATTATATAAAAAGAAGTAAAAAAAAATAACCCTTATACCTACATATATACATATATATATATATATATAAATATAAACAAAAAGATCTATATTTCAGGAGGAAAGATAATGTTCTCTCACTTGTCTCTTAAAGATAGAGATTGACTTGGCATCCCGAATGTTCGGCGGGAGTGAGTTCCATAGTCTCACTGCATGAACGGAGAAGGAGTAGGAGTAGAAGTTAGTATTATGGGGCACAATTTTAAGATAGGATTTAAGATGAGAGCGAGTAAGGACTTCAGGAGGACGCACCAAGGAGAAACGGTCTCGGAGATAAGTAGGATAGGCTGGGTTGAACAGGATGTTATAGAGGAGACATAATATGCGAGTGTTCCTGCGAAGACGGATTGGGAGCCACTTGAGCCTGTTACGAAATTCAGAAATATGATCGAACTTCCTAAGACCAAAGACGAAACGGATACATACATTTTGTAAACGCTCAAGTTTATTTAATAGCTCCTCTGTGGCGTCCAAATAGCAAGCATCCGCATAGTCAATGAGAGGCAAGATCAGCGCCTGGACGAGGTGAATCTTAGTCGTCATCGGAAGCAGGGTCTGGAGGCGCCTCAGCGAGTGGATGGAGAAATGAACTTTCCGACTAACCTCGTTCACCTGAAAGGCCCACGACAGGTTCGAGTCGATATGCACCCCCAAGTTTTTCGCAGTATCAGTGAATGGAATGTGTGTGCCATTCAAACGTAACGGACCAAGGCCAGACACGTCGAGAGCGTTTCGATAATATCTGCTACCGATGATCATGGCCTGAGACTTGAGAGGGTTGATTTGCAGGCCAAAAGACCTAGCCCACTCGGCAACGCCATCCAAGTCACGATTCATGGCATCGATAGCAGAATGGGCCTCGGACAAGCCAAAGTGGCGATATAGCTGCAGATCGTCCGCATATAGATGGAAATTGGATGAAATGACCCTGGCAACGGTATTAATAAAGATGGAGAAAAGAACAGGAGAAAGGACGCCACCCTGGGGTACCCCAGGAGCAAGGTCACACCAATCAGAAAAAGTTTCTTCAAGGCGGACCCTCTGACGGCGACCCCGAAGATAAGACTCAAACCAGGCCAGAGAGGAAGAAGAGAAATTGTTGGCCTTCAGGACCCCTAGCAGGATGTCAAAGTCCACGGAGTTAAAGGCAGAACTGAAGTCCAACAACACAAGAACAGTGAGAGATTGGTTGTCCATAGCCCAGCGAATGTCATCGGTCACTTTGAGTAAAGCGGTGACCGTGCTGTGACCAGGGCGAAATCCCGATTGAAAGGGAGAGATGAGGCAGTTTGACGTCAGGAAGGAAGTCAACTGCTTATGGACAATATGTTCCATGACCTTGGAGAGAAAAGGCAGTATGGAAATAGGTCTGTAATGTGAAAGGGTAGAAGGGTTATTTGTTTTTGGTAACGGAATAACGTGGGCAGTTTTCCAAGCAGAAGGAAAAGAGCAAGAGAATAAAGAAAAGTTGAAAATGTGAGTGAGAATAGGGAGAAGGAGATCAAGAATGGGGATAAACATACGGGAGCATAAATCGTCACTACCCACTGCAGGGGAGTTAATGGCAAGCGTGGATTTTTTTACTTCGCCCTCGGACACACTACAGAGCACAAAAGGAGAACAAGAGGGAAGCGGTAGAGAGGAAAGGTTGAGAAGAGTTTTAGTTTTTGTAAGGTTGTCAAGTGAAATAGGGGAGTGGGAGAAATGATGATTCAAGGAGATAAGATCAACATCCTTACTGACATTGACAGGAGATTTGCCGATACCCACAGATCGCAAGAACTTCCAGGCATCAGCAGCGTTGTGCTTATTTTTCAGTTTAAGTGAAAAGACAAAATTGTGTTTGGCTTTCCATAATTTTTTTTACATGAAAAAATATCATAGATAGACCAAAATATTTAGGTATATTTTTAGTAAAATGTCACTAGGTGCACAAACCACCAACATATAAAATTATATAACTTTTTCAGAAACATTATTAGCGAAATGTAATTTCAAAATTCTCTCTAAAATCACAGTCATAACGACAAATTACATTGCAAACTCGAAAAGCTTTGAGACGATAATTATTTGTTCCAATCGCAATCATAATATTATAGTGTGAATGACCTATGTACTCAGTATCAACACAAAAACACAATGATATTGCGGACAGAGTATCGAAAATTAGAAAATATGTAGACAGTACAAATCATCGTACACACGGCCACACATCAATCTATACAAAACCAGTTTATCCTGGTGTCGCGTCGCGTCATCTTTCCGCACATTTAACGTTCAGTTTATACTGGTTATGTAAAGCTCGATGTGTAGCCGTGTGTACATATAATATAATTGATACCCTTTACAAGCCGTAGCGTATGCAATACCGGCGCGTAATCTAATCATGGGACGTATTCACGGTGGGCACCTTTGGTCCGACATCCCATCTGTCAACTTACATAACTATTGAAATCTTTGCCGAACTAAACCCGACAATACGAGACACGGTTTCATCATTATTATGCGACACATCATAAATCAATTATTGGACATCACGCTGAACAATGACACCTGAACTTTAGATGATACTTATGTAACGTATTTGTGACTCTAATACGTTTTGAGTAGGTGTTTTTTACGAGCGTGTTAATTTGTTATCTGTTTTGGCTTTTGGCTACTGCTTTGACTGCCTCAGCGGCTCAGCCAAATGGAAATACGATAACAAAAGGTTTTTAGGCATTTTACCATGTTAAAGTAAATTGAATCCTAAAACATCAGACGAAGTTTTAAATTGTATTATAACTTTCGTAAGACACACTAAATATATTATTATGTTTTCGCGACGCGGCGATTGTCGCGCTGCTACTCTACAGTCGCGGCGTCGCGGGTCGCGAAATGCTGGTCATGAATATGAGCCTCTAGTATGGCTTGAAACTAGTCGAGTTCCTCGTCAAATATTTACGTGAGTAAGCCGAAAACATAATAATAAGTTTTAAATTGTCACCATTTATAGCGTTCATTGTAAGAGGACTAATAATAATGTAACAAGCTAAAAATATGCATTCTTCTACTCCTTTGATGATGTGACAAACTGAGATGATGTAATCTCTTTGTTGACCTCATTAAAATATGAGTACTGCGTTCTTCCTGCAGTTACGAGGTCGCATTGAGTTAAATTTCAATAAACAGTGACAGGTGCACTTTGAACAGTATTGCTCATCTAATATATTTTTTGTTGTAAAGGCGAATCCACATCTGATCTCTTTTTATTAATTTGTTTATTGAAGTGCCTTCCTCATTTAAATTATTTTAACCTTGATAAAATTTAAGACATTGTTGTGCGAAGACTTTAAATATTGATATCTGTGCTCTTCGAAGCTGGGAAGTGTTTTCATTTGGATCTTAGATCATGTTACCTTTTTTTTCTAATTAATAATGTTAGACACCATTTTTACGTCGTCGTATGAGTTATTAGATAGCGATAAATTATTATAACCAATATCACGTCGAATAGCTAGAGATGCCTTTATATAAATAGCAGTGATATTGATACCGAAACAAGAATCACCGAATGAAATATTTTGATTCTAGACATCGTTCCGAGGAAAATTGAAATATATTAATTATGTTATTTCTAAAAGTCATAAGAGTTTTGACTTATTTTTATTATTTTAATAGGAAAAACTATTTCATTAGAGAAAAATACATATTCTGCCTGCTGCTGAATTCTGCCCGTTTCGTTTCATTGTTTGATCAGGATTATTACTTGATTTACATTCTTTTAAATATTTGATTTAAAAAAAAACATTAATAAATATAAAAAAAACAATAGCCTACCAGTATCGAGAGAAATCCAAGCTAGCGGTGATCAGGGTTCCAACTCATTTTATTATTATATTTAATTTAAGGTTATTTTCGAAACATTTCCATAATGAAATCGACGTTAGGTATGAGGATTGAGCATATTGTTGCGTTCATGGTATAGTAATCAAGAAACCAAACAGTAATTCAAAAGTGCTTATTGATCAAGAAATATAATACAAATATGTGTGTAATATTTGAACTTATAAAAAAACTAAGCTTAATTATATTTCGTAACTGTCATTATTTCATCAGATAGGTATATAATACAGAGGAGGCTTATGATTCAAGTCATTTATAGTTTGTATGCGAGCATTAAAATCAAAACATATCGGAGTTTTTATTCTGACTTTGTGGTATATAATAAGCCTAGTGCCGTGTTATTACTGAGTTAATTCAAAATGAGTCGAATAATAATTGCGTGCGCAGTTTTGTCGGTTGCTGCGGCAGCCGTCCTCCCTGAGGATGCTCAAGCTCAAATAGTGGACTACGTTAACAACAATGACGGTACTGGCAACTATAACTTCAGGTGAGGTGTAATGACGACTATATGAGTCTATATTAAATAATATACCTAGCTTGTTTTCAATCTCTAATATTAATCTCTAATATTATTAGTCAATTCCTTTGCAGAAAATAATAAGTACCTACCTAATACATTTTACAGATTCCAGACATCCAATGGCTTAATACGTGAAGAAAGTGGCATTGTGGTCAACCCAGGACAAGAAGACCAATATATAGATGTTCAAGGATCATACTCTTACATAGATACTAATGGAGCAGTCGTCGACGTCAAATACAGTGCTGGCAAAGACGGTTATCACCTTAATGAAGTAAGTTTACTTATATTTATAACTAGCTGTTGCCCGCGACTTCGTCTGCGTAGATTAATGACTTCTGACAGAATTCATCAGAATCAATTCAGTGCCCAATTAAGATTTACTGTGAAATGATTTATCGTAATTTCAATAAATTAAAAATCCCGCAGGGTTCTTACCAGTCCCGGCCCGATCACGTAAGTTTTGAGTAATAAAAACTTCGACTAATGTTGTACAGAATCTCTATGAAATAAGTTCAGTGGTTAAAAGATAGAGAGTCCTGGAGCATTGACGCATAGTTCCCGTTCCCGAGGGACTTCTGAGATAAAAACTATCATACGTTACTCAGGTCCCAAATCATCGTTTTGCCGAATGTAATTCAAAAAGATTCAATGATTCTAGATTCAATTTTCATTCCCAATTTCATACCAACTATCATTCCCTATTTTATCCCCTTAGGGGTGGAATTCATCAAAATCCTTTCTAAGGAGATACCTATGTCATAGTAACTTTATGCATGCAAAGTCTCAGCCCGATCGGTTTAAAACTGGCAAAGTATCACACAAACTTTCACCCTCTATATTACCAACTTTGGGGTGGAAATGTTCAAAAACCTTTCTAAAGGGACGTGTACGTCATAATATCTACCTGCACGCCGAATTTCAACCTGATCTGTGTAAAACTGACAAAGCCTCATACAAACTTTCATCCCCTACATTATCCCATTGGAGGTGGAAATGATCAAAATCCTTACTTGGAGATGCCTACGTCATAACATCTACTTTCATGCCGAATTTCATCCCCATCGGTGTAAAACTGACAAAGTTTCATACGAACTTTCACCCCTATTTTACCCCCTTGTGGGGTGGAAATGATCAAAATCCTTTCTTAGAGGACGTTTACGTCAAAATATCTATCAGCACGCCGAATTTCAACCAGATCGTTTTATAATTGACAAAGTTCCATACGAACTTTCACCCCCTATTTTACCCTCTTGGGAGTGAAAATGATCAAATTTCTTTCTTAGAAGATGCTTTACGTTATAACATCTATCTGCATGCCAAATTTCAACCTGATCGGTTTAAAACTGACAAATTCTCATACAAACTTTAATCCCCTGTTATACCCACTTGGGGGTGGAAATTATCAAAATCCTTTCACAGCGGATGCTTACGTTATAACATCTATCTGCATGCCAAATTTCAACCCGATCGGTTTAAAACTCACAAAGTCCCATACAAACTTTCATAGGTACCCTATTTTACTCCCTTGGGGGTGGAAATTATCAAAATCCTATCACAGCGGATGCTTACGTCATAACATCTATCTGCATGCCAAATTACAACCCGATCGGTTTAAAACTGACATAGTCTCATACAAACTTTCATCCCCTATTTTACCCCCTTGGGGGTGGAAATTATCAAAATTCTTTCACAGCGGATGCTTACGTCATAACATCTATCTGTATCCCAAATTTTAGCCCAATCTGTCCAGCGGTTTGGACTGTGCGTTGATAGATACTTCAAAAGTCGATTTTTTTATTGATACAAAACAAAAGTTATAATTTCTGGAATTCCTTTGGTACCTACTTATACCTCTATAAAAACTTTGCACATGCTAAGAGACCTATGTACCAAGTTACATGGTATTATCTCCAAAAATGACGAACACCCACATGCAACCCCTATTTCACCCCTACGCTGGTGTAAATTTTAAAATGCTAGAACAAACGATTTTTTGTTTATTATTTAGTGCCTAAATATAAAATGTAAGGTATCTTCAAGAATGACGAACTTCATACAAACTTTCAACCCCTATTTCATCCCCTAACAGGTCGAAATTTCAAAAACGCTAGAACAAATGTTTTATTATTTTTTATCAAGTGCTTAAATATAAAGTTTCATGGTTTTATCTTTAAAAATTATGAAATCCCATACAACTCCCCCCCCCCTTTAACCCCTTACAACCCCTTTTTCGCGATAAAAAGTAGCTTATGTTTTATCTCGGGGTCTAGAATATCTGTATACCAAATTTCATTCAAATCCGTTCAGTAGTTTTGGCGTGAAAGAGTAGCAGACAGACAGACAGACAGAGTTACTTTCACATTTATAATATTAGTTAGGATTATGAAATTATTAAATATTAAACTGTGAAATGGTATACCCTATGTACATTTAAGTATAATTGACAAAGCCTAATCATGAATGCACCAAGCATTCATGATTAGGCGATATTTGCCTGCACTCGGTGCGATTGAACGTCAGTGGATAGCGAGGTTGTCACCGAATTTTGTTTAAAAAGTGTCTTACCGTAAACTTTGCCGATAGTACCCACGCAGCCACCGTAAAATTAAGATATAGTTGCCTTCAAAAATTACTGTTTTCTCAATTATATTCTAGAGTAACTGGTTAATTTCCCACTTTTTGTTGTTCATTTCAGGAGGATAAGATTCATTTCCCAGAAGACGATATTGCAAAAACAGTTAGTCTTCTTGGAAAATAAAATTAAAATGTTTTTTTCATGTCAAATGAAATTAAAATGTATAATATCAAAACATTAAATGTTTAAAATTAAATCTGAATTTGAACAATAATGCTCAAATAATAGAGGTACAACAAACTTTCAAACTTATCAAGTAAAATTTTCAAAATTCCTGAAATATTGTGTTTATTTTTTTACATCAATAACCGAAATAAAGAAACATACAGGGTTTACCGACACGAAACGCTCCCGAAACGCTGACAAAGAGAGATTGTTTTCACAATTTTAATTGTTTTTTTTTTCGTGTTTTTCATGCAACATCAGCTTTGAGCAGTCGATTACAACTATTATTACATAAAAGAAACATTTAATTCCTTACACTTAATCTTGTTTTTTACCATCACCTGTCGGTGTTATTGGGAGCATTCAATTTATACCCTGTATAAAGTTTGTTCCCTACTTTGATAACTTACGCTGTTTTTTTTTCAATACCGTTTTAGTAGTGTTCAGTATTCACGTTATTATGAACGTTTTCATACAGCCCAAATTTAAATGTTTGTAGCATTGATAGTTTGCGGTCGGCGATGATAAATCAGTCAATCATCGCATGTTATTCTAAAAATATAAATCACAAACATTCGATTATATCAGAAACCTGAAGAAAATCTACCAATATAAGCTAAATTTTATCGTAATCGGCTCTTCTATACTTAAAATATAACAACACTACTATAATGGTGTTGAACGAATATTTTTTAAAGTCTGTAATTAAAACGACTGAAGTCTCACAGAAAACCGACGTGAAACAGTGCTTGCGTTGTATTTCGTCGTGTGAATGAGGTTATCGGTGGACCAATTCCCCCAATCTCCCCAATCCCTGAATCCCCTACAGTTCTAAAATGCCTAGTCCCCATAAGGTCGCTAACGCACTTGTAATGCGTCTGGTGTTCGGGTGTCAATGGCCATAGCCGATTGCCTACTATCAGGTGATCCGTCTGCTTTTACCGACTTATCTTATCTTATCCCATAAAAATAAAAATAAAAAATAAGACAGCAAATTACCGTTATGTGTGAAAATAAAGATTACACATATATGGACCTTAAGGGAGGTGTCTTAAAATAAAGGATAAATCCTCAAATTCCTGTTTGATAATGATTGATCTGTTTCAAACCACAGTTGGGGTTCATAATTAAAGGTAGCATGCGATAACTCGTAGCCAAATTACTACTCGAGTCTGAATTATGATAATCTTACGTCATTTTGTTTCAGAATATTTTGGGCCTTCCACAAACTGTAGTGGCTTCGTTATTGGGATAAGAATGAAATGATGTTTATGCAATACAAAATAAGTGTCCCGCCATAATCAAATTTACCAAAATATTTTATGCACTCCGTGATAGAAGCTAACTTTAAAATTATTTTAGAAACTTTGTAAATCGGTAACTATAGTTGTTGAAGAATAAAATTTTAAATTAATCAATAATATATTTTATTGTCGAATGTTGTTTTCTATTATATGAATTTGACCATTAAACTGTCAAATACCAAGCGGTCACCGGTGACCGCAACCTATTGTTCTATAATTGTGTCTGCAAAACCGGTACTCGACGAGTTAAATACTTGCCATTGAACTTAAACAATATGGGTGTCATTCTGTATGTGACTTGTATGTTTGTAAACGCACCCACGACACAGGAGAAAATCCTAGTGTGGGGCAACGTTATTTAAAAAAGAAAGAAAAAAAAAGAAAGAATAAGTAGTCAAAATGTGTCTTATAAATGAACAGAAAAATACTTAAACCTTGCTTTAATAAAAGTACCATACAAAATCACCTACTATGTACTATAAATAACTGTTATAAGGCAAACTAATTTAATTAGATAATATGGTGCACTCATGACTATTAGAAACCGCTATTCCGATTTCAAGGTAAAAACGGGACTCATAATCATAAGCGCGGAGAAAGAATCAGAATGCGATTTTTTTAAGAATTGAAACGTTTGTCCCACTCTACAATTTTCTCCTGTGTCGTGGGTGCGTTTACAAACATACATGTTCACATATACTTGACACCTAGACCCGGAACAACAATCTGTCGATCGACAAATCAATCAACACAGAGTTGTTCCGTGCGGGAATCGGACCCGCGCCACGTTGCGTGGCAGCGAGTTACCCAGTCACCGCTCCAACCGTGTAGTCAATTTACGGTCGACTCGACTCAAGTTTGATCTATGATACTGTTGTTTCAGGATGAAGGTATTTTCCCGCTACTAATTCAACCACCACTTCCAGTTGCTGCAGTAGCTTCATTGTTAGGATAAAAATAAAATGATGTTCATCCAAAATGAAAAATAATAAATCTTGGAAAATATTATCAAATTATTATTATCAAATTCCTACCTACCTACCTACTATATATCGTATTTTATTTAAGTTATAACTTTCGTGAGACATACTAAATTTAATTATTATGTTTGTCGGATTATTCACGTTATTATCTGACCAGGAACTTGACTAGCTTCAAGCCATGATAGAAGCATGAGCTTCATGAGCATGAGCGAAATGCTAATAATGAAATCAATATAATTATGAGCAGCATTTCGCGATCCGCGATGACGTGACTGTCGCGCTGCTACTCTGTAGCTGTACGTTAATTAGTACCTGAGTTAGCCAAAAACGTAATAATTAAATATCGTACTCTAATTTTGAAATCATTTTAGAAACCTATTATTGTTATTATTCATATTTTTCGCACTTTCATTAGACTTACCTGTGAATAGTTATTCACACTTCTAATTTGCCTCGTTGGCCGAGTGGTCGCAAGTGCGACTGCCGGGCTAAGGGTCTCGGGTTCGAATCCTGGGTCGGGCAAAGTATTCTGGGTTTTAAAAAATGCTCAGTAGTAGCACGGAGTCTGGAATTGTGCCCGGTATATGGCAATAGGCTTACCTGTAATGTACCACGTCTTTTATCCCAGAAGGGGTAGATACCTCTGCCTACCCCTTCTGGGATAAAAGACGTGATGTTATGTTATGTGGACAAAAGGAATACAATCTTTATGTTCTATGTCAAACACCGAGCGGTCACCGGTGACCGCAACCTATTGTTCTTTAATGATCTGTAATGATGTGTCTATAATGATGGTACTCAACGAGATTAATATATATCTTTGCAACTCCTTAAACTTATTATAGTTAATTATATTATTTGCAGATTCAAGACATCCAATGGCTTATCGCGTGAAGAAACTGGCGAAGTGATTAACCCGGGACAAGCAGATCAGTATATAAAAGTGTATGGATGGTACTCTTATTTAGATACTAATGGAGAAGTCGTCAACGTCATATATAATGCTGACAAATACGGTTATCGCATTGAAGCTGGAGAAGTAAGTTATTTAAATTATTTATAGCTAATAAGCATAAAGAAAGTCGAAACTGCAAGCCTGTGTAACACACCACACAGTGCAGTAGTATTTAGTGAATGAGCGACCAGTAACATTCTGTGCTGGCGTCCAAACGGATCGCGCCGTCAGATTGGTAACGAAGCGGACTCCAACTGGCGACTGGTTACGCTGCCATGATTTCCCGGAATAAAATAACTCATAAGCACATTAAAAAATTAAATTTTCAAATTCAAATTCAAATTCAAATCACTTTAATGCATCTATAGTGTGTACAGGGTTGTTTACAATTTCTTACAAAATATGTTCCAACTATAGGCCCATTTGGGCACCGCAAAAGTACTTAGTCTACTTACAAAATAATATTTTTAATTAATGCAATAATTTAATTATTTCAGTTCTTACATATATTAACGTTCTTATATTTATGAATTTGTTTAATGAATTTGTTTTAAAGTTACAAAAGAAAAAAAAATTAAAATATTTTTAACTTATTACCTCAATATGGCACAGAAACATTATTAAATACTACAATAACCACTTACATACCAATTTAATATTGCACTCCAATACTTATCATTTTATTATTCTACATGAGATCATTAACACTACATAATAAATACAAACAACTACATACATAAAGTTACAGTAAATTCGTAAACCCGTGATATAAGTAATGCTATGGAATATTGTTAAATAAAATAATCAAATGAATCGTGAAATATGCGGTTTTAAACGAACAGTTTAATTTTTCGCGCTAAAACAGACCTACAGTTCCGATGACGTCATGTTTGTCTATACAAAGGAGATCAGCCAACTTCCGAAGTAAATCCGGCCCTCATAGACTCGAATGAAATACTATGGGCTTCAAAGATTTTTTTTTATGAAATAAGCCGGTAAACCAGCAGACGACGGATCCAAATATATCAGTTAGTTATCAAGAAATTCTCTTAACATTTGTTCTCGCTCTTATTACAAAATTAAGAATGCTGTCAACCTCTTTGAATACCTTAACGAAAATATAATGTCAACAAAAAAATATATATAATAGGCTAGTAACATTTCTAGAAAAAAATAATCTCCTATCTCAGTCCCAGTTTGGTTTTCGTGCCAAAAGATCAACCTCTGACGCAGTACATCTGGTAACAGATTATATTGTTTCAAATTTAGATAAAAAGAATAAAACAATAGCAATTTATCTGGACTTAGCAAAGGCATTCGACACAGTATCTATTCCCATCTTGATCAAAAAACTTGACCACCTAGGAGTAAGAGGGTTACAGCTGAAGTTATACGAGGACTACTTGCACGGAAGAACCCAGGTGGTTAAAGTTGAGAACTGGGTAAGCGATGAATTACCTATTGAGTGTGGCGTCCCTCAGGGTAGTATCCTTGGCCCGTCATTGTTTCTAGTCTACATAAATGATCTATGTCAAACAGAATTGAAGAATGGAAAAATCGTTTCGTTTGCGGATGATACTGCCCTACTTTTTCATAGTGACACATGGGAAGACGCGTTTAGATGGGCTCAACAGGGTCTAGACGAAGTAACTCGATGGCTCACTAAGAATCTACTCACACTCAATGTTGAGAAAACCATGTATATGGCCTATAGTAAAAGAACGCAGGAACATACAAACTTGCATTTAACCGCACACACTTGCCACATAACTGCTCCAGGAACATGTCACTGCCCTGAACTAAAAAAAACAAACAACATTAAGTACCTCGGTGTTATTATCGATGATAAACTCGACTTCCAATTACATATTGAGGCACTAACCACCAGAACCCGCAAATTAATCTTTATTTTTAGGAATCTTCGCCATGTAGCAGATAACAAAATAATTAAAACTGTATACTATGCCTTATGTCAATCTGTCTTTACCTATTGCATAACGTCGTGGGGTGGTGCAGCCAAATCTTACTTACTCAAGTTAGAACGAGCACAGAGGGCCATCCTTAAAGTAAGTTTATTCCTGCCTTTCCGTTACCCAACCTATGATCTATATCAGCGATTCAATGTTCTAACAGTTCGCCAGCTATTCATCCTGTACACCGTTCTAAAAATGCACTCTCAGCTACCATTTAATTCGGATAATTCCACAAGCAGGAGAAGACTTACTACCGACTGCCATATAGAAAGAAAACATTTTGGTTTCACTCAAAACTTCTTTACCTTTTTAGGCCCATACCTATATAACAAAATAAATAAAGAGCTAAGCATTCATTATCTCACCAGAAGTAAATGTAAAAAAAGCGTCAGCGACTGGCTAAATAAACTAGACTATGAGGAGACTGAAAAAATTCTGAGACCACTTTCCTAAGCTACAACTGATGCAGAATTATCAATCACTACATTCATATCAACACTTCCACCTCGTTCACTTACCTATACATACCCACACATAATACACATCAACTCACTCACTTACATACACATATACACGCACTCACACTACATTGTTACACACCCACAGTCACACACACACACACACATACAATGTTGTCCATTTTCTTTAATTAAGTAAATACTTTATATTGCTCAATGTCTCCGGGGGTCACCCGGGCCTGGTGATCTGTAACACAGGTTATACCTTTAACAGACACCAGTCTCTTAATTGTAACATATTATATAATTTGTATCCGTAGAGTATTTTTGAGAAAATAAAGATTTTTATTATTTATTTATTTATTTATATATTTTCTTTGTAAACTCACTTGTCAAATAACTATTAAAGTCATAGGACATATAAATCTATACTAATATTTTAAACATGAAAGTGTGTGTGTTTGTTTCTTTGTCCATCTTTTACTGCCAAACGAAGCAGAGAATTGATGTGGTTTTTAAAGTGTTGAAAGAATGGATGGATGAAAAAATAATTTAACCCCCCATTTTGGAAAAATGGTTAAAAGGTGAAGGTTTGTATGGATCATTTTATATTTTAAAATTAATATGATGAGCTACTGCTCCGACAAAATAAAAGAAAATGTTATTATTACAATGAGTAGTATGTATATGAAAATATTAAATGTTTCTTTTACCCTTAAGATTCGTGTCTTTGAGTACTAACTATTATGAAATAAAAATGATGAACTATACTCGGAATTTTAATTCGATTCCAGATTTGACAATTTCAGTGTTGCAAGGTTATGACAAGTACTAAATAGTGACGTTGCGAAATTATGCGATATGGAAATGCAATATTTCTGGATCGATTCTTCTCGTTTATAATTTTACTCTCGTAAACTAAGTATATCAGGAAATTAAATATTTCTGAACCGATAATTTAGTTTTGACGATTAATTAACGATCTGAGACTTTTCTTTTATAATTGTGTGTGAAATAAATAAAAAAATGTAATCATGAAGGAACATGACAAATAAAATAGATAGATGTATTATGGTAATAAGTTATTTTATAAATTGTCTCTGTCATCGCTATCGCTATCCTGTCACTTTCTGTAACGTTTATTATAAAACACACACACTGATTGTTTATCGATTTTCGTGTTCATCACTACACTATTATATGTGGTATCATTATTTCACAAAATGACAGTAGCTATTGTCAAATCTGGAATCTAATTAAAATTCTGACTATAGATTAATTAGATATTACAGGTTACTCATATTGCTGTAAGATATGTCCGACTAATTGCAAGCCACGACTAGGACCTATAAAATCATAAGCCAAGTGCATGGAGACTAAAAGACACTGTTTTTTTTTTCAGGAACCAATAAGTCTTCCACCTGCCGCAGTAGCTTCATTATTAGGATAATAGAAACTGAATAACTATCTAATAAGAAAAGACAATATTGGAGATTTTAATCAAATAATAATATTTGATTAAAATCTCCAATATTGTCTTTTAATATTTTGATATAATAATATATCAAAATACATTTATATACAATTTGTGACAGATGCAAACTTTTTAGGAACTGCGTGTTCATAATAGGGTAGTATCTTAAATTATATTTTAATGTCTGTCTGTAGACACGTATTTTTTCTTATCTCACAAAATTAAATACTATCAACGAAATAATTATTAATTTGAAATATCGTGTGACGTCACAGCGTGTCACATTTTGTACCACGTTATGTCGTAACAACCTCCCACTCCTATACTTAGCGCCATTTTATCTAAGTAATGCAACTTAATACGAGAAGGGAAAAAATACGTGTCTAATATTTTTTCATTCTAACTGACGGACTGATTAGATTTTTAATTTTGATACCCTGGAAACTACTCAATTCTGTATTCTTTTTCATGGTGCATAACGATATAGGTGATAATGGAAGCATACATTATCGTGCATTTAGAAAATAAATTATGCATAATCCAATACTAAAACGTGTTTTCAATTCAGTTTGCATTTGACCATAGGGGTTTAATATGCAGTAACAGGGTAGATAAATAAACATTTAGACTGGATTGCTTGCTTCTTACGAGTACGTATAGTATCTACCTACCTCAATAAAATAAGTTCTCAAAAATATGTAGTTGTATTATTAGTATCACTCAGAAACTTCAGAGTTATAGGTAAACAATGAAAAAATATCAATAGAAACCACTCATAAATGGTCTCGCAAAACAAATAATACCAATTCTGTCAAAATTTGACATAATTATGGAAACTTTAAATAATAAATATCGTGAGACACACTAAATTAATTAAAAGTATTGGTTTACTAACCTAAATATTGAGAAAAGGTGTACTAGTTTCTAACCATAGAGGGACTCTTCCTCATTAAAGCGTGTGCGGACGCGGTGACGTCACGCAACCTACTCCAGAATAAACCGGTGTTTTTTATTTAAATGGATACTTTCTTTACTATGACAAAACTTGGTATATCTATATTATGGATAACTTAAAATAATGATTAATAAAAATAATAACTGCCTCATTGGCCGAGTTGTGCAACTGCCGGATAAGGGATCTCGGGTTCGATTCCCTGGTTGAGAAAAGTATCACTAGGTTCTTAAAACAAATCTCAGTAGTAGCACGGAGTCTGGAAATGTGCCCGGTATATGGCAATAGGCTTACCTCCTATTACATGGGACTCATAACATACTAGTGATAAGTGGATGATACATTGTACAGTAGCATTGAGTGCTGTAATGTGCACCTCTGCCTACCCCTTCGGGGATAAAAAGCGCTATGTTATGTTAGCTAAAAATAAAAATACAGTAAGAAAATTGTGCAATATTTTAACTTACACAAAAACTATAATTATTTTCGTGGCTGTCATTATTTCTTCAGAGAGGTATATAATACGGAGAAGAGTAAGATTTGAGCCATTTGTTGTTTGTATGCGAGTACAAAAATCAAGAAATTCTAAAGTTTTATTATTATATTTCAAGGTATATTCAAATTGAAGCTTACTGACCTTGCGGTATAGTAAGCTAGTGTCTTGTTCGTATTGTGTAGAAAAAAAATATCGTTCAAAATGAATCGGATAATCATCGCGTGCGCAGTGTTGTCGGTTACTGCGGCAGCCGTCCTCCCTGAGGATGCCCAAGCTCAGATAGTGGACTACATTAATAATAATGATGGTGCTGGCAACTATAACTTCAGGTACATTTATGTTTTTATGAATCGTTATTTTTTTCCTGAAGTAGGTGCCATTTCAAAGGTGTGATTGTTTCTGTGATTGTCAAAGTTCTTACAAAATAGTGTTGAATTCTAATTGATGTGAGGAGTTAATACATTCGAGTTATTCAATTTCGAGACTTAGTGACAGATTTTGGATTAAAATAAAAATATAATAATTAATTTAATATGTCTCATCACCGTTCTAATTAAGATATAATAGTTAATAATACCCATATAATGTACCTTTGCTCTTTAGAGGTTTTAAAAATATTTGACCATGTATGCACGTAACATCATTACAGATTCGAGACTTCCAATGGATTAAAACGCCAAGAAAATGGCGTTGTGTTCAACCAGGGACAAGAAGATGAATATATTCAAGTTCAAGGTTCATACTCTTATATAGATACCAAGGGAAGACTCGTTAACGTCATTTACCGTGCTGACAGAGATGGTTACCATCTCCAAGAAAAAGAAACTGGAGTAAGTAAATCTGTATTAAATATTTATTCAAAAGGGAACTGACATTTAATGTAACATTATAGGTAACTAAAAAAATAGATAGGTATGTCACAAAAGCTATACCGGCTGATTCCGTGCTTGCTATGCAATAATTTCAGCGACTCAAATACGGTTAAAGCTGTTTGAATTGTCAAATGTAATTGTTATTATATACAAAAAAATCTAGGTATGCCATTCGTTAAAACTACTCAAAATTCAGATGTAGCCAAGAATGTGGGTTTTGTGGGTTGTGGTGTGGAGGGTAGGTGGCTATCACCCACGTATAATAAATAAATAAAATGAAAATGTTGATATCTAAAAATCTCACTGCCTTAAACTGATTGGGAAAAGGCTAGGAAACTAATTAAAGCAGCTTTGCTTTCAAAATTGACCACTGCACTTTTAAGGAAAAAATATTTCTTATACTTGAGGTATACCTATAAAATATCTCAATTGCTGGTTATTTCAAAATTTTGGTTCTAACATTATTTTTTGAGTCGGCCTTAAAAAAACCTGTATACATATCGCGTCTAGTTTTATAGATGCAAAAATACAAAAAACCGTATTTTTGTAAAATGGTTTCTATCAAATTAAGATCTTATGTCAAAAGATATAGATCGTAAGATTTGAGAAGAAACAAAAAAGAAGTACGAGTTTCAACTACATTCAATTTGAGCATATACATTAGAGTTTTAACACAGACATTGTGTCGGATGCCCGGAAAAAAGAGACCATACTAAATTATATTAAAGTAAGTGGTTTTGGTATGAATCCATAATAGCCCAGTCATATTAGGTAAAAAAAGGGGTCAACCTCGGAATGAAAGATAATAAGCTATAAATTGGTATAAACCTTTGTTTTGTCGTTCTAAATGTTGTCCCAAAAGTCACAAATGATACCGTGTCCGCGTCTTAAGATATTGAAGGTCAAAGGTCATAAAAACTGGTTTTTCGTGAATATCTCGCTTTCTATTGCTTAAATGATATTTTTACCTATATTAAATGTTGTAGAGTATAAAATTCTCTACAATTTTTGTTTTGTGTTTTTTTTAGTACGATCAACCGTTTTTGAGGTAGAGCGCTTTACCTTGCATTGGACCATATATGACTGTGCGCTGCGCACTCTTCGCGCTCTTGTTGACCCCTAAAATGACTGGGCTATAAGTAGAATAGTTTTTACCGAAACAGTTTTAGCTTCTACGTGTTATTCCCGACTACAATCTATCTCAATGCCTTTCGTTCAGTACCTAGGACATAGTTGAAACATACTCATAAATACATACATTCTAAAATTTGCGATGTGTTTCGTCGTATGAATGAGGGTACCAGAGGTCTAATAACCCCCCTCCCCAATCTCCCTAATCCCCGAATCCCTATTAACCCTAAAATTCTTAATATATCCAAAAGGCTAGCAACGCACTTGCAGCTCCTCTGATGTGTTGGGTGTCCAAGGGCGGCACCGATTGCTTACCAATTCAGGGCCTCTAGCCAAACGCCACTTTAGCGCTTGTCTACAGAGAGAGTAGAAATCATAATGTATGGGGATGACACTGGCAAGTGTCAAAATATACGTCAATTCCATATAATTTGGTTTTCTATTCTACATTTAGACAAACGCTAAGTGGCATTTGGCTACAGCTGCAGGTCTGCTCATTTACCGGTTTATTCCAACATTTAAAATATTCGTTGGAAAATTTTGAGTATCTATCTACCTATATATTATGTATGATTTATTAAAGTTTTTTGTGAATTGAAAATACTAAATACCAGGTATCTAGGTGGTCTGGTCTGTAGGTCACTAAACATGAGTGACTTAGACCTTGAACTTTGTAAGTATATATTATTAAATATCTTCTAGGTAATATTGTTTTTATTATACCAGTAGTACAGGTCAAACCAGCATCATCCTTCATTATTGATGCAGCATTAAAAATAAATTGGTTTTTTTTTCTTAATAAGTTTTTTGTTTCAAGTTCACTATTATTACATATACAAGATTACGCCTTTTCCCCCCGAAGTGGTAGGGAGAAGTGCACATTACGGCACTTAATGCCACTGTATGTAACACCTACTTTTCACTATTTATGTTATGAGTCCCATTTATTAAGGGGTAAGTCTATTATTACTTTACTACTCGGAGACTGTCTGACTCTTAGTAAACGTATAGTTTCAGAGAGAAAAATACCTACTATAAATAACTTTATGGCTATACACTATTCTATCCACAGTTGCATACCTAAATGCTTCTCTTATGCCGGAATACTGAAACGTTACTCAATTTTAAGTCGTGCTTAAATATCGTGCTGTCTCTGTTATTTTACAAAGAATTAGTGGTGACAGAACTATACTTAAGGGCGACTTAAAAATTTTAAAATTGAGTAGCGTTTCAGTATTCCGACATTAGTCTTTCACTCCACAGTATCCACAGTTTACAGATCTAGTATTAAAGTTCACAGAACATCATACCATGATGACTATCATGACTATCTCTATTTATTATTTCTTATTACAGGATCGAAATCGGATTTTGTCTCCGAGTGTGACGGCTACGCTGCTAGGATAACTTACCTGACGTCGGCTGACGTAGATAATTAAAAAGTTATATGTATGAAAAATGTACCTGTATATAGAAGTCACAAATTAATTAAATTATCCTAAATTACTAGTTCCTACGAACCTTATGTATAACAGATTTTCTCCTTGATGTCCCTTTCATTGATATTATAGATTTGGTATTATTTGCTAATAATAAGTTGAACTTTAGTCATAATAATTTTATTGAATAAATTAACATATATACATAACATAACATCACGCCTTTTATCCCCGAAGGGGTAGGCAGAGGTGCACATTATGACACTTAATGCCATTGTACAATGTAACACCCACTTTTCACTATTTATGTTATGAGTCCCATGTAATATGAGGGGATATGTAGGGGTGAGCCTATTGCCATATGCCGGGCACATTTCTAGACTCCGTGCTACTACTGAGGTTTTTACAAACCCAGTAATACTTTGCCCGACCCGGGAATCGAACCCGAGACCCCTTGCCCGGCAGTCGCGCTTGCGACCACTCGGCCAATGAGGCAGCCTTGAATAAATTACTTAAAATATAAAACGTTTATTATTCATTTAATATATCAAAATAAAAGGAACATTATGATACCGTACTTACTTATAAAACTATTACAAAAACTATTGCCAAATTTAAACGATTTCCTTAGCAGATATATGTCCTATAACTATGTTATCAAATAACTTCTTACTACACACATTAACAATGTCTAGGGATATTATATGAAAAACTTCTTAACTTAAAAACTATTTAGTGTATAAAAAAGACTTCTTTCGAAATTCAAAAAAGTAAAAAACAAAAACTTGTTTTGACACAAAAGAATATCGATTGTTCGTATTTGACGGTCGAAAAGTTAGTTCATGTTACAATAAAAAAGTAAAGTTTAAAAAAATTAAAAGTGATTCCACATTTTCTTTATCCTAATTTCAACGTGTGTTACATTTATTTTTATGCCAGATTAAACCTGTAGTTGCTGAAACTCCGCAAACCGGCCAAAATGTAATCTCCCGGTTATAGTCACGATGTAACTGAATGGCATTTAGGCAGAAATCACATCACCACTCCAAAACAGGACCATTTTCTTCAAAATATCGCTAGGAGACAACCCAATATTGCGGCTATGCAAAGAATCTGACCAGCATTGTTGGTTAGTGACCAATCTGTAAGAAGAAGATTATATGAAACTGGTCTTCATTCTCGTAGACCACTTCGGGTTCCAGCTTTGCGGCGTGACAATCGCGGGCGGAGACTATTGTGTGCTCAAGAGCATTCCGCATGGAGTGACGAGCAATGGTCCATGGTGTTTTTTCTGATTAGTCTCGGTTTGTATTTCATCCGGATTCACGATGATTAAAGGCCTGGTAGACGAAGCCATCCCCAGCATTCAAAAGAAGTCCATTCATATCAAGGCGGCTCTATTATGGACCTGATACCATAGCTCGATTTGGATAACTTAATTTTGAGCACAAATAACTGATGCCGAACTCTAATTAATTTTAGGGGAAGACATACTGATTATTAACTTTAATTAAATTTCTTTTTTTTATTTCATGGAATTATAAATTACACCCAAAAATTAAATTAAAAATCATTGATGCATCTCTTTTTATGAAAATATTCCTAGGCAATTTTGATATGTGTTTTATAAAATAGTAATTAATTTATAATTACAGGAAGATAATAAGAAGCATTCTTTATATTAAACATTTTCTCTATATCAAGGTAAAAATAAACATAATTGAGGCTTCTATATGTAATACATGACAACACTACTGGTAGCGATCAAATATTTGCTTTAGGCACCTTGCAGTGAACAAATAAAACGGCTAATTAACGCTGTTTGCTGTAACTTGAGTGTGAAATGAGAAATTGACATAACTACTACTTAGACCTAACCTAGTCTTAATTCGCTTTGTTTCACAATATGTTTAAGAGTATCCTGGCCTTTAATTCTTCCATATTCAAACTGAAAGTTTCGGATTTTTGTTTGGTTTTTTTTTAAACATTGCCTCAGACTAAGATTTTCTCCTGTACCGTGGGTGCATTTACTAACATAGAACTTCACATACATATGACACCAAGACCCGAAACAACAATTTGTGAATCACACAAAAAGTTTCTTCGTGCGGGAATCGAACCCACTACACGTTGTATGGCAGCTGGTTGCCCAGCCACCACACTATAAGTAACCTACTGACAACAGTGATACCTGAATGGCATAGATTATACTGAAATGTTATACTTGCGCCGATCGATAAAACCCGTACAGATTTGTCTACCCGTACAGACCTATTTCTTTATGTAAGCATCCTATGGCCAAAAGATGAACTTGTGACAGTCCTAGTTTTTTTTTTACCTCAACATCTGCCAGAAGACATCGACAAAGGAATTCTTGGATAAAGCGCTAACTGATTGTTCAAGTATTCCTTGTTATTATATTTAAATTATGGCCTAAATCTTTTTATTTGTTTCAGCCGACCATGACTGGTTTTCAAGCATCCCCTGGTCTTTCTCCAGCTGCAATAGCTTCATTGTTAGGAAAATAAAGATGAGAAGACTACTACCACACAATTTGAAAGCAAAACTATGACATATTATTACGAAGGACAACTGAAATCTATGTAGTACATACATTGAAAGTCGTACCAAAGTAAAGACGTACTTACTTTTATTTATTATAATTACACCAATAATGTTTACCTGTAGGAAATATGTATCGTTATAACATAGTATAAAACAAAGTCGCTATCTGCCATCTGTCTGTCCCTATGTATGCTTAGATCTTTAAAACTACGCGACGGATTTTGATGCGATATTTTTTAATAGATCAAGTGATCTTTAAGGAAAGTTTATATATATGCATATTGCACCCATGTGAAACCGGGGCGGGTCGCAAGCATTGTATAAAACGAGGAATACTCTTCGATCAACACAGTAAGAAACCATTTACCTATTGGATAAGCAGAAAGTAAATTAACTTTTATAATACTTTGAAGACAATTACACAAGTACAACCAAGTATACCTGATTTCATTCAACTCAATAAAACGAATCTAGCAGTTGGTAGATTAACGTATTCAGAAATATTGTAGAGTATGTACATTGTACATGTATGTACATACTTTCTACTCAATGTATCACTATTATTCAATTAAATATTTATCTAAACATATCTTTTTATTTCAACCTTATTTTATTCCTAAAGGAACTATTTTAATAAATACATTATTATAGTTAGAAGACAAAAGTTAATGAATTAAAATAGTTCTTTATATTCAGTATTATTACCTAAGGTACTAATTGTAGTTACCATCATAATTAATTTACTTAATTTTGTACCCTACGGTTTGAATTTATAAGTTATCAAGTTATCACAATTCAGGCAGATTGTACACAATTATTTATATTTTGAACTAGCTAGCCTGGCAAGTGGCAAACTTCGTACCGCCTGCAAATTTTTTTCTCACCTTTTTAACCTTCTCTGGACTTTCACAAACATTTCATGATCAAAATTACCCAAATCGGTTGAGCCGTTCTCGAGTTATAGCGAGACTAACGAATGGGAAGTTATTTTTATTTATAGAGATTACTATTATTACACAAAGAACATAAAAAAATGTATAATTGTAGTAATTCTTAACATAACCCAGAAAAAGAGAAATACCAAAATATGGTATATTCAACTAATGTTAATTTATATTATGACATTGTTTTGTTTTTGTTTCAGCCAGTCGGTAGTGTGGTTGGTATTCTGAAACCAGCAAGTTTACCATCCGGAGTAGTCGCTACACTGTTGGGAAAGTGAGAAGTAAGGATTTTCACACAATACTATCAATGATTTACTGACAATTGATATCAACTATTTGAACATATGAAGAGATAAAAGATGAGAAGAGATGACAACTCCTCAAAACAAAATATTTATTAAATTCCTTAGAATAACGGTGTATTATTATCTAGACCTAGTTCCATAAATAAATATAATTTCCGGCCCAATTCTCGGGTCGGGCAAAGTATTACGAAGTTTAATTTATCAGTAGTAGCACGGAGACTGGAATTGTGAGTCCGCTGCATGGCAAGAGGCTCACGTCCTATTACGTGGGACTCATAACATAAATAGTGAAAAGTGGGTGTTACATGTGCTGTAATGTGCACCTCTGCCTACCCTTTCTGGGATAAAAGGCACATTAGGGCGCTTAATGCCACTGCACAATGTAACATCCACTTTTCAGTATTTATGTACGTAATGTTTAACGTAAAGATTACACTCATCGGATAATAGACGCCATCAATTTAAAATAACTTCACAGAGGAGACAGAAAACAGTATCCATTACTTATTTGCCAGTTTAAAAATGAGACTAATATTGAATGAAAATAAAAAATACGACAATATTTTAAAATTTCGAAATTAACGCTATCCTCTATGTATGGACCTTAGGCGTCGTTAGTTTGTTTTGAGTTGAAAGAGACCACAGATTTCCAATAGTTTATTGTGTAAGTTACACTAGTATTTTTTTTTATTTTTTTTTTTTTTTTTATTAATAATAAAGGTACATGGTATGCCTTATAATCTAACGCCATGTCCAACAAAACTATATGTAAATAGTTTGACTGTTGGATCTTCTATATTTAAATTACTATTTAGTAGTTATGTGGGATGCTAATCGTGGCTATAGTTATAATCAACTGAACGCTAAATATTACAATATTAATTAAATCGACTCGCGAAAGTAGGTCGCGCGACGCTCTACCCATTGCTTGAATTGGTGAGTATCCCCGCTTGTGTCCACCAGCCTAATGGCAAGTAAATGTAATAAGAACTCTGTTTTATATCCAATATTATTTATATTTACAGAATACAAAGAAATCTTTTTCAAGGGCAAATTCTTGATGTCCATTTAAAAACATGAATATTGATAAGCGGAACCATGAACTAGAACTTAATGATGGTAATTTGATCACGAGTCTGAGAACCATAGTAACAATTAAATAATAAAAATACGACTAAATAATGTAAAACAACAACTTCATAATCCTTTTTGTTGTCCTTCAATGTGAATATCCCAATTTTAATCCAACTTTTCTCTAGTTATAGTTATGAACCAATGTTATGTCGCATTGTTAGATTCATTTGTACTCCATGAGAACAGTAAATACTTTTGCAAAGTCTTTATAAATAAATATAGTTATTAGTCTGAGAGCACCTTTATACAAATTAAAAAACTGAATTTAGAATGTATACCTTTACATAAAATAATATATTACACGATGTTATGAAGACGAATCGATTAGTTTTTTAGCTTTTTGAAGGCCAACTTCGACATAAATCATAGAGATTATATATAGGGTCTATTATAGGTTAAAGTAACGGCCTTATAACAGATTTAAACTCATATTAATTTACTAATAGCCTAGGCGTAGAGGATGTTTTTATATACGTACTGTTTTTGAAATGGTAGGAAGATCATCAAGAATTTTGCCACAATTGAAGTATGTTTTAAACGTAACATCACGCCTTTTACCCTCGAAGGTATACCCCGAGGTGGACATTAGGTACAACACTTAATGCCAATGTACAATACACCCACTTTTCATTATTTTATGTTACGAATCCCAAGTAATAAGGGGTGAGCCTATTGCCATTTACTGGGTCAATTCCAGACTCTGTGCTACTACTTACTTTTTTTGTAAATAACCGAATCCGAGACCCCTTGCCCAGTACTCGCACTTGCGACCACTCGGCCACCGAAGCAGTTTGTTTAATAGTAAGTATATAAAATATTGTCAGATCAAATTGGTTCATCCGTAGTTTTTTTAATGGAATGTTTTGAAGTGAAGAACTTCCTTTTTTTCTTCATCATAATCATTATCAGCATGTAGAGGTCCTTAGCTCGTCTAAAGCCTCTTCTTTGGCGCTCCATTATACAGAATATCCATCTACATTCAACCACATCCACTTTATTTTGTAGTCTTGTTTATAACCAAACTAGAGGTAATGTTATCTGAACACAAAAGATTGTGTCTGTATTGAACACACAAACTCCTATTGGCCTTCTGCTTACAATATTAATATACCAAGACTTCCTTCACCATAAAAACACTTTACACAAACAATCAAACAAAACAGAGCATCATCAATATAATACGCATAAAAACAGTTATATTGAAAGAGCTGGCTCGTTAAAAGACCTGAATGGCGAGGAACATTAATATAAATATCAGCCCTATTATAAAACCGGGTGAGATTAAAAAGAAACAGTGAGTATGGTAGTTTACATTTTATTATTACAGGGCTTCTCAAACTTATACGCTATAATTTTAATAAAGAGAATAAAACTCTTGCACTCAGTGTTAAGTTAATTAGAGGCTTAAATACGTTATAATTGAGTGGGTAATTGGTTGGCGGTGCACTTGATCATAAGTGAACAATATCTTTAATGCTAATGGCTCGTATGACCATTAATTACGATGGTGTACATACTCTTTGTTTAGGTGCTTAAGAAACACTCATTGTTGCTTATTCTTTCCTAAGAGAGAGTTAGAATTATGAAGTCTATACTCTTTAGTGGTTTAGATCAAGAGATCATGAGACAAATAAAAGATTTATATATTAACGTTAGTCGTAATTAGGAGTAAACACGATAGTTCGGCAATTATTATGGGTTATAGTCAACCATAAATTCATTGATAAATGATACCCCATCTGACGGATCCTTAATATTGAATAATAATAATGAATAATGATGTCCTATCTTTCTATTCATGTCAATCCCATAAAAATGTTTTATGTGGAAAATAAAAGATGGCCGCATCTTCACACAAAATGGCATGGAGTTGTTTGTAACTAACAAAATTGGTAATTTGCAAATATCAAGAATATTTTTCATTACAATTTGCGCTTTTTTTATTCATTTTTGGAACCTTCCTACAGTTAACAATAACGTTTAATAGCATACAGCAGTGTATACTTTCAGGGATTATTCACAATATTTATCAATTTTAAAACTGCGTACTGGTTCCATACTGCAAGTATAATAGAGAGTGTTAAAGTGTCAAAACTTTCTGCGCCATGTGTGATGCTTCACTCTCGCCAGCTGTGCAATAAACTGCAACTACGATGCAGTTTCAAACCTACATACAGGGTAAAAATACAACCACTTGCGACTCCAATCCCATTCAATAAAACAAGAGCGAATAATGACGCAGTTCAGCTGACACAGTGTGAACCGTCCTTCCCACGTTTGCGTAATAATGTTACAGTGTCAATGTCTCCTTTAGTCCTTGACGTGGCAATGTACTGGAATGAAGTCCAGACATGAAATTCTTCAAGAACTGGATATAAAGTGTGGCCAGTTGTCCCCAACTCACAGTCCACTTAGATTCGCACTGCTGAAGAACACGCCCAAAATGGTAAGTAAAAAAAAACCAGTTTCACATCATGCTAATTCTGTTATGTAATTGGTCGTGTTAATAAACCACTGATTGGATTCAAAATCCGGATTTGGAGAACTTGAAATTAACTATTTTTTTTGAGTTATCTACTATTGGAGAACGTTGACCCTTAGAAACATACTATATCTATAATAATAACATTAGTTCATCTTTTCATTAAACTCGAAATATCATACGTAACTTGTTAGTAAAAATACAACGCAAATCATCTCTATTAATACTTCTATTCCAAAAACAGAACAAAAATACACTAAAATCTGCATAGCCGCTTAGAAATGTCACTAATGAATATATGTACCTATAATAAAAGGTTATTTTTATTTTATTGTGTAGGTAGGTGGTCAAACTTGCGTCTCAATATTGGTCTCCAAAAATAATCTCGACTTAACTGTCAATATGATAAGTATTACACAAAACTTAAAGGCAAGTACATACATATATAATAAGTATTTGTAATATACAACATACGAGATTCATTAAAAATAATTCTTTCTTATCAATTTAGGGCGTTCACTCTCGGTGTCGCGAGCGCTTGAGGCGAAATTATTGTCAAGTTTGCTGCCGTTGTTTGTAGATTAAGCGGGCCCTTATGTGCCAACATGACAAACATATTCTCTTGCAATAGAATTAAAAAAGTTAATCTCTTGTTGATTTGTTGGCTCTTAGGAAACGGATAGCTTTTTCATACCACTCCCACATTGTTCTTTAGTAATATTCGAATACGAAAATAAATATACTAAACTTTCTGTTGTTGAAATATCGTACTCCAAATTTGTTCCTACAAAAGTAGTCTCTAAACATTGGAAATAGGGTGTATAAATGTAGTTAATGGAGAGCGGTCACCGGTGCTCGCTTTCGGATTAAAAGGTTCTTTACTGCACTGTAATATTTGTACCCTTTTATCTAAACAACCTAGGCTTGTTGTTATGTTCTATATAAACAATCCTAAATAATCTTGTCAAATGTGCAATATAGCAGATAATTGAAACATTTATTCAATGAAACCAGTGACTACTATAAATAAAAAGCTGATTTCATATCAGTAACCACATTTAACCGCAACGTCAACTAATCAGTCCTTCAAATAAAATAAACAAATAGACAAAAACGGTTTTAAGAACTAAAAGCACTGTATTTTATTACTTCATTTGCATTTTACGACTTTACACAAGTCGTAACAATGCATCATAACAATGCATCTTGTATTCTAAAACTATGTAAAACATAAAAAATGTAACGTGACTGTTGGAAGATGCATCCGGGATCAAAGCCTAAAAATCCGCATTCTTATAATATTACGATTGAACATGGTATTTATCAGAAACTCATTAATGGAAATTAAATCAACACTTCATAGAAGAAGATATAATATTATTATGATGTAAATACAGCTTAGAAATGTGCGAAAGTAGATACCTACATGGTTACATATTCAGAAAAGTTATAGCTCATAGTTCTTAAAAAAAGTTAAGGTAAAGTGTATTAAAAAGATACCTTGATTAAAACCCTCTCTTTAAATTCATAAATGCCTCGATATTATTGATTAGTAATCAACGTTAATCTACTACATCCTAATTCAGTTAATGCTTTCACAATTTTTACCAATAGAGACAAAACAAATCAGACATAGATGCAATCAAAACTGGTCTTCCCCATATTCTTAGAATCTGCAGAATTTCGGTAAACTTCATGCTCATATAAAATCCATTTCATTCATATTTATATATCCATTTTTAGGATTTCCAGGACAAAGTATATAAAACTGACATTGTAAACTATAATGATCATCGTTATAATAACCGCAAATGCCGTTAATAACTCTAAAATACCATCATTTTGTGGTTACGTGACTACGAAATGTTTTTGTTTCATTGACAGACTTCGATATATTTAGATACCTAATATTGCACCTAATCAAATATATCTAATTTGTCTTCGGAACACGGACATAACATTTAAAATTTTAGCTATCTTCAATCATCAGTCTGTATTACTAAAGAGCGTTACAAATACCTTATTTCATGGTCATTCTCACCTTTTGAATTAAATATATAACGGAACATGTGAATATATCTGTTTATTTTTAACATTTTTAAGTAGGTTGCTGTATTACTTGTTATTCTAATTAACACGTGGTTTTCTTAATAAAATTATAGTACATTTATCAATAAAACAATCTTCTTGTATTGTATTCTTCTTATTTGTTTCAAAATTCATTATCCTAATTTATTTCATCACACTACATCTCCAACTCCAGTCTAAAATTGTTCAATTGTTTAAAAATCGTTAGCAATTTCCTCGAGTAATTGTCTAAAGTAATTTAAATAAATGCAAACTTGCAAAATAATTGTGCTATAAACCGCTGGCAGAGCCGCGAGCGTAACTTGTGTTATTATAATGAAAAACGTAGTCTGCTTGACCCGTTGGCCCTGACATTATGGTATTTTGTTGCGCAGGTAAAAGGTGCTCATCTCTACGTCCTGCCTATGGTCTTTATGGTATTTGTCACTGTAGCTAGTTGCCTTGGGGGGCAAATTAAAAAATTCACGTACAACAATAATGGATACGGCTCGTACAGTTTCGAGTAAGTGTGTTATTGATTGGTATTGCAATGTAATGATAAAACTATTATTTTGGAATATATCTATTTCTTGTCGTAACCCTACGAAATGTCTTGAGAAGGTTACTTTAATATTTATTGATCTTTGAAAATACAAGCCTATGTCTATAGTTTGAATGTTACGTTTCACTTGGTTTACAATCAACACTTAGATAGATTTGATATTTATAATAATGTATTTCTAGAAAACTAGTTTATAATATTTACTACATAGTAATAATATCGCAAGCCCATTTTTATGTCTAAAGATAATTCTAGAAATATTGTATTGTAGAATTTAATTAAAATCTAAATCTGTTGGCGATCGAAATTGCATATTAACTACAACTAAAATTACATTTTAGGTCGTAGGTGTAAATAAGACAAACTCAACATTTCATGTTTAGCATGTTCAATTAATATAATTAGGTATTAAATATACGTATACACTACACGATCATTTAATTAAAAGAAAAATAAGTAAATAAATTCTTTTTATTCTCTTTATTAATTAATGTCAATATTTTATCTTTCGATTTGATTTTATGACTATCCAATTACACGTTGACAGGTCAATCTACAAACATAACGTGATTTTATTTAAATAAGGTCACATGTCACGTCATAAATGACAACGCAATTCCTTTTTTATGCCATTATAGATAAGGCATATCTAAAATCTTTTTATTTTTGCATTACAAATTAAGTAGTATATCTACTTATTATGTGACATAAGTCTTAATGTTTTATTCTCCAAAAAGTTTTGTTATTTGCGTCTATGATGAAATGAAATGACCTATGCCACAGAATTAATCAAAGATGTATTTTTATTCACACCTAAGCACGTGCCATAAAGTTAGGTATTTTTCGTCCTGATTCTTTGTTTGTGTGAAAGCTCCACAACTCACTACTAGTGAAATCCTGAGTGACACCTCATATAAAATAGATTGTTATTAGGAATGGTGTACATTATCTTGGACCTGTTTTGTTGGACATCACGTTAGATTTTATAAGTCATACCCTGTATTTTATATTAAACAAACAATAATAAATAAAGGGTTTACTAAATTAGTGATGTGGGGAGTATACTTTCGACAGACAATTTCGATGGTTATTAACACGAATTTATTTACTTTTTCCTCTTTATTAAAGCTCTCATCCTCATGACATTATAAATCGAAAATATTTGACGTAACTTGCGTAACAAATGGGTACACTATGTAATCAGAAAACCAATTGAGGTTTATTAATCTTAGGTTAAGTCGAGGTGTCATCGTATAATAAACGATTGCACAATGTTTTGATAATCATTAAATGTTTGATAATTTTTATATAATCACGTCAAACTTAATATAGAAGTGACGTTAATTTCAATAAATCTCGTTTTATTAGTGAGGAACTTAAATTTTCTTTTCGGGTCATTGATAAGAGGTGCGATTTGGATACCTATGAGTTCGGTTTTCGAACGTCTCGATGAAGAACAATATCTCCGGGTTTTATTTTCAAGATAAATTGTACCTCTTTTTTTGCATATAAGGCTCTCGTGAGTTTCTAGAGTTTTGAGTTTCTTTGAGTAATTGAGAGTTATGAGTTCTTGAGTTTCTTTGAGTAATTGAGAGTTATGAGTTCTTGAGTTTCTTTGAGTAATTGAGAATCTACATTTTGGAATGAGCACCTACATAGCTTCACCTAGCTTCACTGACGGACTGGCTGACAGACTATTATTTATTTTGTATTTGTTGCAATAGGTAATAGGAAATTACATGTATTTTCATAATCTAATGAAATAAAACTCAGAAATCCTGTGCCTATAAGGCAATGCTAAAGCACTAAACAATACATCGTTAGAACCGACTTCTTGGCCTTTCCATATGAGGTACTCAGGTAATCATTGTTTTTGCGTGCAGAGTAACGAAATGCAATTCTATTTTATTAAGCAACCATGCATGACCAGATCGTTTCTTGCAATTGTTGGCACATCCCTATATCTTTTGTGTGTAGCTGTACTTGTTTATTTGTTTGTTCTTTGTTATTTTAAACTGCACCCAAAATAGGAACGAATCGAGATTTTATATAATGAGGGTTAATTCCAAACCTTAAGTACTTTTTTAGTATGCAATATTAAGGTGCATTATATAGGTACCTAGCTAAAAAATATTTTTACATTTACCTAGTATTGCATAAAAATAAATTGAACGGTCATATCTCAATTAATAACAATTTACTTTGATTTACGATTAAAATAATTGCTGAATTATATTTATTGTAGTTTTGAATGTTGAGAAGTTGAGTAACTTTTATTCAATGTCTTTTATATCGTTGTCAGACTACAGAAACATTATGAATATTTAAAACACACTACGCTTGTTTTGCCCAAAGGCGTGGACAGATATCATACACCCACTATTTGTCGTTTAATTAAACTAGACATCAGACGAATTTATTATCATTCTAGATTCGAGTTTAAATTTGACTGATAGCAATTTTAATAATTGAAAAATCCAGTAATTACTAAATCAGGGATTTAGCTCGTTTCCTTATTGTTTGGCAGTAGTGTTAACTATCACTTCATTATTAAGGCAGTTAAGTAAGCATTTGTAACACGGTATAGTTCTAAACAACATGCTGTTTTACTATACTCATAATTTTTGTTATATCTACACAATGATATAACATAATATAACATTACGCCTATTATCCAGGTCGGCACAGGTGTACATTACGGCACTAAATGCCACTGTGAAAAGTGGGTGTTACATTTGCCGCCGGGCATTCGCACTTGCAACCACTCGGCCAATGAGGCAGCCTATATCTTCTTATACTATAGGTTATATCTACTTAACTATTTATATATTTTCTTTCAACAGGTATGAAACCTCAGATGGCACCTACAGGAGAGAAGAAGGAGGCCTTGTTCCAGGGCCTGATGGAGGGGCATGGGTCGTCCGAGGGGAGTACGGCTACATTGATTCCAGAGGGAAGCCATATTCCATGAAGTATGTAGCCGATGCCAATGGATACCAACCAACAATCAACGATGACCACACGAGGTTCAACGATAGAAGAATAATTTGATGTTGTGATAATAAAATAGTTGAAATTGTGTTTATGTTTAATTGCTTTAACCATAATATATTTTTCTATTACACCTACTGTTCTTGTGGGTGTCTTGTGAACCAATTAAAAGTCTACACAATCGACATATAGGGGACTAAAGTGCTCTCTATAATAAACGAAATTTGCCTGTCATGCCTGCAAGCGGAGAGATTATGGAAAAGCGCCATCTCTGTTTCTTGTTATGAAGTTCACAAACAAACTTGTATTTCGAACATAGTGTAGGCATAATCTGGTTCTAATACTATAAAACTTGCGTTACAAAAAGATATAGCTATTGAAAATTGATTGCATAATGAAATAATTAAACATTTGTGATACTTAACTAACTCTACATTAGATAAGCGTATTTACTTGATTTGATTGGTATTATTTAATTATCGTTGTACCTGATGCAACTTCCGAATTTTACTACATGTTGAGTGAATACCCAAATATAGTAATAATGAAAGAAAATGGCAATAGGCTCACCCCCTATTATATAGGACTCATAACAACTAGTGAAAAGTGGGTGTTACATTGTACTATGGTAGAATGTGCACCTCTGCCTACCCCTTCGGGGATAAAAGGCGTGATGTTATGTATGTATGTTGAGTGAATACCCATACTCAATCATGCGTATAATAATATTTTCTGCTTATTTGTTTACGGAAGTCAATTATTTTGATTAAGAAAGGTCGTTTAAAATGTTTTTTAAAGAAAATACATCAAAATTTTATAATTAGTTTATCTGTAGGTACCTAATATCTATGAAAAGAGAAATACTGGCACGTTTGGCCGAGTAGTTGTTAGTCCAACTACTCGGTGCACTAACAACTACTCGGCAAGGGGTCTCGGGTTCGATTCCCGGTTTGGCCAAAGTATTACAAGGTTTTTAAAAAAATCTTAATTGTTTAGCACGGTGTCTGGAATTGTGCCCGGTATATGGCAATAGGCTCAGCCCCTATTTGGTACATGGGACTCATAATATAAGTAGTGAAAAGTAGGTGTTACATTGTAAATTGACATTAAGTGCTGTAATACACCTCTGCCTACCCCTTGAAATAAATACAGAATTCAATATATTTTTGCTAATTCTGTCCTTACGCAACTGTAAATAAATAAATAAAATAAAAGTTGTGTATAATTTTTATTTCTGTATATTTTTAAAGGCTTCTTATATTTGACTGCACGGTTGGTGCGGTGGCTGGGCAACCGGCTGCCGTTCAACGTGTCGCGGGTTCGATTCCCGCACGGAACAACACTTTGTGCGATCCACAAATTGTTGTTTCGGGTCTGGGTGTCATGTGTATGTGAACTTGTATGTTTGTAAACGCACCCACGACACGGCAGATAATCCTAGTGTGGGGCAACGTTAATTAAAAAAAAAATATATCGATTACCTTCTTATCGCTTTTCTTATTTCAATTACGGAATGTCGTTTTAATTATCATTGGATGTGAGTTTGAAATTCTTCGTATGGAGTTTTACTTAAGTACATACATTTTTAGATTAGAAGGCATAGATAGCTTTACCTTCTCGGCAAAAAAAATTATATAGTTAGCTAGAATATATTGGTTTAGCTATAAGGAAATCTATTTAATTTTATTTTGTTTAGTGGTCAAGCAATAACAAGAAAACCCGCAAAGTACAGTCAGTCAACACGTAAGAAAATAAAGATAGAATACTTAGGTACTTACTATATACTTTTGTTAAACTAATGATACTTTTTTACAAAGCCGTATCTTTTCTTAGTATGTAGTAGGTCGACCATTGAGTCGAACTGTCTCTGCGCTGCTGAATCTATCTTTATTTTCTTAGCAGCCTATCAAATCACTTGGTTCACTGTACCTCTTTATTATCTACCTGTAATATTCAAACCATTATATTTTACGATTGTAACCAAACCGAGCAAAGAGTTGCGTGTACCTTATCGCCTTTGCAAACTTGTTTCATCCCAAAATCCCAATTTACACCTCGTTGTTCGAAAAAGAAAAAAAAATATTTTTGAAATTACGAGCGTATAATACGACATTCAAGAACATGATATCAATTCGAGTGGTTATTTTAAACGATACGAATTTATTAAAGGTTGATCTTATACTTTTGCTTTTATTTTGAACAAGTTTATAAAGATTGTAGTATATTTACCTGCGATATCTCTATACAGCAACATTAAATGAAGTGTTTTCATGAACTTGTAATGGAGAAATTACTTCAACACATTCTATAATTTTTATTTGGTATAACTAGAAGAAGGTTTTTATAACTATGACGAAAAGAGATGCCATAAGTTTCGCTGTAACATTGAACTTAGGGGCTTATGGGCAACAGCAGTCTCCGAAAATGCTGAAGGTTTTAAACTGCGATCTTTAAGTCATTTGCCAAGCGAGTAGATTATGGCATGTAGGTAATAGTGCACTATCAAGGGCTATACAACCTTTATTATTTGAGAAATTAAAAATAAATCTTTTTAAATCTATCTAGAATGTGTTACAATAACCCCATATGTAAAAGTCTTATCAAAAATAATATTTCAAATATAAATACATCGTAAAACTAAACCAATCAAAATTGAGCCTTTACGATATTAAAGTTTTTGATCGTTTATTTCTAGAATTTACATTTCGATTACATTTATTTGTGACAAAAAAATTGCGCCTCTCAAAAATATGTCTCATCTCATTATGTTAAGGATATTAAGTTATTTTTCTTTATATCTAGTAAGCGCATTTAACAGTTTCAAGATGAAGTTTGTGGCCAAAATGTCAGAATGTACTAAATTATTTTTTATTTCATAGGTCTTGAACAGTATGATCAGAAGATGCCACTGTGTAGTTTATACTTAGTGAGTCCTTAATGTTTAACTTTGTTCATTGATACTGCTAGACATAATACAATTACGGAACCGCGAAAGACTTAACGAGTTAACGGGGCTCCGGCTCGAAGAGCAGGTGTAAAAACGGAGCGGTTTTCAGTCAAGAAGAATAATCTGACACTCCCTCTCGGCTCACCCTAGGTGGGAGAAGTGTCATGGGATGATATTCTCCCATTAAAAAAAAGAAAGACACAACACAACACTTTAAAGATCAAGTTTTAAACAATAGTTTAAGAAGAATCCTCTCCAGTACATAAATTAGATTGGTCAATGTTTTAACTGTGATTGCTTAATGTCATCCATTTCATTGGTACTATAAATTATTGCTTACAGTGAAGATATTGAATTAAGAAGAATATTTCCTAGTGAATTCCCTCAAGACACAATTAGAAAATCTGGTACTATAGACGCAGAGGTAAAATTATACATTATTATTTGTCACTCTATAGGATTTTTCATGTAACAGTAAATTTATTACATTTGAATATATTTTTCTAGCATTTGGGTCGTTACGCCGAGTTACAGAGCTACTTCAAATTCCCAAAAGCCAAAGTAAACAGCCATTTTGAGGAATTAGTGTGCTATGACAGAGACGATAAAAAGGTATTTTGTACTGTATTATTAACTAGCCTTTAAATGAGATATTTTTACTCGCTTTATTACGAGCGATAGACTTGGGTAATAGCCATAAACATAAACATTCATAGTAAATTGTAATTGCCAACCTCTTAGCGACCCTGCACTCTCTTAGCATCCGTATGTTGTGCTATGACTCCTCTACTCAAGCGCACAAACAATGCTTTTGGGAAAACAGGATTTTTTTTTAATTTTCTTTCAATATTATGTAAACGCATTGTTATGTGTAATACTAACATTTATTTTGCTGTTAAATACCTAAAATATGCTTCAAAATTTAAAATAAACCCAACTCCTTTTATTCCAGCTATGCAAAATAGATCTAGAAAGATATTCTCCCGAAGAAGACGCGTACTACATGTCTCCAATATTCGACAGTCACGTTGATCGACGGCGTGTTTACTGCTTCATGCTGCTCTGCTTCACAGAGGATGAACTAGATAGAGTGGTCGCCTCGTTTTAAATACATTATAGCGTATTATACATATTACTCTTCTTAGTTAACTTATTTCGGATTAAAAGTGATTCATACAATCTATAGATATCATGTTAATAAGACACAAGTATATCCAGTCGTCTTCATAAAGATGACCAAGTGCCTCCATACAGGTGTTGAGGGCCACAGGGATGGTTGACTCCCTAGTCTTTTATCCACAAAAGCCTTTGAAGGTTTCCTCCATCATCGACGTCGTCAACACTTTAGTCTGTCATACTCCCGTTTCTTTTCCTCACCAAGACTATATTTAAGTACTTTGTCCTTCTCAACCTCCCTGGACTCAATTAAATATAATGTCGCGCCATCAGTCTCCATAAACATTTAATGAAATTATTCAATATTAAACAAACAAAAACAACATACAAGAATAAAAATTCCAAAATAGAGATGACTGACATGAAATATCTATTAGATCCAAAATCAAACGATTACTTAAACAAAAATGTTTTTAAATAACACTAATAGATCTTACTGTTGTAATAATGCCAATGATAAATCTAAATGGCTTTGGATGAGTCGATAGACGCCTTAACCCCGATTATTATGGGCATTATTCTGACAGAGTAATTTGTATTACATCTTTATTTGATATCTGTATTTTGTCTCTATTACATGCATTGGTTCTTCGTTCGCACACTCCCATGTTGGTTGAGACATAAGATTGTTATCATTCACGCCTCTGCCAGACACGATTATTACGTCACAAGAAGATAGTCGTGAATAATTTCGTTTTCACTTAAGCTTTGTAAGGAAGATCCATACACCGCGCGCCGTATCACACGACCAACTGATGAAAACTGATGGTAATAACCTGGATTTTTTTCAAAAAAATCTAATCACTTGTTTTACTGGTATTTAAAAATTACCTACCCTTTCTAGGTCTACCTTAGATGTGAAACCGAATATATTTTTTGGCCAAGCCAAAAATCACCTATAAAGAAATCCCTATCATTATATGGAACTCATTAAAAAACAATCTAAACAATCACGTAACTTAGTGATTACTTTTTATTTATTCAAAAACTAACAGCAACTTCACAACACGATTGTTTCCCATAACAAATAAGGTATGTTCGTAATGGCCAGCAAATCACGTAGTCAATGAAGCAACAGATTCTTTGCAATCAGAAATTAGATAGATGCGCAAAGCAAATTCGATCGCCTGATCTTAAATGTTACAAAGTTCACTTTATAGATTGTATATCTATTTATTGGCATTAGGAAGACTTGTTTATCATCGATAAATGTTACAGTTAGGTCTTCATTTTTTGCCACATCCGATGTTTCGGTGCATTTATACAAGGGCTCTTAAATAAAAAAGCAATTAATAGCTGAAGGTTAACAGTGGTGCTTTGACGAGTAATAAAATCATTAAGAGGTCTTGACCATGGATGAGCGGTATTTTAATTTATGGGGACGAGCTAATTGTTTCATTGAAGTATTTGAGAAGATTTTCAACTAAATTACACACCATTCATTCGTGGTATATGAATGTTAGGAAATTTTAACTAAAAATTACTTTCAATTTAAGCTCTTGCTAATAGTTGATGTTTTACCGTATGACAAAAGAATTCTTGTGTAATAACGGGGTTAAGTCAACATAATCCTAACCACACAGGGCTGCGCAAATTGGTGATGATATTCTTACATCACTTTGGCGACATAGAATCACTATGTCTTGTTATCTAGGGTTGCAATACGCGAATCAATAATTTCAAATGTGGTTACATGAGCAACCTTAATATACAACACACATTTTTGGCGACTTTAGGTACCGTCAAAAATAAAATAAAGTAGCTAATTTATTGCAGACTTTAAAAAAATAGAAATATTCATAAAAAGATAATATAAAAGTCATCCAAAAATGAATATTTAATATCAGGTTGAAACTACTGACCTATTAAAAGAGCGGGGTTACTAATAATGGCACTTCTTATAAACCTGATAAATTGATAGCTGCCAAGTCCATTATGGATTAAAGTAATAAAAGCTCAAAAACATGCTATGTGCAAACGCATCACCGCATAAAACTTGACCCACTCAATGGAATGTAAATATTTATATTGTTATGTAAAATAATGAGGTGTCGTCTTGATGCCGACAAACTGTTATGTCATTATAACCTTGTACTACATAATATTAATGCATGTGATTTAATATGGAAATATTGGTTCTTTATGTTCTGAAGCGTCCGTATTAGAAGTTTGACCTAAAATTTGAGACGTTTTAATCTATAAGGAAAGCGACGCGTGTCAGAGGTCGGCTCCGCGTGGTTCAGTTCAACGGTTCAACAGACTGTGACGTAAGCGGACCGGTTGGGATTTAACCTTTATTGTGAGGATGAAATTTGTTTGAAAAGATTTTGTAATTCACCTTATTTTTTGAAAAACCTTTACCTAGTTTTACCTTCTGTATCTACCTATGCTTTTGAGCATGAGTAACATCGTAGCATAAGGACTTGGAGTCATTCGCGAGACTAGTACCTATAATTATGATTTTACAGTCTATAAAATTATCTCAATTTTATTTCTCAAATCACCTACTTCAATGGTTAAATTACCTATGTTTTAAATAACTTCCACGTGTTTGCAGGTTTACTTGGTTGTGTTGTAAGTATCATCGACAATGCGTATTCATAGACACCTACAGATGAAAAATGCACCGCATCTCTGTCTGTAAAGCTTATGATTACATACGAGATGAGTCTGCCAGACTGATACAGCGTGTTCACACAGTCTTAAACTAATTCTTTACAATGTCCATCACAAAATGTGAAACCTTGACCTTTCACACATCATTTTACATTTAGCTCTGTGGTTTGTTCGTTTATATATGTATTATATTTATACAGCCAATTTAGACCTTATTTATTCAACATTAAAATCCATTTTTAAGATTTATGTTATTATCAAATGCATCTTCGAAATAATTCGTCCAATGAAAATGTTAAAGGCCGTTTGGAGCTTCCCATAGCCTTAGGAAAATGTTAAAATTCCATAATTTTTTAAGTTAATCATTGGATTGACTATAACGATTATTTCCAGTTATTGCTGAGGTACTTTAATGTGGTTTAACTTAAGTTTTTTCTCGAATTTATGAATATCCTTGAACTTCTAACAAAGGTAATGCTTATTTAAAAATACTTGTATATTACTCATTAAACAAGCACTCAGTTATAGAGTACTCATTGTACGTAAAAAATACTTTAAGTTGAGGTCGATGACTCTTGCTGACTCGAGTACAGTTAGCGACATTCGAGATAGAACTGTTATAAAAAAACGTATTTACTATGGATTTCACTACCACTCATTCAAATAAAATCAGCGTTGTTTACCTCATTCTGTGTTTTATCTATTATGTGTATGCCTCTAAAAATATAATAATTTAAACTGAAACTGGAATTAAATTAAAAATCTCAAAACAAACAATAAAAGTTATTTAGGGCCGATTTTTCCACCGCCATATAAATTTTAACTGAAGAAAAAACTGCCAATTGTCTATTTTATGATTCAGTTTAGAATTAACTGATGATTGTAAAATTGCCCTTAAGGGTATTAATATAAGGCCCCGTATTAACATGTATCATCAAGGTATCCAGTACCTAGATTAAAATCTAAATACGTATCGAATATGATACAGAGACAGACTAATAAAATAGGCCGATAAGTTCGGCTATTTTATTCATTTTACCTTCTACAAACTGACCTACAAATTACGCATCAAAACGTTTAGAGGTCATAGGCAGGTGTCTAATGACCTACATTACAATAATGTACTTTTTGCACATACACAAAATACCTTTAATCTCATTATTGTTACTATTAATCATAAAAGACATTTAGTATATAGACAAAAGTATTTCTACAAAGAACTAATATACTATGTTGATTAAGTACTCCTTAAAGACTAGTTTGACACCTTAACGTCAGGATAACTAATTACAGTCCAGGCTTTATTATGTCTAGTACTTTGTCTGTCTTTGAAAAAGCTAGACGAGGCTAGATGAATGGGAATGAGGCGGCATCGTTGCATAAACGAAGACATAGTGAGCTCCACCCAATCAATGTCAGTACTTTCAAAAGAAAGCGGTTACTTACCATTACGTCTGCTCCATATACGAATAATGTGAGCTCATATCGGCATATAATAAAGCCTTATGCAATACGTATTGGCTGAATAAACTATGAATGGTTGATGTGGGAATAATAATATTAAATAGTATTTAATCATTCTTAGACAGCCTCATTGGACGAGTGGTAGTAAGTGCGGTTCGGTCAAAGTATTACAGGGTTTTTAAAAATTTCAGTAGTAGCACGAAGAGAAGAAATGTGCCCGGTATATGGCAATAGGCTCACCCCCTATTACATGGGACTCATAACATAAATAGTGAAAAGTGGGTGTTACATTGTACAGTGGCATTATGTTGTTGCTATGTTATCACTCTTAGTTAATGAAGCAATTACTCGCCTCACAGTCGTAAGTAGCCACGCCTTGCCGGCTTCTAAGGCTTAACAGTTGCGTTAAGTAGCGACAGCACGCTGTTAACCTATTGCCTTCAAACTCCACATGGCGCGCATAGGTCAGTACGTCTCGACATTCATGAGAGAATTCGTCATAAACAACACGTCGCTTCGGAACGTCGTAAATTAGACCCTTTACAACAGTATTTCACCGACATTTCCACATTAACACATATGATGTAACAAATTGATATTCCAAATTTCCCTAATAGGTTAATAGAACACGTGTCCAAATCATTCTCATAATTTCCACCAGTTTGTTCAAGTCATTGATAAGTTATGTTGTTTTAAAATGAATAATTAATGAACTGTCTAGGACGCACTCAATGGCTTTTGTCACTGTCTACTTATGAACATAATGTATAGGTACCGTCTAGAGAGTTCAATTGTGACTGGGAAGAAGCGAAGTCGTGGGCAAAAGTCAATCTTACTTAATATATTACAAGTGAAGCCGCCATGTAATCCTGTCCATTCACTATAATACATCTTACATTGTGAATCATAGGCGAACATGAAATCATGAACTAGGTACATTAACTTTTGTACCAAATAATAATGTAGATTAATGTTTTGTGAGTGCTAACTATTACAGTTACAACATTACAAGTAGGCGCTTAATTTGACTCTGCTACTGTTATGTAATTTTTATTCATAAATTAACATAGTTTCCAGGGCAAATGTTACTTGGCCATGCACCCAAGTTATTATTATGTAGAAATAGAATACAAATTAATTTACCGTTTCGTATATTTGCTATCCTTCACCTAGGAAGTGTCTCTCTTCAATTAATGTGAACTAGATTTACAGAAAGCACTGTTGCATGGGAAATGAAACAAAACTGTAAGATTAAAAATTACGCAATATTAATTAAATCCAGGGAGATCGTGAATTAAGAACGTAATTTATGTGAACATCATTATGATATCTAGCAACACTAGCTTTTGTCCAAAAATGGTTTTCCTAATTTCGCGTATGATCACATCATCTGCAGTACTATATGCAATTACGAAACTTTTAATTAATGTCGAAATTAATACTTAATTTAACACTTTTGCTATCTTATTGGTCTAGTAATAAGCAGAAACTTGAGATTTCGAAATCAGGTCCACGCTAAGGGTATGATCTTTTTAAGAACGCCCAAATGTATCCTACAGAATTTGTAGGTTTTTAAGGGTGCGTTGCCAAAAACTATTTCTGAGTATCTTGGACTTGTACCAATAACTTTAAGTCATAAATGTAGGTACCCCCGTCTGTTTGGATAACTTAAACAATATTCTAACGTTAAAATATAAAATGGTTATTTTCCTGTGCACATTTTGTTGATAACGTGTGCTAAAAATAATGGATGAGACGAGACAACTGCTTCGCCCACATGTAGTCTCCGGAATGTCATGTCCATAATATATGCGCTGACCTATGGAAGAAATAGGTCTTGTGCAAAAATATGTGTATTTTACTATGGCAACCGTAATGTTAAAGAAATATTTACACAGTTGCTAATGTTAAACATTTAAAAAGGTCAGTAGTATGATGTATGCATCTATGATAGTAAATGTATGCTCATCAAAGGTAATTTCCAACTTTATATCTACATACAAGTTATGTAAGTTTAATTTAAATCATAAATGTTCAGTTTCAATTAGATATCGTTTCTGCAGCTAATCCATGTTTGTTTAAGAAGACATTTATAGCTACTAATGTTAATAGCAACAATAAACAGGTGCAATAACGGTTAATTAATGCCTGTATTTATTACGTCTGCATACATTTGCTATTATGGATTAATGCAACTGCATTCACAATCAGATGAAAAAAAAATGGTTAAAAAAGTATAATAATAGTAGAGACAATAAACTTTTTTGTAATTCATATTAACATTGACATTTGTACGCCAATTATTTCTTACATAATACAATTGCATGGTGAATTAAGTGTTTACAAACACGTGATGGCACTAAAACTACATCGATTAAAAGCATGTAATATACGTACCCGTATACCACGTAGCCTGTCGTGCCAGACGCTGGATCTTGTGGTATAGGTAATAAGAAGCACCTTACTGGCCCAGCCGCAGTGTTGCAACGCGGTATTAGAAGAAATACTTACGTTGGTATATAAGAGAACCGTTTGGATACGTAATCATCCCACACATCAAGTGTACTCTGAAGAAGACGGTCACAAAAAAACAAGCAAAATGAAATTGGTTAGTTTACTACCCCAGTGACGTCATGGATTGTGATTAGTGAAAAGTGAAATGTGAATTGGATTAACGGAAGACTTCTTTTTACAGTTCATCGTTCTTGCTCTGGTCGCTGCCGCGTACGCTGCTCCCCAACAGAATCCCCAGGACGTTCAGATCCTCCGATATGACGTCAATAACGCTGGACTGGATTCTTACAGCTTCGCGTAAGGACTCGTTGCATTTCGACGCACTCTGGAATCACAAGAAGTTGTTTAAATACTTACGTTTATTTTACAGATGGGAGCTATCAGATGGATCCAAGCACGAAGAACAAGGACAGCTTAAGAACCAAGGCACGGAAAATGAGGCCATCGCTGTGCAGGGACAATACGCGTGGGTCGGCCCTGATGGTGTCACCTACGTAGTCACCTACACTGCTGATGAAAATGGCTTCCAGCCCCAAATCCAGCAAGGTCCCGGTGGTGCTGTTCCATCAGCGGTCGTCGCCTCACTCCTAGGCTAGAACAACTTCTAGATTAGCTTCTTAAGACTGTAAATACTCTTGATGATGTATATAATATTTATATACTGAGTCAATAACCTTAATAGTATTGTTTTAGATAATAAAGGAACTGATTTTATAAACTTGACGTATTATTTTTATTATTAGAATTTAATTTACCTAAGGGCCAATTTTTCAATCATCACTTAATTATTAACTATAGAATGAAATTGACATTTGACAGTTTTTATGGAAGAATTGTCAAATATCTAAAATTATTCTTCGTTTAAATTTATCTGGTGAAAATATCGGTCCGTTAGTATATTAATTACTTCTGCATATTTGCAATAATTTACTACTTTTAGCATTTCTCAAAAATAAAAATTTGTTATCGTAGATGAATATAAAAAAGGCATAAGACAAACATAAATAATATTTAACTTAATAAAATATCGCACGATAAATTATGAAGTATTTTACTGTGTAACCAACAATAATATTTGATACAATTAATAAAAACGCATTAAAACAGAAGGTACAGAAGGAACAGTTAAGTGCAATATATAAAAAAACTCTAACTTCACGACATAATTGGGTAAGTCGTAAGATATTTCTGGACTGAAATAATTTTCGTAATTATGCAAGGTAATGAACATTTAAATGTGACTTCCTTAATCATTAGAGTGCATTTTCTACGAAGATTATTATGCAATAAGAGCATCTTCCACGTGTTTTTGAGTATTATCATGTTATATCACTTTTACATATAAATGGATCAAACATGATAAGGATCACATGTCATCGTAATTATATAATATTAAAATATGAAAGTAAGTCTTATTTAAAAAAATAAACGTTGCCCCACTTTGGGATTTTCTCCTGTGTCGTGGGTGCATTTACAAACATACAAGTTCACATACACAATGACAACCAGACCCGAAACTACAATTTGTCGATCACACAAAGTGTTGTTCCGTGCGGGAATCGAACCCACAACACGTTGCACGGCAGCCGGTTGCCCAGCCACCGCACCAACCGTGCAGTCACGTTTGTCACGCTTTCACGTTCAACCGTTGTGTTGTTATTGAATTTTCGCAAAGAGATAAAATTGGAGGAATCTTGGGTATTGTTTATGCAGAAATTGTACTTCGATTGGACAGAAGAATGATTGGAATTTTGAGTTGATCCATTATCAAAACATGAACATTCAATGTCGTAAGACAAGCTTAAACTTGGAAATTAATTCCAATATAAAACTGAACTGTCAAATGGTTTCTTTGTGTAGATATGTATAGTAACAATTTGTCAATTAAAACATAACTGCAGTCTTTCAATTGGGACAGTAATAATGTTACACCAAATGAATCAATTCTGGAATATCTCATTAGCTTTACTAACACTAATCAACATTTTTTGGAACGTACGTCGTTGGGCATTGAAGTTCAGTTAGTGAGATTTGTTTCGGCCCTATCCTTCATCATCATCATCTTTCTGCCAATTTGGCTGCCGTATGTCCGACTATGGCGTACACTGCACTGTCAACTTCCTCGAGCGTACTAATTAGTTTTCTCCTCATTTTGGTTAAAAGCAAGTACCTACTATTATTTTTATATTAGCGGACATGGGTCTTGACGGGAGCAATCTATGTATGTACCTTTTTTATGGGATAAGCCGGTAAACGAACAGGTGGATCACCAGATGGTAAGTAATCGGCGTCGCCCACGGACACCTGGAACACCAGAGACGTTACGAAGTGCGTAACCGGCCTTTAGAGCATTATTGGGGATTCAGGTATTGGGGACAATGGGGGGGGGTAATTGGGCCTCCGGTAACCTCACTAACACAACGCAAACGTTGCTTCACGTCGGTTTTTTGTGCGGCCGTGCGGCTACTCCGGTCGAGGCGGCCCATTCGTGCCGAAGCACGGCTCTCCTACACTGAAAATTAGGACCTGCAAAAATGCATTTAATTGTAAATTAGTATTGTATGTTTATGTAATTTCAGAAAATCACTAAATTTATATTATAAAAATGCATTTTAATAGTATCCATAACAGTATATTAAACTGTTATTTTAGCATAGTTAATTAATAAATACATCTTACATCTATGCCAATTTTATTTCTAGATTAAATATTTACCTCGACAAATATATATTTAATCTAGAAAATATTTAATCTATTCTACCAGCTGGTATGTAACAAAAATAAATTCTATTTTTATCATAATCGATAGGGGATTAAATAAATAATATGTTTGCATAATTTTCGAATAATGTATTAGCGTTAATGTTCGCGTATTATGTATCGTATATCATCATTTTAGATGAGAAATGACTTTTAATAAGTTGATATTTTATTATTTAGACATTGGGAGGCGAATGGGACATTTTATTGCAGACCCTAAATTTAATTATTGGGATTTTGTATTATTAAATACCTAGATACTACAAGATATACTAACTTTAGCTTTAAGAATTTCATTAGAACTAATCTTATTTTTTGGTATGTAGTACATATGCAATTACTTTTATTATATATTACATATATATATATATATATATATATATATATATATATATATATATATTATGTACATTTTATAGTAATTCGTAAATTAATGTTACTTAGGTACTCTATAAACGAAGTGAATATTTATATATCGCATCATCGCTTACCACTTGGCGAGATAGTGGCCAAACGTCGGTCCATCAAAGATATAAAAAATAAATAAACGAAAATTTACATAGACTCGATTTATAACTAAAAACATATATAAAAAAATAAATAGAAATTACACGACTTGAAATTGAACTCGATACCCTCTGTTATACAATCACACTAACGTCTACTCGACTAATAAGACAGTTGAAATATCACTTACTTACAATGTTACTTGTTTGTAACATCATATTACTAATTAACCGCATAATTATTCATCTTAAGTAAACATATATTGCAGGGTTGGTGGCGTAATTAAGCCCATTAGGGCCTGTGGCCTTTTCGATTTGAGAGCGCCAATAGGTAACCAGTGGTTGTATTACTTTGTACCTTAGACCGTTCAATATAGGGCCTAGTTGAAACTAAATCATTATAACATTTTATTCATAAATAACTTTTTTTTAATTACTTTATCTACCAAGTTATATATGTCGGAGAATATGCACCCATTGGGGGTACTTCGGAAAACGCGGTAAGTTCGGTACGAGCTGGCAGAACAACCGCTCACCCTCGTGTCCAACTCAAAAGTGACGCCTTTCAAATGCCAACATGCCACGCCCCGTACCGACCATCACCCAAGCACACTGCTTGACGTTTCCGGCAAATGATTACAGATGGCGTTGTTCTAAAATAACGGTACTCGATAGCTGTGCATCTTTGTTGATTCTGCGACATATACATATTTTATAGCATGAAGAGGATATATTTGAACGAACAGACCATTTTATCGTCATCCAGGCCTCTTTAGGCATAACACTGTTTTGAGCTGACTAAAGCTTCGAACTAAAATAAAAACCCAGAGTGGACAATAATCCTTCATTTCGAACATGATAATATTATAGAAAGAATATTCTCTAGGACTGCTACGCTAGCCTGACGCTAATCGAGTTTGATTTTCGCCATTTAGTAACACAGTCCAAATGTTGATCAAATAGATATTTACTAAGTATTGAATATAAGACATTTCATTATATGAATTATTTTAAACTTTTTATGGTGGTATTTATGTAAATTCATGTACTCACAACATAAATCATCAGTATTAATATAGTAACTATGTCAAATTAATGCAATTTAATTTGTATTCGAGATTGACCATTATCTGATATTATTATACATACTAACATTTACAAAGATTAACGCAATAAAGTTTTTTGTGATGCTCAGAGATTTATCTACAAGCTATTATTACCAAATTATTTGTTTTATTTAAAAGTCATAAAAATTTATATTTGTGAAACATGACGTCAAAATATAAAGAATATTTCGCATCCATTGTAATAAAAGCTTTGATTAACTATAAAAACGATAAAAGTCAATAAAATTATACATCCTGGACGTATTGTTTATGAATGTGTGAAATGTTCATACTCACGGACAAAACGGAACAAACGAAATTCCACATAATTTGAAAAGAAATTTTTAAAAACACTAAATTGTAGCATCAACGCTAACGATTATTTAGCACTAAAAGTAACATTTTATAAACTCGATTAATAATAAAATATTACGAAGTAATAATGAACCATCTGCGGACTCAACCTCTAAGCTAATAGCTCAACTTAGACATTTAGAATTCTGATATTTTTCGTAACTATATCAAGGATTTTTTGCAAAATCTATTAATGTAAGATATCATCATCAGGAAAAATTATAATTATACACGAAAATAGATTACACTCTCTTAGAAAACCAGATAGTGACAAAACAAAATATGCTTTATATCCATCTGTAGTAAAAGCATTTCTTTAAAAATTTACATAATTAGTAATCTTATAATCTAATTAAATTAATTTAATATGTTCAGCAACCGCGTTGTTGAGTAAGATTTCTCTTAAAAAGTTTTGTTTATTCGTTGATAAAGGGAATTACATTATATGAGTTGTCAAGCGGTTCACCTTCTGTTGTGCTATTAGCATAAAATCAAATCAAAAGTCGTGCTAGATATAAAGACCGAATTTCATATGAGATTCGTCACTTCACTGTATCCATCCGTGAAATCAGCACATCAAACATGAAACTGGTTCGTTCTATTTTGTGTGAAATTGTGTTAAGTGAAATATTAATAGGCATCTAATCGACGCGAACTCGACGAAATCGAAAGGACTTTTTCGCGCCCATTCTTTGTTTTATATTTAACAGTGTTAAAGTGAAAGAAATTATTTTTAAGAAATCAGCACTCTGAATTCTGTTAAAATCAAGTGCATTTTTACAAATAATATGCATAATTATATACAATAAAGTTTTACAGTTTCAATTTCTGACAAATTTATATTTTCCGCATAAAAGTTAAAGCCAAATACTTTATTTTCTATTCTCATTTCCAGATCGTAGCTCTCTGCTTGGTCGCAGTGGCGGTTGCTGCCCCTCCCTCAAGGGCAAACTACTCCCCAGATAATGTTCAAATTGTCAAATATGACAACGACAACTTGGGCCTCGGAGACTACAGATTCGCGTAAGTAGATATGACTAAAAATCATCCATTCAATGTTTCCTAAGAAAATCAAAGTAATTATTTTTTTAGTACATTGACGGTAATAGAATAAGTAAAATTGTGAGGTAAAACAAATTTTTTATCATAATTTCTCAAAAATTTAAAGTCAAGAATAATTAAGTTTTTATGGTATATTCTTTTTTATAAGAACTCTCTAGAAACATATTTTAATATTATTGACAAATCTCATAAAAACTTGTGTTCCATGTAAAATTAAAGACTAAAAATTATTTTCCAGTTTTGAACTGACCGATGGTACTGGCGCAGAGCAACAGGCTGAGCTCAGGAACGTGGGTAAGGAGGACGAGTCCATCGCTGTGAAGGGATCCTTCACCTGGGTGGGACCGGACGGTGTGTTCTACCGTGTCAACTACATTGCTGACGACAACGGTTACCAGCCCGAGATCGAACAGGGACCCGGAGGAGCCGTCCCACCCGCAGTCGTTGCTTCTCTCCTCGGTTAATTTATAAGACTTTGAAATTTAATTTATTGTATTACCAAAAATATGTATAATATTACTATTAAAATTGTTGACTAAATTGTATTTTCTTGGTTTTTGTTTCTTATATTTCCATTATTAGAATTTTATAATCTGGTATGGATTAAATAGCCAGCTGTACGAAAGTACAGGAAAAATCTAAAGAAGAAGAAAATCTAAAGGAAAAATGTTATATTTAGTTTTTAGAACACTATTATGGTTATTGTAGCCAGACATAATAATACAAAAATGACAAAAAAATAAAACAATTTTAAACTAAAAGAAGACAATTCTTATGAATAAAAAAATATAAAACAAGAAATTTTAGACCAATATACCTATGTAGCTACAGAGATCAATACACACAAATGTGAACAATTTTCCGTAGTGTATGTTTTTTTTTTTTTTTTTTTTTTTTTTTTTTTTTTTTTTATATTTGATGGGGCTACGTTTGACCACTATCTCGCCTGGTGGTAAGCGATGATGCGGTCTACGATGTAGCACGTCGTCCCATAAGCAACCTATTCACTCGGGCCTTGAAGACTCCCAGGTTGTACCCTTCAGGAAATACAGATTCTGGCAAAGAATTCCACTCTTTAGCAGTACGCACAAGGAAGCTTGAAGCGAAGCGCTTCGTGCGTGTGGGCGGAACATCTACCATGAATCGGTGACGCTTCGCCGATTGTCTTGTGGTACGATGATGGAAAGGACTAGGGGGAATCAAGTTGTGCAATTCCCCTGCACACTCACCGAAATGTATCCGGTAGAAAACCGAAAGGCTTGCAACCTTACGCCTGTGCTCGAGGCTTTGAAGCCGAGCCTTCACAAGCGCATCATCGTCGATGAGCCTCTTGGCACGCCTCTCAATGTGCTCTAACGCGTCCAGCTGATATTTTGCCGAGCCGTCCCAAAGATGAGAGCAGTACTCCATACAGGACCGAACCTGTGCCTGGTACAGGCTCAGCAATTGTTTCGGCGTGAAGTACCGTCTCACCCTCCATAGGATACCCAACTTCCTACCAGCCAGTTGCGCTTTTGACTCTATATAAGAGCCAAAGTTGAGTGTGGGCGTCAGAGTTGCACCAAGAAGCTCAAGATGATCGGTCATCGGTACGGACACATTCCGGAAAGTAGGAGTCAGCGGAAATTGACTCCGTTTGGCGGAGAATAGACACGCCTGGGTTTTGCTAGCGTTGAACCTAACCAAGTTGGCGTCACCCCAGTCGGAGACCGCCTTCAAGGTCGAGTTCAAACGATCGACCATGGATTCTCTTAAAGACTGGATCTGTGTTCCGCTAGTCCGCGCACTGGACACATACCTTTCAACAGCTGTGCCAAACTGATTTATTTAATTTAAACAGATAAACGGATTAACATGTACAGATGCTTCTAGAAGACAGCGACATTCATTATACACGTATCGTCTCCGTCAGAATGACATTTTTAAGTGCGTTATTGGTATTGGTATCTATCTATATACATATAATAAAATCGTAGGAAAGTGAAAAATACACATCGAATATATTTTTAAAAGAATGCTTTGGGCGTGATCTACAGTCGATACCAAAACCAAAAACATGGTTTTTAGAATTTTTGTTTGTTTGTCCGTATGTAATTATGTCCGGAAAAAACTCAAAAAGTGCCGCATCCATTTACTTTAAATTTTGCGTGAATATTACTAACTGCTATCAACTACGCGGGAGGAGCTGTGAATCACTATTCCACGCGGACTAAGTCGCGGACTCAGCTAGTCATCTACAACTTATCTGAAAAAATACCATAACATCACGCCTTTTATCCCCGAAGGGGTAGGCAGAGGTGCATACAGAAGTAACACCCACTTTTCACTATTTATGTTATGAGTCCCATGTAATAGGGGGTGAGCCATGTAATAGGGGGTGAGTAAAAAAATACCTACAATTTATAAAAAAAATATCATGAGTAGGTAGGCAGAATACAACACGTTTGTGAATACCCCTTGTCTATTGACGTTCCAGGCATATACCATACATTGATTGAGACTGGAGCAGCGCTCTCTAATTAATCTGAACGTTTTAATCCTTAAAATTAATATTTGCACAGATTACACGTGCAACGATCTCTTTAGAGAAAGCAAAATATGCGAGCCAGAGTAATATGTACCCGGAGAGCCGCGGAGGACTCAACGGGTTGCCGAGGTCCAGCTCGAAGTGCAGGAGTGGGAACAGGGTAGTTTACAGACAGTGAGAGTCTGACACTTCATCTCGCCTCACCCGGGCGAGAGAAGACATTGGATTAATTTCCCTATTACAAAAAAACAGATTAATAAACCAAAATTGATTGCTTATGGAGCCTACAATTACCGCTACAACAATTGTTATAAAGTAGGTATCTACGTAATAAGTTTGCATAGGACATATGCACATCACAATAGAAACACAAAAACAAAAAAATATAAAGAAGCAATGCAAATAGGAGTAGGGTGATTACCTACACAACAAGATATTTTTAACCAACGTTAAAAAAGAAGGAGGTATTCTGCTTGACCTGTATGTATGTATGGATGTATGTATGTTTATCCGTGATTATCTCGCAATTGGATGAACCGATTATGATGTCGTTTTCAGAAAAGTGTTTGATACACTTATGAGAAAGTTTTAGTATATTAATTAACCGACTTCCAAACAATGGGGGTTTTTAAACGTAGTAACATAATTATCCCCGAAGGGGTAAGCAGAGGTGCACATTACGACACTTAATGCCAGTGTACAATGTAACACCCACCTGCCCGACAGTCGCACTTGCGACCACTCGGCCAATGAGGCGGTTTAAACGTAGTTTATAAAATAATTATTTGACAGTACATTACAAATACTGCACACATGAGTACAGAGAAGAGACAGGTGAAAATATATTTTCGTCTGCAAGATAGATACAGGTTATCCACAAGATAAGGCTTACGTAAGGAGTCGTTCCTGTGTTCAACAGCGGACGTCTTGTGGCTGATTTATGATGATGTTGAATGCTAAGTATTAAATCTTAAAAGATTAGAGAACTCATGCATGACTTTAGAAGAAGAAATAAAAGGAGACTAGACAGAGAAAGGAAACTAATCACATAAGGTCAATAAGGTCGTAAATTGTAATAGAGAAATTGTAAGTGGTAAAGAAATCACTTTAGCATGATAAATATAATGATAAATTAGGTCTTTCAGATTATTTTACTTTTTGTTTAATAGAAAGGTTACCCCCCCCCCCCTAGGAGTTTTTTCTGTGTCGTGGGTGCATTTACAAACATACAATTTCATACATATATACATGACTCCTAGACCTAAAACAACAATTTGTGAATCACACAGAGTTGCTTGAAAATCGAACCCACTACACATAGTTCGATAGCTGGTTTACTAGCTACCCCGCCAACCGTGCAGTCAGAGTAAGTTAATGTGAATCCGGCAACTGGGACTCGAGGTGGCGCTCCACAAGTCCGAGGCCATGTGTTTTTATGGCCGCGGGAACGCGCCACCTCCGGGTGAGTCTCAATTAACGGCGGGAGGAGTTACCATCGGCGTCGAGACGACGATGAAGTACCTAGGACTCGTCCTCGACAGTCGGTGGAACTTCGTGGAGCATTTCCGACGTTTGGCTCCTAAGTTGGAAAGGACGGGGGCGGCGCTTAAGCGCCTCCTACCCAACCTCGGGGGCCAAACGCCTCCTGCCGGAGGTTATACGCCGGGGTCGTGCGGTCCATGGCCCTCTACGGCACCCCTGTGTGGGCGCCGAACCTGATGCGGCGGCCCGCTCGGGCGCTGCTTACATCACAGAGGGTCATGGCGATCCGATTGATACGCGGATATCGCACGATCTCCGGGGAGGCAGCGAACCTCCTTGCCGGAGTACCGCCGTGGGATCTGGAAGCGAAGGTGCTCGCGCGCGTGTTTTGTTTGCGCGCGGAGGCACGTCGCCGGGGCGAATCTCCGCTGCCGCGCCAGATTAATGCGTGGCGGGATGAGCTCCGGCGTGATCTCATGGCGGAATGGCAGCAACGACCGTCGCAACCGAAGGCTGGGCTCGCTGTCATTGCAGCGGTAAGTCCCCTCTTTGAGGAGTGGCTTGAGAGACGCTACGGCGTCCTCACCTACCGCCTGACGCAGGTGCTTACCGGACACGGAAGTTTCGGTAGGTTCCTGTTTCGGATTGGGCGGGAGGAAACGCCCGGGTGTCATCACTGCGAGGATCGCCCGGAGGACACGGTGGAGCATACGGTGGCGGTGTGTCCTGCGTGGACTGAGCACCGCCGTGTCCTCAGGAATGTGATCGGCGACGGCGACCTCTCGCGTCCGGCTCTGGTTCAGACCATGGTACGGAGCGAGGGGCACTGGGATGCCGTCTCCTCCTTCTGCGAAGCAGTCATGCTAGCTAAGGAGGAGGCGGAGCGCGTGAGGGAACGAACCTCCTCACGACCCGGCCGTCGCGAGGGACACTCCGGGCGTCGGGGATCGCGAGACGATCTCCGGCCACCGTAAGCACGGGCCTGCGGACGGCAAGCACGGGTGACTCGCCGCCCGACCAGAACCAGGCCCGAGCGTACGGCGCGTCGCGTTCCGCGCGCGCCTCAAGGAGCCATCAGACCACCACAGATGGGGCTTAACAGGGCTGACGCCGATACGGAGCCGCGGAAGACTTAACGGGTTGCCGGGGCTCCGGCTCGAAGTGCAGGAGTGGGAACGGGGTGGTTGGAGTCAGTAAGAGTCTGACACTCCCTCCCGCCTCGCCCGGGCGGGAGAAGTCATTGGATGATTTTCCCCCCTCAAAAAAAAAAAAAAAAAAAAAAAAGGATAAATTAATGTTTCGACTTCATTGTCTGGTAATAGATTTAAGAGTTGAAATTAATTTAAACCTAATCAGTAACTAGATGAAACCTGAAATTTACCTAGTGTAGGTCTATGAACCTGATTGTTATTATTTGATGTCAATAAAGTTGATTTAGTACATATTTGACCGACACTCTGTTTGAAAAGATTGCGTACGATGTGTTATGTGTATAAAAGCATTTACAACTCAGCACAAAATCTCAGTGACGAGCAAAGATTTGCTTGAAAACGTAATTATTTTCTTTTTTGTTTCTTAATTTAAAACAAAAATCGTTACCCCACACTATTTTCTCCTGAGTCGTGGGTGCGTTTACAAACATACAATTTCACATGCACATGCGATTTGTGGATCACACAAACAGTTGCTCCGTGCAGGAATCGAACCTGCTATACGTTTTGCGGCAACCGTTTGCCCAGCCACTGCGCCAACAGTGCAGTTGATTTTTAATAAGGATGTTAATTACTCTCGAAATATTTCATTGATTTCCTATAGATTTGATGTAGTATCTATATTCTTTATTCTTTTGCTTGTGTTTACTTTTAAACCAGTGAATATTAACGTAATCATTATTGTTGGTTGAACTTCAAATGTAACAAAGCTTGACCGACCTACCACTCTTTCAATTCGATTAAATTGACAGGTCAGTGGGTTGTGCAAGTTCGCTCTAAAAAGTTTTGTTTATTCATTGATAAAGGGAATTACATTATATATGTTGTCAAGCGGTTCACCTTCTGTTGCTATTAGCATAAAATCAAATCAAAACTCGTGCTAGATATAAAGACCGAATTTCATGTGAGATTCGTCACTTCACTGTATCCATCCGTGAAATCAGCACTTCAAACATGAAACTGGTTTGTTTTATTTTGTGTATATAGTTAAGTGATATGAAAAAAACGTTTCCTTTTATACAGACTTTTTTGGCGCACTTTTTTTTTAGTAAACTCTTTAATAAGTGTTATCAGTGAAATAAATTAATTCTGAGATACATCATCATGTCACAAGTGTTTTAGTAGTGACATTGGATTATTGAAAGTATCAAGAAAAATGTAGTTCGAAATAAGCATTAGAAAGAGTTACAAAATCGATCCTAAAGTTGTAAAAGTCCTAGAAGTGCACAAACATAGTTCTTCTCTTATCCAAATGTTTGCTCTCTTTTCTTATAGATGTAATAACTTTAAACCATTGGTGCATAATAGAGGTATATTTTTTCTATATTTGTTTACAGATCGTAGCTCTCTGTTTTGTCGCGGTGGCGGCCGCTGCCCCTCCCTCAAGGGTAAACTACTCCCCAGACAACGTGCAAATTGTCAAATATGACAACGACAACCTGGGACTCGGAGACTACAGATACGCGTAAGTTTTCTTTTCATGTGCCAGTAAAAGAAAGAAATAACGGAAAGAATAATTGTTTGTTTTTATTAAAGATAATGTCTACCATAATAATTTACTAAATATATCAATACCATTAAACCATTATCGTAGATTATATACTAATCACGTTAGTTATCCTCTTCAAAAAATAACATTTTGAAATTATATTCTAGATTTGAATTGACTGATGGTACCGGTGCTGAGCAGCAAGCTGAGATCAGAAATGCGGGTAAGGAGGACGAGTCCATCGCTGTGAAGGGTTCCTTCACCTGGGTGGGACCTGACGGTGTGTTCTACCGTGTCAACTACGTTGCTGACGACAACGGTTACCAGCCCGAGATCGAACAAGGACCCGGAGGAGCCGTCCCACCCGCAGTCGTTGCTTCTCTCCTCGGTTAATTTATAAGACTTTGTTATTTAATTTATTGTATTACCAAAAATATACTTACATTTATGTCAATAATAAATAATTATTTTTAAATACCTATATTTTTTGTTTGAGTGTACAAGCTATACTACCTAAACATTTAGATATTGACCTAGCATGCACACGTACCTAAATAAACAACAGTACTCATAGAGCAATAGGTAGATAAGACAGAATGAAACTGGTAGTTTATAGTCAGTTTTGATTCCAGTAAATTACAAGCCATAACCTTCTATGACCCCTAAATGGGGAAAAGGAGATCCTCTGTGAAGAGGTCCTCCATTTTGTTCAGTTTATAGATTTCCGCTTTATCTCGCTCCATGTCATGCCGATGCTCACCACTTTCGCCACTATAGTGCGCCGTCAGTGCCGAAAATGGTCACGCTTCTTTTACCACTAGGGATTCCACTTCAGTAAATAAGTAAAAAACAAAAAACACTTCTGAGCGATAGGACCAACAAACCTCATAAGCATCTGCATTATATTTTTAAGTATGCCTAACTTTAATCATGATGTTATTTTACAATGTATGCACTAGTACAAAGTTTAAACTGCGAAGCTAACTATACTTTCCTGGAAACAAAGAATAGTGAATATATGTTTGGTACTATGTCCAGCACCAAGTTTAAAAATATCATCATATGAAAATCGTGCGGAAAATAGGTTCCTTTACAAACTGATGATGGATTCACGGTATTCATATACAATATGGGGAAGTATAACTTTTTTGGTTGATAATGTGGTACTATTTATTGGATTTCACCAATAATTATATTAAAATAATTATATTTTCTGAATAAATTGTGTATCACAGTGGCTTAAATATCTATTGTACTCGGTGAAATATAGATAGAGTTAGATAAACACTAAAAATGTAGAAAAAATACATAGATAAGCTTTTTTTATGGCATAACCCGGTAAACGAGCAGACGAATCACCTGATGGTAAGCAATCGGCGTCGCCCATGGACACCCGGAACACGAAGCATGGCTCTCCGACACTTTTCCCATATCTTATCTTCCCATCCCATGTAATTTTCTCTAAATCACAATAAACAGTCTGGTTCTTAATAAAATGTATAATAAACTACATAAAGTTACATTGATACATTTTATATGCCTATTAGTACATTTCATTTTGTGTGCAAGAAGTTTAAATATATAAATTTTGGCATTTGGAAGTTTTTCGTAACTTATCAAGGTGTTTTTGCAAAATCTATCTATTAATTAATAATTAAGTTTTTTAAATAACAATATTTACATGGATAATGGTTTCACACATAGAAATGAACTACGTGCAAGTGGGAAAGCCATCCTTCAGCACAAATGGACCAGCTCGACTGGAATGATACCACGGCCTTACAGAAAATCAGCGTTAAATAACGCTTATGTTATGTGTTGCCGTATAAATAAAGTAATCGGAGGTCCAATCCTGCCTCCTGGATTATATAAGTAGCTTCTCACACAAAAGTTTACTACCTCGTCGGTCAAATAGTTAAAAACAATAAAGAGCTCTATACTACATAACATAACATCACACCTTTTATGCCCGAAGGGGTAGGCAGATGTGCACATTACGCCACTTCCTTAATCCTTAATGCCACTGTAATTATAGAGGTACAGTGAAAAGTGGGTGTTACACCCAGTTTTTACTATTTATGTTATGAGTCCCATATAATAAGGAGTGACCCTATTGCCATATACATACATATACTGAGATTTTTTTTAAAAACCCAGTAATACTTTACCCAACCCACAAATCCAACCCGAAACCCCTTGCCCGGCTGTCGCACTTGTAACCACTCTGCCAACGAGGTAGTCATATGATGTTATATTTTCTATTTGTACAATTTCAGGTAACCATAGTGGGAGCTTGGAATTTTACCTGGGTAGCAGTATTAGCTTAGGTTCCGTGTAAGATCTCATCCCATAATTAATTAATTTCTGTTATTTTTTAGGAAATTGGTTTCAGCTTTTATCAAATTTATTTCTATAACTAAACACATCTTTTTACATTTTAAAAGGTCTGTATCATATTTTATAAAATAAATACCAATGTTTTTCACTAGATAGGTATGTCATAATCTATATTATATTTGTTTCTCGAATCCACATAAAAAATACATTTTATTTTTTATTTTTGTGCTAATAGAGAAATTTATAAAATACACAAAAATGCATAGGTATAGCTGACCGCATGTCCACAAACCTACTACATGTTTCTATGTTGTCAAGCCAAAAATTCGGTAGTCATGTGGTTGAGTAAGTTTGCTCTTAGAAAGTATTTGTATATTCATTGATAAAGGGAATTGCATTATATGTTTTAGTTGTCAAGCGGTTCACCTTCTACTTACTCCATTAGCATAAAATCAAATTAAAGTCGTGCTAGATATAAATACCGAATTTCATGTGACGTTCGTCACTTCACTGTTTCCATTCGTGAAATCAGCACTTCAAACATGAAACTGGTTTGTTTTATTTTATTGTATTTACATTGTTTTTTATCAGTAAATTATTCCTTAAAAATCAGATAAATTTGTCTAAGCCAATAATTCGCAAAAGAAGGTTACTTAATACTCTAAGACAAATTAGGTACTTACCTAAATTATTTTATAATAAAATTACGATTAAAGTATCATAACCAAAAATGTCGATGAACAATATTTTAAGGTTAAGTTAATTTTCTAATACCTACTTTTTACCTTTGATTACCTACAGATCGTAGCCCTTTGCTTGGTAGTTGTGGCAGTTGCTGCCCCTCCTCCAAGGTCAAACTCTGGCAATGTCGAGATCGTCAAATATGACAATGACAATATTGGACTTGGAAACTACAAATACGGGTAAGATTTCCCCGGATAGTTCTAACTATTTAAACTATTTATCGTACCTGCAAATTAATTGCACTTTGAACTTTCCTGGAGAAAAAGATAAGGAAACTGAATTTTGATTTGATACCTTTATCCTTTACCTTTACCCACTATTTTAATTCCAGATTTGAATTGACTGACGGAACTGGCGCCGAACAACAGGCTGAGCTCAGAAACGAGGGCAAGGAAGACGAGTCTATCGCTGTGAAGGGTTCCTTCGCTTGGGTGGGACCTGACGGCGTGCTCTACCGTGTCATCTACGTTGCTGACGACAACGGTTACCAGCCTACAATTGAACAAGGACCCGGAGGAGCCGTCCCACCCGGAGTCGTTGCTTCTCTCCTCGGCTAATTAATAAGACTGTTATTTAATTTATTGTATTACCAAACTCTGTATTGTAATATATTATTACCTAAACTTTACTTTCTTCTTTGATTTTTCCCGGTTACCTACTACCTAAATCAATAAATTGCTTTCAAATATAATTTTACAATTTTCTAAGTGTTCAAATAATTTAAACCATATTGAACCTAAGTTTTCGAAATATTTTGCTTAGTATTTGATCTATATTGATATTCCTCTGCAACAAAGACTTGATTACAAAATAATCATTAAAATATTTGTAAATGCATAAACTATTTCTAAATTATGAATATTTCGAGCAAAAATTTGTTTAAATTAATCTAAAAGGATGATTCTTGTGGTTTTATGTAAAATTAATTATATTTGATTAGTTAATGCTGACACATTGAATATTAATTAGTGCAGAGTCGAAATAATTGAACACGATGAACGGTCGTAAGCTAATATCTAGTAAGTTGTTCTTTTAAATTATTGTTTCTTTCTTTCATTCTTTTAATTTTCGAAAAAGATCAAAAAAAAATTACATAATTATAATAAAATATTCAATTCCTATTATTTAAAGTAAAATCTTAATGCCTTTAATGCCACAGACTGCAATTGCTGAAATTGCGCATTTGCGTAAACTGCACGGTTGGAGTAGTGGCTGGGCAACCGGCTACCGCGCGAGTAGCGGGTTCAATTCCCGCACGGAGTAACTCTTTGTGTGATCGATAAATTCTTTTATGTAAGCGCACCCACGACACTAGAAAATCCTAGTGTGTGAACATTTTCGTAAAATAATCTGTTCAATTTATATTAACGCATGTTGTTCTGATCTGTAATGTTCATGGACTGAGTTCAATTTAAAAATAACTGTAGCTTTCTCTAGCATAGTTCTAATTCTACTACTACTAATTCTTCTACTTAATCTTACGTAAACACAACTGTTGGGTTTTTCTCGTCGTTGACGACAACTCCGATTGTAGTTGTAGATTGTAGGCAATAATTCAGACTCCGAAGTTCCTTTAGGTTTACTTGTTTATTTTCCGACTACCAATTAAAGGCTACGTTTAGTTATCCGAATCGCACTTTACGTATTATTACGTATTCTATGTTAGTTCCGATTGCTACACATTAGCATGTGATAGCGACCTTGTTACGACTTGTGTACGATTAATTAAAGTTATTAGTTCGATGCATTATATACGTTTGCATTCAATATAAAATTGCTGTATGAGCATTATGGCTCGTACAACAACCTTTATCTCAATGTTAAACTTTACCTCATGTTTTATTTTAACAACAATAGCCATGATATGTCATCGTAAGAGTATACTACGTTACATTTTTATTTATTAGTCGGTTTAAGCTGTTTATAATTCTTTTATTCAATATTAAAACGATGCGCACGCGATGCTAACACCTACACATGGTTACCATAAAGTCTATATTTGAAAATTATTTAAATAGAGACATGTTGTTCAAGGACTCATTAGATTAATATCTAATTAGTATCGTAAGAATAAATTATTTGATTCAAAGCCATCGTAGGTCTCAAAACATTACAGATTTAATTATTTTCTTAAAAAACTTTTCCCCACACTAAGATTTTCCCGTGTATCGTATTTAAAACCATACAATTATAATAATAATAATAATAATAAATGTTTATTAACCATAATTTGTACAGTACCTCTTATATATAAAATTAATCGTTACAACATCATATAAAAAGTGAGTACTTAAGATGAAACTATGGTACCCAAGGTAAGATCAAACTTGTGTTATGGGTACCACCGTTGTCCTTCTTCATTTGCACAAACTTAAGTTGTTGGACGAACACTTCAAACAGGATTAGACTGGAATAAACATTATTCTAATATACTGTACTATATATTATTTTCTAAGTAGGTACTAATGCAGCCTCTTTTGATTTGCGAGTGCATACTTAATTATTATTTTGTGTATGAAAATGTTGGTGTAGTGTGAATGTATGTGTAGTGTTTAGGTGTGTGTATAAACGTGTGTTAAAGAGTAGAAATCTTAATAAGCTCTTCGGTCTGGTCGTAATTTAACGTTAAAAGCCATTCATGAACCCTTGCCTTACACCCCTCCGGCACAATGAAACAATGTCACAAACATTATGGACCTTGTTGTAAATATGACTAGAGAGGACATTATAATGTCGCTGGGCAGCGGTCGTACGACATACGTGGGTTGGGCATATTTTGTTACGTCTGCGTTTTCTTGTGTCATTCTTTTCCAATATTACCGTCGGATGTTTGCGTAAAACAGTGGATAGAACAAAGAGCTGTCTAACTGTAAGAACACCACATTCAGTGTAGAGTGTTGTCGTGGGATATTTAAAGGGTTTGGCATTCATAACTTTGAGAACTGCTCTCTGTGCTCTCTCTAAAGGCAGTAAGGATGTTTTAGATGCACCGCCCCATACAGTAATGCAGTAACCTAGGATAGACTGGCACAAGGCGTAATAAACGGTTTTGAGGGTACATTGGTTAGCAGAAGCCCTCAGCTTTTTGAAAATAAATATACACTTTCGAACTCTATTCATAATATTACTGATATGAGGCTTCCAGCTTAGAGAACTATGTATGTGGACTCCGAGATATTTGACAATCATGGATCTTGATATTTGAGGACAGTCACAATGAGCTGAGGAACGGCCAAGAGGACATTTGTGAGCTTTAAGTACCATCGTGTTCGTAGGAGGGATGTCAGTGGATCGCAGCGAGAAAGGTAGGTAGACTGTTTTGTCGAGATTTAGAGTTAAGACATTTTCGGACAGCCATTTCATCACCGAAGTAAGAGCATGTTCCGCATATTTGGTTGTTTCGTGCCAGTCACGGCCATGCACAAGTAATGCCGTATCATCTGCGTATGTAAAAACAGAACAATTTTCCAGGGTTATTTTGCAGAGGTTATTAATATAGACTAGGAATAAGGTTGGACCCAAAATTGAACCTTGAGGAACGCCGTAGCAGAGTGGTTTGGAGTCGTCACTCATTATTCCTTTTATTTTGACGCACTGCGTTCTGTCAGATAGGTAGTCCTGGAAAATTTTGAGGGTGTGCCCACGTATACCCATGGCTTCCAATTTAAGTAAAAGATGAGAAACGGACACAGTGTCAAATGCTTTTGAAAGATCTAAGAAAACAGCCACACATTTCATTTTAGAATCCAATTTGTCCACAACACCATCCACCAGAGCTGCAACCGCATCTTCTGTCGACCTACCACTTCTAAAACCATACTGATTGGCACTTAATATATTGTGTGCCTCAAGATATCTTACCAGGCGAGTATTTAGGATCTTTTCTAGTATCTTAGAAATGGCAGGCAGTATTGAAATAGGTCTATAGTTATTGACACTGTGTCCGTTTCCACCCTTACATATTGGAATTACAATAGCTTTTTTGAAAACCTTAGGAAAGCACCCCGTTGATATAGAGCGATTACATATATGTGCAATAACTGGTACTAGCACAGGTAGGCAAGCTTTCAAGAGTCCTGATGATATGCTGTCCCAACCCGCAGCAGCATCTGTTCTTAATCTCATAATAAGTTGAGAAACCTCTTCCACATCTGTAGGTAACAATACCAGTGAATTTGAGGGTACCGATTTCATAGAGAATTCCTGAGTGGAAGAGCTGAATGGAATTTTTTCAGCCAAATTTTTGCCGACATTGGCAAAAAAATCGTTAACTACATTTGCCGAAGACTTTTCATCACAAGATATCCTTAATAGGTCATTGCTAGCAGTAGGCATGTGATTAGTTCCAGTAACATTCTTGATGACCTTCCATGTAGCTTTAGCATTACTTTTCGCCTTTTGGAATTCCTCTCTTTCATAGTTAATTTTAAGGTTCTTAAGAAGTTTATTACAAAAATTACGATATACATAACCTAGACCCGGAACGACAATCTATGGATCACACAAAGAGTTGTTCTTGCGGGAATCGAACCCGCGACACGTTGCGCGGCAGCCAAACCATACAATTTCACATATACATAACCTAGACCTGGAACGACAATCTGTGGATCACACAAAGAGTTGTTCTTGCGGGAATCGAACCCGCGACACGTTGCGCGGCAGCCAAACCATACAATTTCACATATACATAACCTAGACCTGGAACGACAATCTGTGGATCACACAAAGAGTTGTTCTTGCGGGAATCGAACCCGCGACACGTTGCGCGGCAGCCAGTTGCCCAACCATCACACCAACTGTGCAGTCAAAGTCAATTATTTTGATTTGATATTTAATCTCATGACCTCAGTATATGAGACACAATAGAAAATATAATAGTAGATATCCCAATTTTCAGGAAAATTTCATAAAGCCTGTATAACCTATTTCTTATACAATAGCTTAAGCTACATATTTATTAAAAAAATAAATAATGTACATTAAATTTCCGAACCAATATGAAGTTATAATTAGGTATACTTTTCATTTACACCCGATACATTGCAAAATTAATGTAGATCCATATGTTATCCACTCATAACTTAACTGGCTTAACATGGGAGTGGTAGACACGACTGCCTACACCGCGAGCGACAACGAGCTTAATGTTGTAATGTATACCTACTAATTACTAAGTCACATAAATAAAAAGGTTACAAATGAGAAAATCGAGCACTCACTTCAAAGGGTTGTTTTTTTTTATGGAATACCTCTACATAACCCGGTAAACGAGCAGACGGATCACCTGATGGTAATCAATCGGCGTCGCCCATGGACACCTAGAACACCAGAGGCGTTACAAGTGCGTCACCGGCTTTTTGGGGATTAGGAGTTTGAGGATCGTTGGGGATTCAGGGATTGGGGAGATTGGGGAAGGGGAAGGTAATTGGGCCTCCGGTAACCTCACTCACACGACGAAACACAACGCAAGCGTTGCTTCACGTCGGTTTTCTGTGAGGCCGTGGTATCACTCCGGTCGAGCCGGCCCATTCGTGCCGAAGCATGGCTCTCCCACACTTATTTTTTATTTATTACGAAAAATTCAATTAATACATGCAGTATGGTAACGCATCTGTTCTTAACCACACATGTTTGTCTACGGCTTTGTTTGAATAAATTACTTATCATAATATTAAAACTGTCCATTAACCAACTAATGTAATTGTTGTATAATTAATTCGCTGCCGAACGAGGTTTAAAAGTTTCGTAAAAAAGTTTTAAATCAACATGTAAGTAACTGATGTACATGATACTTACTGAAATTGCAACAACTGACACTATTATTATAACTAGTATATATACTAAAAAGATCGAAATATTGTAACCTAACATAACATAACATAACATCACACTTTTTATCCCCAAAGCGATAGGCAGATTATGGCACTTAATGCCACTGTACAATGTAACACCCACTTTTCACTATTTATGAGCCTATTGCCATATTTATTTATTTATTTACATACTTAAAACCTTACCTAAACTATCATTACAGTTTTCTCCATTGCGACAGCTTAGGTCTAAAACTAAATCTATGTACCTAATTACTATATAAATATACCGGGCACGGACACGAAATGTTGTAGTTTAGCGTTATTGTTGACACTAGTAAAGATCGAGATCTTCACCAAAGGGAAACAAATTATATGAATTAGTTAACCATTATCAATCCTGAAACGCTACTCTGAGACACACTGAGTAATTTAACTCGACGAGTTAAATGAGAAAAGTAACCTCTTTCGAAACCAAACACCATCTTAGGACACTAAAACACAGTCGCTCAAAGTTCATAAACAAATATTTATGAATGAGTACCTTGCCCTTACCATCTTCAGTGTCAGTTCATAATGTACAGTAATCAATCAAGTGTCAATAACTTGTGTTACAATTGACATTGACTCGGAGTTCATTGTGTAACACTGCACTTGTCGCCCACCTGATACAAATGCTTACCCTACATTCATTATAAATATTGCCGCGTCCAAAAACTTGTCGAAAGTTGTTCCTATGTCAATGTTAGTAGCTCCTATGTCGTAAGTAGAGTATAATTACTTGTTATTTGTAATTTCTTGGCCCATGACATGTATTCACGTGTAATAACGGAAAAATTAAATCTTATCAATTAACATATCCGCAGTTAGAATGATATGTTATGTTGAAGTTTTCTATTAATTGGAGTAACGCTTGCAGAAATTTGACTTTATTGACTTGTTATTTAAATAAATCTTCGTTAATGTTAGCTGTAGAAGTTATATATTAATTCTACTTACTATTATTACAATTTTCAATAATATGAATGTTAATAGTGACATTTGTCCATACGTAGACTTATCAAATCAGTCTACAGCGCAAGTAATTGCAAATGTGATGATTGCCAGAATAAAAATTACAGTTTTAGTAATCTGTATAAAAAGATCTATTTTTAATACATTTTATACTCAATGAAATTCAAAATTAAATCAAATAAAGCAGTGAAAACAATTACGAAATATGTGCGTTCCGCGTATTGTACCTTCAAGTCACTGCGTTTGAAGCTAAGTAGAAGATTTCTGCAATTCATACATTGTAACCAACGTATATTTATATTCGACAAATGTTTATAGAGTAAATACGAATACATGATTAGGTACTAAAATGACCACTTATTAAGTCTTAAGTTGGTTACTAGTCAGGTAAGTCAAGGCTTAAACACTCACACCAAATACTCATCGGGTCTTTATTTCCGCATTTTTTCAGAAATTTCGAGGAATTATTTTAAATTAATAAATTAAACTAACTAAACTAAGAATGGAGTTGGGTAAGGTGTATGGCTAAAAGCCCACTGTAAAATGTATAACTGTCGAAATAAACGGTTTAAAACAAAGCTTAGAAAGCTTTCATTCTGTCTGCGGTATTAGACACAGGCTAATTTATTTTCCATTTTTATCTATGATGGTAAGGATATTCCTACAAGATTGAGACCTATTCGCGAGAAATAAAATTTACAATTCCGTATCTGGTCTAAACCGTTAGCAGATACATTGTTTTTTTTTGAGAAACACATTTTAAGTTCATCTTGGTCTTAACAAGGCAGTCAAATTATGAAAAGGATATTATGATTATGATAATACCTACTTCTGACAAGGACATTGCTGCAGGCTAGAGATGAACCGTCAAATTTTATAAGTGGCTCTTTAATTCCAACTTTGATACATTGGAACAAGGTCAAGACTTCTTGGATTTGCTTACGGTTTCCGTGTTATTGTCAACAATAAATATGAATGATATTCGTTGTATAAATACGCATAAAGTTATGAGGTTTAAGTAGATTGAATGGTATGAGTATCCAGAAAAGTAATGGCAAAAATAGGTCACTATTTCCTATACAAAATATTGATCATCCGAACCCAGGTGTTGAAATCAGTTGAATTAGAGATGCAGAATTGTGTTGCTTTGTCTTTCTTTATCATCGCTTCGGAGAAATTTTATTATTTTATTTCGTATCTATAGAGGTAGATAGATAATTGTATCTATCTTCTTCTCTTTTTTGAAAATATAAAGTAGACTACATCAGCCTACCTCTATTGAGAGGTAGGCTGATGTAGTCTACTTTTTACCTCTTACCATGCAGGCAAAACGGTGAGTAACAGCTATGTAACTCGCGAGTAACAAGATAAGACAGAAAACTGAATATTACACACCACATTGCTAAAAGCTTGTAAGCTTCATCGATAAATATATTATTCGACAAACATTTTACAATAAAAACATCATAGTATAACTATAATTTTTAATAATAATAAAAATCGGAAGAATGAGATGTAAAATAGAACAGTTCCTTTTCATTTTAATAATCAAAACTTTATGACCTGTAATACAAGAAAATAATTTAAAATCGAAATCAGAGAACCAATCAAACGAAAACAGGTGAAAACAGGTGAAAAAATCTACATATACACGACATCTTAAATTGTATGGAAAACGCACGCAAAGTACATAAGTCAAATATTTAATAGAATTAAAGTAATCATCCAAATTATTTACAAACCTATCATCCATACGTAATGTATGCCGCGATGTCAAAAATCATTATTTCTATTGGCCAACCGAGTTAAGGTACTGACATAGAGGTCATAGGTTAATGTTGCAAGATTATTAATTAATCAATTTTGTTTAAAGTTTAATAAGTATTTAATAGTTTTGTCTAATGACATAATTAACCGAGACCTTTCAGTAACAACTATTGAAACTTTAAAGCTTCGAAGATATTAAACTTTTGTAACAAACACGTCTATTGAACTTTCATCATTACAACACAAGCACGAAATAACAAATTAAATATTAACCGTCTCGTGGTTTTCTGTCATAACCTTTTACAAAAGTATAACACTTTTCTTCGTTTTAAGTCTAGGCCACACAAAACCACAGAATAAGTATTTCTGTACTGAATACTTGCAATTAAATTAACGCAACAATGTGTAAATAAATCAACATGTTCAATAACAATTCCAATGAAAGAAAGCAAAAGGTATCTACTAATTGCTGTCAATCACACAAATTATAGGTACCATCACTTGAAGCTACATATAGAGGTATTATTAAAAAAAATTTCGTAAGGTCCCTCAAACATTTCGCGTCTTACCTTCGCCATGTCGTAGGTGTGGTCAAATACACAAAACACTGTAACGAGATGTGCGTCAACTAATAACAGTATGTTGTAATGCAATATTCGGAATAGTATAAAACATAGGTTAAGATAATTCACGAGCACATAGTTCAAGTAAACTCGATACGGTTAGCCGTTTAATAGCGATCATGAAATTGGTTAGTACTTTGTGGTGATTTAATATTTAATTATTTTATTAAATGTGCTTGTGAAAAAGTGTTAATAGTGCGGTTTTATTACTTTCAGTTGGTGTTGTGTGCGTTCGTAGCTGTGGTGGCGGCCGCCCCTCAGAATATTCAGGATGTTCAAATCCTACGTTACGACCTGAACAACGATGGACTAGGCGCCTACAATTACGTGTAAGTTTTTAGTTAATACTTTTTAACTGCAGTATATTTCATATCGATAACTTTGAATGTTATAAAAACTCTTTAGATCATATTTAATTCTAATACAGATACAACTGTTTGTTTACATTAACGCCTCAGTCCCAAGGAGCAGGCAGAAAAATTTAAACTTAACATACTATATCTTTAGAATCTGGTTACACAAGCAAATACTCTAGTACAAACGGAAACTTATCAAAGTTCATACAAACCAGAGAAGGGAAATAATCTTACAGGCTTTATTTACTACTATGTGTCTCTGTTACAGGTTCGAACAAACCGACGGTACTGGTCATAATGAATACGGAGAGCTCAGGAACGCTGGCTCTGAAGATGAGTTCGTTGCAGTAAGAGGTTCTTACTCCTGGGTCGGCCCCGATGGTGTCACCTATACCGTGAACTACGTCGCTGATGAGAACGGCTTCCAGCCCACCATCGAGCAAGGACCCGGTGGTGCCGTACCCTCAGCGGTCGTCGCCTCACTCCTCGGTTAAAGTATTATTAGTAAAATTAGTATAGTTTGTTAAATAAAAGTCTTAGCTAAGGTTTATTTTCTTATATTCGTATTCCTTTATTTTAAGTCTAGTCCTTATATTAATTCTGATGCATAAAGAAAAACATATTGCTGAGAAGACACGCTTTAAAATAGAGCACGCGGGAAAAATCGCTAGGGAACTGGTATCTAAATTAAATATGTAAAAAAATCAACCAACTAAAGGAAATAAAAATGTCAGAATAATAAATAATCATTAAAGTAAATTCGCAGAGCATCAAAACATTTGATACAATACAAACATTTATTCCCACGCATCATAAGAACGCAATTAACTGCATACTTGCAGCAGTTTATACCTGCAATTATAAGTACATTCCGTAGTTTAACATCTTCTGGTTCATAAATCTTTGGGTATACTCTGTTATTCAGCCATTTGGCTAGAAAAAATTCAATGGTCCTCAAACTAATAATAATTAATATTTAATATTCATAATTTTATAAAGCCTTCCTTCAATTTTTTTATTGATCAGGTCTAGGAAGTGGTTGGTTTTTTACTCAGTAGAGTCTGACACTCCCTCTCGCCTGACCCGGGCGGAATAAGCCATTGGATGATTTTCACCCCTCAAAAAAAAGCCAAATGCTGGATTAGTACTCATTTCACATGTATAATATGCCACAGACAGACTTACAGATAATTCGTATGGACACTTAACCCTAAGTTAGTTCGACCTTTGTTTACATCCTTTTGCGTCGATCGATGATGGTAAACAATGCGCAAATCAAACTTGAGATAATTTTAAAAATTGTATTTTCATTAAATTCCGAACATACATATATTTCACAAACGTACATGCCTTTTGGCCTCTTGCTTAAGTACTTTTATACCATAGCATGAACCACCTAAACTACCTCTATATAGACAATTTTTTTGTTGTACTCTAGATCCGATTGTTCCAACTAGGGATAGTTGGAACATATTATATTAAAATTATAAACCATCCTGTACACTATAGATGCAATTAAAGTGATTTGATTTGATTTGAGTACATGATAGAGACATGAGTCTGTTAAGTAAAACAATAATATTTTAATTGTATTTGTAATATCGGCATGAAAAGCATATTCTCAAAACAAAGTAAGAGACGCATAGATTTATATGGCACAGTTACTTGTCATGTTGGCGACCTTGAACACCCAAGTTCACGAGCGCAGATATCAAGAAGGATTTGCCACGGTTAGCCGTCTAACAGTTAGGTACTGTTATCATGAAATCGGTCAGTAATGTATAGTGATAAATATTTATTAGTAACTTAATTTATAATGATAATTGCTTTTCTACAATTTGGTGCATTTAATGTAAAACCTGGTATGCTTATTAGAGTGCATAGACGGATTAAATTGTGCACTGTAAAGAAGATAAAAAAAATCGCACAGAACAATATTCTTGCAATTTTGAAAAACAGTATATTTTTCTTTCAGTTGGTATTGTGTGTGTTCCTGACCGTGGCGGCGGCTGCTCCTCAGGACACCCAGCTTATAAAATACAATGTGCACAACGACGAGTTCCACAAATGATTATTAAAATAATGAAAGCATGAACTTAGGTCATTATATTGATTTTCCAAACTAAGATTTTTATCGACTTTAACATGAACCTAAAAGTTTTATCAGTACATCTCTTGAATGTATCCTATTTTCACAGCTTCGAACAAAGCGACGGTATAAGGTCCAAACAAACTGGAGAACTACGGAATCCAGGGTCTGAGACAGAGTTCGTAGCAGTGAAAGGTTCCTACGCCTGGATCGCTCCTAATGGTGACGCGTTCATTATTGATTATGTAGCTGATGAGAATGGCTTCCAGCCAACAATCTCACAAGGCGTTGTAGATTCCGTATCCCCAGGAGTATGCCGGATTACCGCCGTGGGATCTGGAGGCGAAGGTGCTCGCGCGCGTGTATAACATGCGCGCGGAGGCACGTCGCCGGGGCGAAACTCCGCTGCCGCGCCAAATAAGTGCGTGGCGGGATGAGCTCCGGCGCGATCTCATGGCGGAATGGCAGCAGCGACTGTCGCAACCGGGGGCTGGGCTCGCTGCCATTGCAGCGGTAAGTCCCCTCTTTGAGGAGTGGCTTGAGAGACGCTACGGCGTCCTCACCTACCGCCTGACGCAGGTCCTCACCGGACATGGAAGTTTCGGGAGGTACCTGTGTCTGATGGGGCGGGAGGAAACGCCCGGGTGTCATCACTGCGAGGACCGCCCTGAGGACACGGTGCTGCGTGGGCTGAGCACCGCCGTGCCCTCAGGGAAGTGATCGGCGATGGCGACCTCTCGCGTCCGGGCCTAGTGCAGGCCATGATGCGGAGCGAGAGGGATTGGGATGCCGTCTCCTCCTTTTGCGAAGCAGTCATGCTAGCTAAGGAGGAGGCGGGACGCGTGAGGCAGCGAAGCGCTGCCTCCTCGCAACCCAGCCATCGCGAAGGACACACCGGGCGTCGGGGATCGCGAGACGATCTCCGGCCACCGTAAGCGCGGGCCTGCGGACGGCGAGCATGGGTGGCTCCCCGTCCGACCAGAAACAGACCCGAGCGTACGGCGCGTCGCGTTCCGCGCGCGCCTCAAAGAGCCATCAGACCACCACAGATGGGGCCCAATAGGGCCGATGCCGATTCGGAGTCGCGGAGAACCTAACGGGTAACCGGGGCTCCGGCTCGACGTGCAGGAGAAGGAACGGGGTGGTTTTTAGTCAGTAAGAGTCTGACACTCCCTTCCGCCTCACCCAGGCGGGAGCAGTCATTCGATGATTTTCCCCACTTAAAAAAAAAAAAAAAAATCCCCTGGAGTAGTAGCACATATCTGCTTGGTTAATTCTAATTCAATTTCTCAAATAAATCTCCTTTTGTAATTTTGTTTGTTTTATTTTTCATTGCTTTGAAATATGATTAAGACTAGGTTATGAAACTTATTTCTACCTCGATTTATAAAATCATTAATTTTCATAATTGAAAGGTTGTAAACCAAACTACGATCTGTTTAAGGACCTAAGTGGTTTCCAATTTACATGCATTCTAGACTATTCTACCTCTATATAGAGGTAGAAGCAAGGACGATTTTTGCATTTCGCAAAAATTTCATCCATTTTACACACTGATCAGTAAGTATTTAAAGCAGTAATGGTTTAACCAAGCTAAAATATTTTTTTTAGCTATTCTTGATACAATCAGACAGAAGTTTTCATGGTAACATCGCATCGGTATGAAAAACATTGCTTTGAAGCAAATCATGTGATCTATGGCGTCAATAACATCTAGGCTCATAATCCGGTAGTTATTATAGAGTTGGTGACCTTGAAAACACAAGTTCATAAGCACAGACACCAAGGAAGATTCGCTACGGTTAGCCGTCTAACAGTGATCATGAAATCGGTCAGTAATATACATATAGTTCATGGCGGAATGGCAGCAACGACTGTCGCAACCGGGGGCTGGGCTCGCTGCCATTGCAGCGGTAAGTCCCCTCTTTAAGGAGTGGCTTGAGAGACCTCACCTACCGCCTGACGCAGGTCCTCACCGGACATGGAAGTTTCGGGAGGTACCTGTGTCTGATGGGGCGGGAGGAAACGCCCGGGTGTCATCACTGCGAGGGCCGCCCTGAGGACACGGTGGAACACACAGAGGGAGAATGCCCTGCGTGGGCTGAGCACCGCCGTGCCCTCAGGGAAGTGATCGGCGATGGCGACCTCTCGCGTCCGGGCCTAGTGCAGGCCATGATGCGGAGCGAGGGGGATTGGGATGCCGTCTCCTCCTTTTGCGAAGCAGTCATGCTAGCTAAGGAGGAGGCGGGACGCGTGAGGCAGCGAAGCGCTACCTCCTCGCAACCCAGCCATCGCGAAGGACACACCGGGCGTCGGGGATCGCGAGACGATCTCCGGCCACCGTAAGCGCGGGCCTGCGGACGGCGAGCATGGGTGGCTCCCCGTCCGACCAGAAACAGACCCGAGCGTACGGCGCGTCGCGTTCCGCGCGCGCCTCAAAGAGCCATCAGACCACCACAGATGGGGCCCAATAGGGCCGATGCCGATTCGGAGTCGCGGAGAACCTAACGGGTAACCGGGGCTCCGGCTCGACGTGCAGGAGAAGGAACGGGGTGGTTTTTAGTCAGTAAGAGTCTGACACTCCCTTCCGCCTCACCCAGGCGGGAGCAGTCATTCAATGATTTTCCCCCCTTAAAAAAAAAAATATATACATATAGTGATAAATATTTATTAGATACTTAATACCTTTATTGCATTATTTTGTTTTGTTTTGTTTAGTAGAGATGTAAATCACGGTATATTTGATAACAGGGAGCAAGGGATAAAATGTAGTGAGAAATATTTTTGCAATTTGGAAAACGTCTGATTTTTGCTTTCAGTTGGTGTTGTGTACATTCCTGGCTATGGCAGCGGCTGCTCCTGAGGACATTCAGCTTATAAAATAAAATATGAATAACGATGGACTTGGTTCTTACAATTTTGAGTGACTTTTAAAAGGCCAGCAACGCAACTGTGACACCTCTGGTGTTGCTGGATCACTTACCATCAGGTGACCCGTCTGCTCGTTTGCCTCCTATCCCATAAAAAAACTACTTGACACTATTTCCGGGATTTGTTATTAGTATCGTATAAGTGATCTTGTGTAATTATCTTGTAATATTTTCCTGTGATTGAATTTAATAACCATATACCGTAGCTATACATAAAAGTATTTATTAGTATAAAGTTTCTCAATATTTCTACTAAATATTATGTTCACAGTTTCGAACAAAGCGATGGTACAAAACATGAACAATCTGGAGATCTACGAAACCCTGGTTCTGAGAATGAGTTCGTTGCAGTGCGAGGTTCTTACTCCTGGACCGCTCCTGATGGTCACGCCTTCATTGTTGACTACATTGCTGATGAAAAAGGCTTTCAACCAACTATCTCACAGGGTGTTGGTGATCTATCCCCTAGGTTACTAGAGCTACTCCGCAGTTATTAATATTTTTTTTAATAAATATGTTATTGGAATTTGATCGTTTTATTTTCCATTGCTTTCATTAAATATACTTTACTTAACCGGCCTACGTGAGGTGACTGTTTCCTAGCTCAAAATTTTCGATTTGATGGTAAAAAATAATGCTACACCTACTTACCCTATATATATATGCCTGTGGTATAATATGCACCTCTGCCTACCCCTTCGGGAATAAAAGGCGTGATGTTCTGTATGTATGTATATATATACCCACCCACAAATGCTGGGTTCAATGACCTTTTTGAAAACAAAAGATAAAAAGGCCCTAGAATAAATAAAAAAATATTAACCCAAACTCCAACTAGATCTTCATTGACGACACCTAAAACTACTGCACCTTAAAATCTATTCATATCAAGTTGAAAATGCACCGAGCGTACTGTATGAAGATATTATTATGCAATCATGGGATGCGCTAATATCGATTATGAACAAAGATTGGTCATAAGTATATTTAGCTGTTCTGGTGTTACTCGACCAATAATAGGCAACGCACTTTCCATTAGATAAAGTACCGTCGCCTTTGATAACTAACACCTATGCTCCACAGGAATCTACACCTTGGAATGGACTGTTTGTGCCTTCCTGGTCTAATTGAAATATGTAAATGATTTTGACTTTGATATCGAAGCCACGCAGTGAAACTGTTTTCTTTGAAACTTCTTTCAGCAACGAATTTCATAGATTTTATAAAACTAAAACTTTTTTAAAATGTCTCATATAAAATGGTCAGGCGACCAGTAAATGTCAAAAAACAAATATTTCCTAATATGTCATAGATATCATATCAAAAAGCTGCTAGAAAGTTAATCTTAAAAATTTTACGTAAATTGTGTCTTGTTTTTATCAGATATATGTATTGATTTTTAGCAGCGTAATAAATTTCTATTTCTTATTAAAAAGATAACTTGCTTGTTTGATCTCATGAGATCTCATCAAGAATCAAGTAATTTCAGAAGAATTTTTGATTTGCCTTTTTGACAGTTTTTTCTGTGCGATTTACATAAATAAGTAATTTGTCTTAATATTTCAGAAGTTTGTTTGTTTTGTTAGAACGTCTTGTACAGATTTTTTAAAATGTTATGTTTGTCACATTGCAGTAAAAATGGGCAGAAAATTGTCTCCGGTTGCCCCCAATGTAAATACAGGGGAAATGGTATTATGTGCAATAAAGAAATTGATGAAAAACACGGGTTGGACTGCCCGCACCATCATCAAATTTATTAAAATGGAGTATCGGGTCGTTGACCCAAAAATCAGCCGAAAAGTTTCCAGGTACGAAAACCCATAAAGTACAATTATTTTAATGTCCATAAGAATTAATTGTATGTGTCACATTTACTCATTTTGAGTGAGGTAGATAAAATATGGTACCTTCTGCAGTAGTTTTATATTAGTTCTTGCTTTCCTGTGATTTAAAAGTTACATCCGATTCGATACGATTATTATCTAACGGATGTTAGCAACTCAGAAATTTCTGAAACTTGATAGACTGTTTAATATGAAAGTGATATACCTATTATTTTCATACAGCAATACATCATCATCATCCTAATATTGTTGCTTCCCTTCATAACCCGGGGTCCGCTGACGTCACGTAGTTTAGTAGTTTAATGGGAGTGATTTTCGTCATACCTCCCAACCTTACAAGGAAAGCTCTCGCTGGAGTCTCGTCGTGATTCACAGAAGAGGCACGAACTGGCACGTGAGGTGACTTGGAGCGTGAAGTTGTTGGTAGATTCCCTACTCTTCCTGGTGGATCCTCTAGTCCCCGTTTCATATTGCATTGCATTGTTAACAAAACACAATGATGTTGAATTTCTCCTTTTCATTGCATAATGGAACGGGCAAAGGCCGATGATAATAATGATTGAAAATAGTGTAAGCTAGTATCAACAAAAATTGTTATCAATAATTAACAACAACAATACTGATTTTGGTCCTGCTATTCAACTTCATAGTGTTCCTGTTTTAACAAGTTTTATTAATCACACATACCTAAATTGATAATTATAACTATCTAACATACTTACAATAAATACATTACGGAAAGAAGTAATTTTGTAAATCCTTCATTGATTCCGCATACCAATAAAATAAGTGCTTCGAAAACAAACAAATTAAAAATATGATGAGTAAAATAATTTGTTCAACCTTCACCTTTGTGTTGACCGTTCAGTTATTTTGAACACTTATGAAACTATGCCCTTTTCAAATGCCATTCATACGTAAAAATACTTAATTTGGGTACCTATTCTTCAAGACTTTTCCATTCACGAACATCTTTGAGCTAATATATTTTTATAAAATGAGTTCAATAATTTATTTACAATCAAGGTTTTAATGAGAATAAATCTAGATCTAGCGCTAGCGAGATTTACTTATTACTGTCTTTTGTACACGTATGAGATTAATACATAAATAAGGTTGTTACGCATTTGGAAAGATACTTTTTTACAAAAAAGCCCTTTTGAGTTTTTTACGCCATTTCTACAAGGAAGGTGCAGAATTTATTTTTACAATAAAACACACTAAAAGCGTTGATAAAACGGTAATCATTATAACCACTATAAATAAACAGCTAATCTCTTTAATGGTCCATCACTTATAGAGTGGAATTGCTCATCATTACACTCCACAACGGCCTTGTTATTTAAAACACTCTCACGCTTCTTTTTACGAAATCTCTGATTATGTTTTTTTTGCATGTTTCGTCAAAAAACATTTTTGATCAACATTCAACATTCGTTTTATATCTATTTGTTTGTCTTATTTTAGGGCATCAGTTTTTATCATATTTTAATAGAACACTAGTGTCAACATAAAGACACCAGAATAAATACTAGGGTTCACTTGGTCGCCGATAGGTCATTGTCACATTCGAGTTAAACGGTTACATACAATTGTACCTACCATAACACAATCCACATAGGGTTGTGTGACCTGGTCGTATGATCAGAATGTCCTCATTGTATTGTCTTGTTGTATTGCAGGGCTTTGAAGCGCGGTGTGAGACTGGGGTTGCTGCAGATGGAACAAGGGCGCTACAGGCTGAACATGATGTCTAGCCTTGCCAGAAACACGCAAGATAGTGACATACGCGTCCGTGCACGCAGACAAAGACTACGAGAGCGTCCTCTTCGGGTCCGCAGCCGCACTCCCTCTTCAAGTTCGAGGATTGAAAATTACAGATGCCCAAGGAGAATTTAACTTGTGCAAACCTAATGTTTGTCTAATGTCCGATCCTAAAAAACAATAAAGTAAATGCAAAATGATACGTTTCTTACTAAGAATACTTAACCAAATAAAATAATAGCAATACGTTATAATAATACATCGTAAATTATATGTTTTTAGTATTACGCCTATGTTTATAGTAAGAGCAAATCTCTGTTGCTAACGTTGCGATATGACCAATTATAGGCACTTTAAATTCTTAATCGGCCGCATGGACACTATGGTCGCTTTCCCCTATACTTATTATACTCTTTAATTTAACTCATTTAAAACCGATTTTTCAACCCATATAATATATATCGTAAATTTCATATTGTGTATATTCTCAAACATTCTCAACTGTGGAATAAAATTCAAAATTATGCCCGTGATAAAATTGATGGCCCTTAAATATTTATCGTAATAATTTTGTTAGAGTGGAAAAAGAAAGGCAGGCAGATTTCTGCACACAATACTCTTATACCCATGCCGTTTTATCAAACCTATTTAAATGAGGAAGTAAGTTATTTCCAAATATTACACTGTTAATAATAATTTTAACTGATTTTAGCTGCTAATAACTAGGAAATCAACACACTATGGAATATTTTCGAATTTCTAAAATATTGAATTTAAAGTATATTGGAATTACCAGTTCATCTATGAAAGTATAACTCTATAACAGAAACAGCGAATAATTGGTTCCCATGAACGGACACCAGAACTTATTTGGGGGCACGGCAGTGCATCGCCAAGTCGAGTGCGAAACAAACACCGTACTTCACTGGAACCATTTCGCCGCCATTTGGATAAGACTAAAACGCAGAAATTTTCACCATCCAGTAAGCTCTATGTAATCTCATACTTAAAATCCAAAATTTCAAATCTGGTGGTTTCGAAACCAAAGTTTTGCATTTACAACACTCACTCATCATCATTACAATAGAACGGGTACTTCCCATAACCTCAGAGAGCTGAAATTTGGTATAGAATTAGGGTTTAATGGCCACATAAAGGGAAAACTATAAAAACTAGGATAATCAAAGATCTACCTCTAGTTACGGCCAAGTCACACAACAATATTTATGATAATAAAAAATCGCAGTAAGAAACCTTCGACTTTGAATGAACAAGTGACTCCATCGAGGCTTTGCTAGTTTTTTACAGAAGGTTTTTGGTTGGAATCATTTATCTACGTTAGTTAATAACTCTGTAAATATGTAAGGTAGATATGCCTAGCCAGAGTGAGTTAACAATACAATTTATGAAAAGTGAATATAGTCATATGACTATGAGTCAATGTAAATATTTATTCACCTCTCATCCAAACCTCTTATTCATAAACCAGTGGAAACTTAGTAAATATATTTACATGACAGACTAGACACGGCTTGTCTAGGTGTTTCGGTCAAATCTTTATAAATATAATTCTTCTGTGAGTGTGTATGTCACTGAACTTCTCTCAAACGACTGGACCGATTTTGATGAAATTTTTTGTATGTGTTCAAGGGGAACAACAAACAAATCAGCCCGGCAGATGGCGCTGCAGTCGATGTTTAGGTTATTTATCCTAAACAGCTGAAACTAATTTGAATGAATTTTTGTTTATAATAGAGGTATATTCAAGTGGATATGCAGGACAACGTCTGTTGGGTCCGCTAGTATCCTTATTTTACTAGAAATGCTATTTTAATATGTCTTGGTCGTATTATCTTGCTTGCCTTTACCAGTAAAACAGTCAAGGTACATGCCTCTCAATATTTTAATCACGGTTTTAACCAATTTATCAAACGGTACTATGTCAAAGCCTGGATCGTATCCAGCTTGTGTTGTTTACAGCTACAAATTATTGCTGGCAGTTATTATGTAACGAAACTTGACTTGAAAACTGTTGCATGTGGAGTGGCAGTACCTGTATGTATGTACTAAGAAATCTAGATAATGCTGCAACTATAACCTATTACTCATTCGAACTTAACGTAACCTGTATGGAAGAATCAGATTATGCTAGTTAAGATGCTGCAATAGAAAAGACAGATGTAAAGAATGAATACAATCCCTCAAAATGAAAAAACTTCAGTTTTCGACTGACCCTTAACCCTTTTATTTATTTAATAGAATCCAAGGACGTTGAAAAAAAGCGGATATAATGTCAGTTAAGAATGATTGAAGCACCAAAATGTCAGTGGGTACTGTAGATCAAACCCAGTGATTTATATTATTGGACTAGCTGTGCCCGCGACTTCGTTCGCGTAGAATAGTGACTATGAGCAGCGTTTTTTTTTTAAATATATACATAACATGACATAACATCACGCCTTTTTATCCCCGAAGGGGTAGGCAGAGGTGCACATTACGGCACTTAATGCCACTGTACAATGTAACACCCACTTTTCACTATTTATGTTACGAGTCCCATGTAATAGGGGGTGAGCCTATTGCCATATACCGGGCACATTTCCAGACTCCGTGCTACTACTGAGAATGTTTTAAAAACCCAGTAATACTTTGCCCGACCCGGGAATCGAACCCGAGACCCCTTGCCCGGCAGTCGCACTTGCGACCACTCGGCCAACGAGGCAGTCAGTGTTTTAAATATATACTTATTTTTATTTTAGATTTGGATCATACCTAATCAGTCATTTTGGGTAGCTAAAAAACCTACTTTACTGTAATGCTTCTCTATATACAATATTAGACGTATGGCCATCGGGGGTGAAAGCACCATGGATATGTGGGATCTATATTGAGGTACGGTGTCCTCTTCTGGGGTAACTCGACAGATAAACAATGTGTGTTTCTAGCGCAGAAAAAGTGTGTTAGGAGTATTTGCAAAATAAATCAGTCTGATAGCTGTAAGCCCCATTTCAAAAACCTTAAAATTTTAACGCTGCCTAGTTTATATATTTGTGAGGTAATTAACTACATTAGGACTAATTTAAATACGTATAAGAATTTCAAATGTAAGCGTCACACTAACAAAATCAATTGTCCTATACATAGCACAATGATGTTCAATAAAAGTGTATTCTGCATGGGACCACAAATTTATAATCACTTACCAGAGCACATACTAGAGATCAAGAATAATGACTTACTCAAACGCAAGATTAAAGATATAATGCTAAGCAAGGCCTATTACAGTGTTGATGAGTACCTACAAGATAAATCCATCTAGCAAATAATTAACGCACACCTACTCATTTATACTTAGGTTATGAATTTATTGTATAGTAATATTATATAGTATTGAATATAAGAATTAATATTGACATAAATGTAAGGTGACTGTGAACTGATATTTGTAGTGTTCATAGATTTCTCTGTTTGACATTATTAATTATATATATTGTTATCATTTAGTCCATTTATATTGTTTTTCTCACTAATGAAATTAAATCTGACATTATCTTAATTGCATGCCGACAGGCGAAACATAGCGCACTATTATTATATATGCTTCATCCTGTATTATGTACTTATTACCTATGTTTGCAATAAATAACTTTGACTTTGACTTTGACTTTAAAGCATACAGGCTGCTGGGATTGCTAACACGGGACAGAGCCACATACAATTGACCGTGCGAAAAACAGCTGATACTTAGATCTATACCCACAACTTTTAGAGTCTGACCTTGAGCTTTATTAATTGTCATGGCGAAACATAGGCTCACTGGAAACTGAATTCGTTTAAAATTAAACGGAAAATTTTTTGGAATGAGAGGAATCTGAGGAATAAAACCACTATCACCTTTTCCGCACCCTGTTAAATATATATATATTTATAAGCCATTTCTGAGATTGAAGCGTGAACAGACAAACAGACAAACAGACAAAAAAAAGTTAGTTACATTTTTGGGTTCGAAATCGACATAACAATAGCCCCTGCTATTTTTTTTATTTTTATTTTCAATGTACAGACAGCATTTTTCTACAATTTTATTATATGTATAGATATAGATAGATAGTGTTCGACGTGATTCTTTAATTTGACGTAACTTTTTTATTTATGAACCGATTGACATGAAACAAACACTAAAGCATAACTGAAGCATACCACAATATATTCGTGTAAACCGCATCCAACTCGGATAAGCCGTTTCTGAGATTAGCGTGAACAGACAAACAGACAAACAGACAAAAAAAAGTTAGTTACATTTTTGGGTTCGACATCGACATAACAATAGACCCTGCTATTTTTTTTTTATTTTCAATGTACAGACAGCACTTTTCTACAATTTTATTATATGTTTAGATAGATATAGATATAGAAGAAGATATAGATAGATAGTGTTCGACATGATTCTTTAATTTGACGTAACTTTTTTATTTATGAACCGATTGACATGAAACAAACACTAAAGCATAACTGAAGCATACCACAATATATTCGTGTAAACCGCATACAACTCGGATAAGCAGTTTCTGAGATTAGCGTGAACAGACAAACAGACAAACAGACAAAAAAAAAGTTAGTTACATTTTTGGGTTCGACATCGACATAACAATAGCCCCTGCTATTTTTTTTATTTTTATTTTCAATGTACAGACAGCACTTTTCTACAATTTTATTATATGTATAGATAAGCCGGTGTGTAGCAAATATGTAAATAGGCCGATGATTACGAATATATTGCTAACTGGGTTTTATGGGTTCTTAATACATGAGTTCTCTTACCTACACCTCAGTAATATTTTATAGAAGTGGGTATGTAATCAATAAAAAAAATAGTAGGCTTTGCAAAGGTATAATTATTATACTTTGGATGAGGTCAACAACTCGCTGAACTTGTTATGAATGATCACTACCGAGAACCAAAAACGTAAACATGATAAAATTATTTTAAACAACACTCTATTTTTATTTATTTTCTGTGATGTAATTGTAAGTACGGAAGGTCGCGGCATTGCCGTGTACTCATCAGAATTATATTTACCTTATTTGTATTAAGACGTATCAAGAAGTTGTATTTAATTTTCGATCCGTCATACCAATTTTATGTTATTGCGTCAACTTGGGTACCTGCCCAAACTAATTAAATGTGGGCAAAAAACGTACATCTGCTGATTCCGAGAACATTATACGGGCAGGAAACAAATCTAAGTCATTTGTGGCTTTGAGGCGTAGTGTTGTATCCAAAACATTTTGCAGAGCGTCAATAAATCGGAAAAATCCTTTAAAATTATCTAAAGAATATAGGGATTGTTATTCGAACTATTTTCAGTACATTGTGTTTATACATTATACATTATACGGATATATTTATATTTCAATTGATATAATTGTGACTTATATAAAATGGATTTCAGAATAGTAAAGGTAAGAATACAATATATTTATTTTATTCAAAAGAATCTTAGTTTACTTTGCTTATCGTTAGTTTAGTAAGTAGTTTCTAATAAAGTTCAATATTTCAGACTTTAACTATCGGCATTTTTTATTTCTTTTTCTTTACATATGACAAAATGCTTACATGTGTTGCATTGCTATGGTTCGTTGCACATAAGCTGCCATTCCAACTACATTTGTATCGAATAGTGAGTAAATGAAACCATATTAATTCAGTGCAGCATATAAGTACATTATGTAACATGTACCTACCTAAAGATTTTTTCCTATAATTACAGTGAAGACTTTAAAATTCTTTTTTATAGAAATATGTAGATTCAAATCAGAACTGGTAGGTCTCGCTTATTATTATCTGCTGTTTGTTTCGTAGGAAAAACATACAATAGGTTCTTTGTGTATATAGAGTTAACGATAAACGCGTAAACGTGAGTCTGAGCTTCGATTCTCTGACGTAGCAACATATGTCATATATTTACCAAATTAGATTAAATCACTGAAAAGAGGGTAAATTGATAGCGTGAGAAATAGAAATATTTAATATAAATATTTAGGGAGATTCATATTATATTCAGTGCATGTCTACAGAAAACTGTTCTAGAACTCGCATCAGTTGATACACTTTTAAATAAAAACAGTGTAAATGACTCAAACGAAAAAATAACCACAAAGCCATTGTAAGCCTGTGTGTTATATTTTTTGTTATCGATGAGCGGTCAATACTCCGCACGAACAGGCAAAAACAGAGACGCCAGAACTAAGTATTTTTATGTTTTAAGTATCAAATTACTTAGATAGTTTCTCGGTTTTCCGGAAGATTCAATACCAGTTCTCGAATTAATTTTATCACTGAGAATCGATACATCAAAAAACACAGTAATTATTGTTTGTCTGGTCCAGAATTCAAAAATAGGTTTTGATTTTTCGCGCGCATCTCGAAGGGCCATCAGAACGCAACAGATGGGGCCTACTAGGGCGCGATGTATATGTGCGATAGGTTACCGAATATCAGAAGCAGAAGTTGGAATCGAGTACTTTTTAGTCAGCAAGAGTATGGCATTCCCTCTCGCCTTACCCAGAGGAAGCCGAGAAATCATTTGATGATTCTCCTCAATAAAAAAAGAAAACTCTTGATTGTTACTCTGTCATCCCATTTTCAAGCACTTCAACAGCTAGGCAATTTCTTACAACTGTTGTATAATTGCATTTCTTCTCTGATTTCAGTTCCTGATGCTGTGGATATGTATCAACATAGAGTTGGCTGCAAGTATGCCGTCTGAAGCCAATACACGGACTAAAAGATCACCAGCTAACAATTTTTCGGTATTTGGATTGAATTTAGGATCGTAAGTTCTTTAATTACACACGTTACACTAACTCTATTCTTAAATAAAATTTGAATTGACATTGGTCAACCCAGAACTCAGTATATGTATAAGAGTCACAGAGATAGAAAGCAGTTTTTACATACTATTTTGCTTGCCTGATGAAAGGCTATTCATGCACAATTTAAAAAAGATGAATTGAGAGACAAACGTAATAAAAATAATTATTTGGAATAAATGACGACAGCCTTTTACCAAAGTAAGTAAATGTCATATATAGATAATAAGTAAATGCATAGATTACTTAATGAAAATAACACACATGAAAACTATAGTAGTATTTGAATATTGTCTTAGCTCTAATTATATTAATTTAATTTAAACATACATATTAATTTAATAAACACCGGTTCCCGGTATAAAACACATTGTACCCGCAACTTTCAACATACAAGATGTTATCTTTCAGATATATCAATCTTGTAAATGATCTAAACCTGACTTACTTTTTGCCATATTAATACATACATAACCTCACGCCTGTTTCCCATGGCAGTAGGCAGATTCGTATCAATCGATATACGATCTATGATCATAATTTTGAACGGAATTCTTCATAATAATTATTTATGACTGTTTTGCATCGAGAATCGCATGTCAACCTCAACAATGGTGTTTGCGATTAAATCTACCAGTTTCATTGTAATAGGCAAACGTATAATGAGTGTTTATCTAAGTAATTTTTTATGATTATCTATTGATACAATCTTCCTTGAAATAATATTTCTTATCAATGCAAAGGTTAACTGGCTAACAATGCCAGAACCACTTTGAGATAAAATACGCAATACATATTTTGTAAAATTCAGTAAATAATTTTCCTTTCAGTGCTTTTTCAGCAACAAAACAAGCAGCTAGCGATACTTACACAAGTATTGGAAACATATTTACCGGTAATAACAACAAACGTAAGCAAATGATAGAACCTCCTGGCATCATAAATCCAAATCCCTTCATTAACATGCTACCTGCAGGAAGACCAAACAAAAATATTGTACCGTCTTCAACCCAAAATAGTATTCCAGAAGCTAACAAAAATATTTTGCCACATGAAAGTAAAACTGAAGGTAATAAAAAAACTACCACCACAACTGAGAACTCACCTCTGCCAAACGATGAACCAAATACAACAACAGAATCAGCTATAGATATTGAAAATGAAGTATCAGAGAAAAGTACTGAAATTAAAGATATTGAAAAGGAAATTGATAAAGAACTGTTGGATCATATATTTAGAAGTGGACCCACTAATTACAATAGCGGTACGGATAGTAATCTCGACAATTCTATTGAGTATACGACATCTACCGGCGATTTTGAAACCGTAAGTATTAAACATAATTATAACACCTCTGCAACCGATGTTTCAACTAGACAATATAGAGGTAGTATATTTCTATAACTAAAATTCAGTACTATATGTACATATAACCAAGATACTAACTGGATACCCAAAATTCCTTCAACATATTTTCTAATATTATAATAATAATTTGTGTAAAAAAAACAAATAATTAACTAAGAACTACTTTATTAATTTCAGACTACCTGTTCATTGGAAAACCGGATTCAACCAGCGGTTGTGGCTTCCCTTCTAGGATAATGCGGTTTCACATTGGCCATAACAAACCTGTGTATGAAGATAAGACTGGAAGAATCTCGAAACATCTTCCATGCTGTTCATCATTATTTCGACAAGTTTCTCTCCATTCGTATCGTATTCTTCATAAAGGAGACTTTCTACTGGAGATAGGCGTGGGTCTTGATCTTTGTTATCCTTCTTTTTGCTCTTTCTTTTCTTGAAGCTCTGCCGTAACATTGGTTGGTTTATTATAAGAACACGTCTCTTTACTCCTACTGACGTCGTTCTATTCATCGATCTAAATGTTACATTTCCATCTACTGTAGGCACTGTAACATTAGACAGAACCAGCATCAGTTCAGCGGGAACAGTTGGTATATAACTTGTGGAGACTATGACTGTTACCACATCAGTTGAATCGGTTCCAGTTCTGTTAGGAAAAGTCATTACTATAATAATTTTGTACAATTTTGTGGGTTTATTAAATAAATGCAGGTACGATATTAATGAATTAATAATAATTAATGGAATTGGTTTATGTAATATCTTACCCATCTTCTGTTGGTTCTTGTGTCGTTATTGGTACGGTGTCAATACAAAAAGCAGGTAGAATAAAAATACTAATGACCTGTAAAAAATAAATGTTAATTTGTATTAATCGAATATTTTAAATGAATAAATTATTTCTTACTTACAAGTAAACATTTTAGGTAGATCATTTTAAATCTTTATACTGGTCTTTCTCATTGTCATTAATTTAAACCAACTGCATGAACGTTGTAATGAAAATGAATTTTCCATAAAGAATTATGGCCTCGTAAAACAACAATTAAACGAAGAAATAATTTAGGCAATAAAAAAATTGCATTACTCATTAAGGCACATCATAGGTATTTGGCAAATTACATGCAATGTTTCTGTAATTACTAGAAAAAGCTCACAATTATAATTACTGTTAATGTAATAAAGATGATACTACAATAATTCTGTCTAAGTACTAATTCCTTAACAGTACCGTACTTCATTTAAGACAAGAGGTCTTTATTTCGGTAATTATGAACCACTTCACTAATTTATTCTTTACTGTCTACCTCTTGTACATATATACAATACATACATAACCTCACGCCTGTCTCCCATGGGGGTAGCCTCTGCATACCCCGTACCCCGTTGCCGTTCCCCCACTGTCTGTATTATAGAACGTCTTTGCATATTTACTTGAAATTAAATTATTGTTATTTATTTTATTAATTAATGTAATTACGTTAAATCAGTTATTTATCTTAACTCATTATTAAATCAACTTTCGTAGTACCTATATGGTTTGGTTAAACTCTAAATTTTTTTACTGTTATCTATAAAAACAAACAAAAATAAAATTCTTACTTAAAACTACTTTTATTTAAGAATTTACTTATTTAAAGAGAATTTTATCACCTATTACACCTTCAACAAACAATAAGAACATCATAATCCAATGTGTGTCTACCTCTCCCAGAAGGAACCATTAAACCTGTATTCGTTTCATTTTACCAGTAACAAAAATGAATACGTAAACCAAGATGTGCCTGATAGGTAGCAATAGGCAAATAATTTTGATGCAAAAGGTTCATCATGAGAGCAAGTTGCTCAAAATAAAATTGTAGGCGTGTTCATACTCTGCAGTACAGTAGGATCTACCACAGATGCAGAAAATTCATTTTCATAGTAAAATATTTATTTAAGCGAAACATTTGAATAAAATAAATTAAAAGAAATAAAAAATGCTCAATAGTGGACGATCCATAATAAAAATTGCTTTTAAAACCAAATTAGTTTTAAGGTAAGCGCCTGCTAATATTTGATAGGAAAAACAGGTTGGTGTACCCGCACAATAGTAGAGAGTATATTTTTTCTTATAGTACATGCAGAGAAGAGAGTAAGGATTAGGATTGACCAGATACGGATGAGAACGATAGGACTGATCGATATACGAGGGACATGGAAGGGACTCATATCCAGCAGCGAATCACAAAACCTGATGAAAATCAACTAGCAATGATACTAAAAAGGTGATTTGATCAACTTGTTTAGCTCTTGAAAGACTGAAGCATATTGGATATACGTAGGTACCTAATTGGTGTACAATGCTCCCGAAAATGCAAATAGGTGATAGTAAAAAAAACAAGTCTTATAAAAGTAAGTAATTATATGTTTTTTTATGTAATAATAAATGCTATTAGGCTGATGTTGCATGAGTAACACAAAAACAAAAATTATTTAAATTATAAAAGTGGTTTGCGTTTTCTGGGGTGTACCTATCTATCGAAATTAAAAATTCAAAACCTAAAACAAACCGTACAAAAAAATAGCCTAATAAAAAAAGAAAAATATCTTCTCTATTACCTAACAAGTAAAAATAAAATTGATGTCAAATATATATACTTAAGTAGGTGCAAAAACACAGCACGTAACACGCATATACGTAACAGTTTGTATGCATTTATGCAAAAGGAATTAATAGAACACAATAATAAAAGACAAGAACACCGTTTTATGGTCCAGTTGGTATTTTGTTGGTGGTCATGGATATGTGATTTACTGTAGACTAACATTGAACCTGTCTTGAAGTTACACAATATACAGACGGACCAATACCTATTTATTGTCTGGTAAAATGTTAGTGATATCGAATTGTAATTTTAGCACTTTGATTATAGTTGATGCTTGCTTATACGCATTGATCGTTGGTAGGGCGACTGCTAACGTGACTTTTTTTGATAGGACAAGCCTGCCACAGCCTCCGAAAACCGCTGCAACTCCTGTAAGCCAGGTTCTACAGGGGATACAACCATGAAAACACCGGAACACTGAAGTCCGGCGCGTCACAGGTACATAAATAACTGGCTTGGTTTCCGCAATCAGAAGATATTATAAGAGGAGAAGAAAAAGAAACTATAGTTTCCACTTCCCTCGGTGAATTACTTAAAGACACAAAAAGAGACCGTATAATTGGGTGAAGTCCAGTCGCCAAGCACCACCGAAATTTGACTAAAAACTAAGTGCTGACGCGACTGTCGAGCAAGGGGATTTCAAGTTCATTCTACAGTTAGTTAAGATATTCTTAGGTATTTAGTAATAATACGGAGTCTGCAATTGTACCCAGTGAATAGATTGCCGATGACATGAAATTGTTGAGGCTCATCTTCCTGTAGATGCGATGCGATTGCGACATTTTCTTTATCGTCAATGAAGATGCGTTGTAATTGCTACATAATGGGGTAGACGACTAATTTTTATTTTAATGTCCGTCTGGTAGATTATTTAAAAACATTAGACACGTATTTTTTATTTTCTTACGGAAACGAATAGTTTCGAAGATATATTGATTTGAAATGTCGCGTGACGTCACTTCTCAGTACATTTTATACTAAGAAATGACGTTTTAGCCCCCACTCCTAAACTTTGATTCGTTTTATCTAAGTATTGTTTTATTATACAACAAAATAAAAAAATACGTGTCTAATATTTTTTTATTACCTAAGTTACGGACTAATTATATTTTTAATTTTCATACCCTGTCATCATCCCCATTATCTACAACCTTAAAATATAAAGCAATAAGTGTAAAAATAAAGTTGCCACACCTCATCCTCTTTCAATGAAAGTCAAATGTTTGAATTGATCACGTTTTCGAAATAAATCACTCGATTATAATCCAAAGAAACGTTTCGCATATTTGATATTCAAAGCCAAAGGTAAAAGTTGACTGCCATGTTGAAAATCAGGAGAAAATTATACATATACCTCTACATACATATATTTCTTATTCTACATGCTGTATTTCTTCAACAATAAGTCTTTTGGTCTAAGGAAACGTTAGAGTTGTTTGCATACAATAGTGCCAAGTGTCAAGGACAAGCCAAGTCGTAAATATCTAATGGTTACTGCACCTTCAAATAACTTTTACTCATTGCTACTTTTACTTTATCAAGGTATTAATAGGTTAACTACATTACAAAGTATGCAGCGAATATAAAATGCGATGCGAAATGTATGACGGTATAAAATGCGATCTTGAATGTCAGTGGCAGTAATTTTTTTCTCAATTTCTACCAACTTCAAAAAAAGGATGGGGTTCGGGTGATTGTTTTATATATTATTTCTCAGTGACCATAATAAATTAACATAAATCACACGTATTTAACGTAAAAAAATTGCGGCCTGCAAGAAACCGACCTACTCCTATTAAAAAAAAACGAACAACTCTATGAAGTATCCTTTAACCTAAACAACTTACATAGACAGGGAGCCGTTGGATGCAGGTGAGCAGACCGCTTCCAACTTACAATCGGCCGATTTGGAAGTCATAATTGAAGGCGTATGTTCAGCAGTGGACATGATGATGCTGATAAAATGATGATGAACCAAACCATAAAACAAAATGAAAACTAATTTTTTAACTACAACCGTAACACTGATGATCGATCAATCAATGAGTAACAGTTAACTCAGTTTCCATACATACTTGTAACCCTATAGAGGTGCTTATACAACAAATACTTTGTTGTCAGGTCATCGGAAAACCCGACAAGTAACCGCATTAAAGTTATTTCCTTACATTACTTTAAACTTGTATACCGCAACTTCGTTAATATATTGATGTATGGAGAGAAAGTATATAACAGGACATATGAAGGTACACCATTTAAGTTAAACTTTTTTATTTTTACATTTTTATTCACAACTCGTATATAATGTACTCATTTTGTGAACTTGCCTCGTTTTTTATGTTATTTTGATGTATTTCTTATGCTGATTAATTGGCATTGTAGTCGTTTTGTTTTTGGCGTATTTGAGTGAGGAAGAACTTAAGCGTTTATAGTAACATAAATTGGGCATTGGTCCTTGTAATCTATGTTTAATATGTTTATGTCATAGTTTCTCGTTCGTTTTTAACCTGTCTGTATTTTTTTCTAATCATTCAGAATAATCGATCCTATTTTTTTCATTGAAAGCACTCTATATTTAACATACCGATAATCTCATTAACATCTAGAATTTAACAGTTGAAAGGTTTCGGAATATTTTCAGAATGATACATTTCTAATTTTATACAATAACTACTACTAATATCTAGCTACTGTTTGCTATTAGGTATGAATCATTTCGTAAATTCCTTGGACATGACATAAATATCTATGAAAACAGTTCTATATAATGAACCTTCCTTATATAGGTAGTGTTGTATCCTGTATTACGTGATATTTGTCAAATTCATTAGTTTTAACAATACACGACTTACAATTATCATATGCCGTCATCATCATGAGACAACTAGGTACATATACCTACATGCATATGGAGGCACTGAAGATATATTATGATAATTCATTAACATAATTAAACTAACATTAATTGTATTATATCCTAAATGGAGGAGGAGGAAATATTGTTCTTTGTATGTTAGGTCGCAATTGCAGTGGCTTATTTTGTTAAGATGATCTCTTAAAAACACCTTTATTGCAACATGTATAAAGACGCAATTGAAATCAAATTATGCAAAAAATCATGACTCAATATTTTATCTTAAAATTAATCAGATATATCCTGAGATAAAATACAAATTATAATGGGTTAATAGCCTTTATATGCTATATTAATTAATTAACACAAAATTGGTATGCGACTGGTTCTCTTAACCAAAACGGATCTCATTAAGAAATAACATTAAAAGATTAATTGCTGGCGCATACTTTCTGAGTTCGAGTTTAAAGTGTTCTTTAGCATATTAATACGGTGATGAATAAAATAAAATAAATAATACACACATAACATCTCGCCTTTTTATCCCCAAAGAGATAGGCAGAGGTACACATTGCAATGTAACACCCACTTTTCACTATTTGTGTTATGAGTCCCATGTAATAGGGGTGAGCCATACACCGGGCACAATTCCAAACGTGCTATTACTGAGATTTTTTTTAAACCCAGTAAAAAAATATTTCTAATTTCTAAATTATTTCTAAATTCTAAACAATTGAATTATTTGTATAGCACAAATAATTCTATTATTATAATGTATAGTTATTACTTTAAAATTACTTTATTTATATAACTTTGATATAAAATTTAGCATTGTTTTAGACCATAATTCTAGACATTAATATAGTGTTTTACTAAGTATCTCCTAATTCTTAAAACATAGGACCAAATACCCAACGTGACCCTGAAATCAAATCTAAACCCTTTGCTTGCAAATGGCTTCACTAAAGGACTGACAGACAGGCTGAGATTTTTTTCTTTAAAATTAAAATATTTTGTTTTGACGTTCAAAAGTGCCATCCTGATCTAACTGAAATAAATGATTTTGACTTTGACTTTGCTCGGCTCCCGCGTTATCCACATGACCTACAAAGCATTCAAACAAGGTTTGTTACTTCGAACAAACGGTATTACAATTGTGTTTATAATACACTGTTTTTAATTAGCATTGTAAACGAAAATACATGACAATACTAACAAAAGTCTATTCAAATCAATTCTGTAAACATTCAGCATCTTCAAAGTTGTGTATCAAATGACTACTGAAAACCATAAACAGTCAAGATTGTTTTAAACCTCGTACATGGATAAAGTAACTACTTCCTTTAGGATAGCCTTAAAACTCCAAGAAAAGTAGTTCAGATTTTCATTAATAGTACTAAATCTTGTCGTGCACTCATCATCTTAATGTTACCATTGAGATGATGTTTTTTATTTATTTTATTTAGGCATAATATAACATAACATAACATCACGCCTTTTATCCCCGAAGGGGTAGGCAGAGGTGTACATTATGCCACTGTACAATGAAACACCCACTTTTCACTATTTATGTTATGAGTCCCATGTAATAAGGGGTAAGCCTATCGCCATATACCGGGCTCAATTCCAGACTCAGTGCTATTGAGAATTCTTAAAAACCCAGTATTACTTTGCCCGACCCGGGAATCGAACCCGAGACCCTTTGCCCGGCAGTCGCACTTGCGATCACGGCCAACGAGGCAAACACTGAAAGTACCGAAATGATAAGGATATATAATATTAAATTTACATCAATTACAGATATACACAACATTCAACTACTTACCTATAATGGGAATGCCAGTAAGTACAGTAATTTGCGTCATGTTATAAATAATATTGTAATACAAATGTACACTTCTCCAAAAATTGGGACACAGTGTTTATTAATACATTGCTGACAAAACTAGTTTGGTTTCTGAATTAAAAAAGAACAATAGCCTGGTATCAATATTATTAAGAGTACCAATTCATTATCTCATTAATGCAAAGCCTGCTGGGTTTACAACACAAACCGCTGCATTTTAATACGTAATTAAAATAATGTCGATGATTCTATTTGCCAATCTGTCTATAAATCAATCTATTTATTACTTTTTATAAAAATGGAACACAAAAACTCAACTGTTATGACATTGTTGTTTTATGTTTCTTTTCACTTAAACCACATTTTGTTTATTTTTATGCACTTTTGCCAAAGGAATATCTAAATTTAATACATGACATTAGTTACATATTTAGGTGTTTTTTTCTATAGCATAAAGTGTAGTAGTTGGTTCACAAAGTACCTACTTACATGCCAGCGATAAGGATTTAAAATACGCTTGCAAGTAAATGTAGGGAAATTGCAACTAGTTACTTATCAACAAATCTGCACGTACCTAAAGAGTAGTCCTTTCGCAAATTGCTGTTAGAAGATTTAGATAACGTGAATTGTTATATCACTTTTCCCCTTAATTTTTACAATTAAAATTGCTGTTTTCGTTGAAATACATTCACATTATTCGTTCATGTCAAAATGTGGTCTCATTCCATGTTCTTTTACTCCAATTGTTAATTCGCCCAAATAATCTTACACTATAGGGCCAGTCGACGAATGTACAGTTCCGTGATACCGCAATAAAATATTAATAAATTAATATTTTGATCTCATTAATTAATTCATCTTGCACATAAAGATTATTCCAATACATTAATGTCACATAAAATACCAAATCTTTCAATCAAAACCTGATTTACATCACAAAAAGTTTATAACCATAGTTTGAAGTGATTGAGAATCATAGGTCAATTTTGCATAATCTTTGTACGTACGACCGTACGACCTCAATGTATTGCAAAAACAGCTACATTCATAATAATAATAATAATCATTGCCATGTACATATATCAACATAAAATGTATAGATAATTATATTATTTATGATATTTTGGAATAATAATAACTTAAATAGCATCCATTTTGCAAAATATGCAAGCAGGCGTAATAGGTTAAAATTTTCATTTTACCAAAATTTTGTAAGAGAATCGCATAATTTTATATTTATTTTACACGCATTTAAAGACAATGAAACAACTATGAATGGACCTAAGATGTACATACTCTTTACTAAACGCACATACATACCTACTTCACTAAACACTTTACCTTATTTGTTACAATAAAGTATTTATTAGGCCCTAACATAAGTCACGCAGTTACCATCAGATGTGAGTTGGAGATAATCTTGAACTCAACTGGTTTATTCATAATATAGGTACCTACATATAAACAACAAAGTCTTGCAGAATAGATGCACTAACTTGATTAATTCATTAGGTTATCAAAGAAATTATCTTAATTAATCCATAACTTGAATATTCTGAGCTTGCTACTTGACTGACTTGACTTTGAATAGTTAATACTAGTAATTATTAATGTTACGTAGAGATACCACGCACTAGGTAATATCCATTGCTGTCTATTGATTTTTATAAAACATTTAAACGTAAAAGTGTATTTGTTATTTTTTGATTTTCCAATCTTGTCAGCGGAAAGCATCATAGGCAAGACATGATGACTCTATTTTTTGTTTGCGCCGCCGTTTCGTTCTATAGGCAGTCGGGTATGCGCATCTTATGGTGCCCGTATGCAACCTGGCGCCCTATGCACTAGCCTAACTGGGCTACCCAGACCCGCCACTAGCTATTCGAGCGCCCGCATGCAAATACTGATTATGCCGCCCCCCTTTTTGTTGGGTGTGTCAAAAAGTCATCAAATGACTGATGCTCGAAGTGACTCTTACAATTCTTACTAACTAAAAACCTCTTCATTCTTTCCAACACTTGCTCAAAGCCAGGGTCTCAGTACCTATATGACAAGGACAACCTACCCTCCAGCAAGGCAACAATCCTGGTAGGCTCCGTCTATGGTGGTCTAATGGCTCTTCGAGGCCCGCATTTTACGCGACGCGCCGTACTTTCGGGTCTGGTACTTGTCAGATGGTGAGCTATCATTGCTTGCCGTCCGCAGACTCGCGCTTACGGTAGCCGGAGATCCCGACAACGTCACGCGATAATACACCCAAAGCGTACCTACCAGTGCAAGTTTGTGCAATGATAGAGGATACTCAATAGATTTCGAGTAACTCTAGAATGTGATCGAGGACGCTTGATTGTTTTCGAAGACACTCGAAAATTTACGAGTGTCTCTCGAACATGACAGAGAACAATTTCGAGTATTTCTCGAAAGTATTCGGAGACGCTCGATGGATTTCGAGTTGCTCCTGAAAGTGAACGCGGAACTCGATGGTTTTGGAGATATTTCCAAAAGTGATCGACAACGCTTAATCGGTTTCCAGAACGCTCGATAGACTTCGAATTTAGGACGCCACTGACCGGTATAGGGCGCCAAAAAATATTTTACCAGTCCTACTTTTACAGAAACCGATTAAGGATACTTGTATACGATTTGAGGCGCCACGCGCCCCCAACTGGTATAGGGCGGCAAAAAGTAAGCTTAGAGGAATTCTTTTATCAGATTTGGGGTGCCATGAACCGGTATTAGGCGACGAATAGTAAGATTCTCCGAATTTTACAAGTCCAAACTAGGACTTGAGACTATAGAAACCAACTAAAACTTTAGTCTTAACAAAATTCTAAACAAATCGAAACCGACTAAAGTTAGTGTAAACGACGAGCATGGGTAGCCACCCATGCTTGTCGTCCGCAGGCCCGTTCTTGCAGACGCCAGAGATCGTCCCGCGATCCCCGAAGCCCGGAGTGTCCATCGCGATGGCTGGGTCGTGAGAAGGCAGTCCGCTGCCTGTCGCGCCCCGCCTCCTCCTGAGCTAGCGTAACTGCTTTGCAAAAGGAGGAGACGGCATCCCAGTCCTCTTCGCTCCGCATCACAATCCGGACTAGGGCCGGACGCCAGAAGCCGCCGTCGCCGATCACATCCCTGAGACCACGGTGATGCTCAGCCCACGAAAGGCACCGTGTCCTCAGGGCGGTCCTCGCAGTGATGACATCCGGGCGTGTCCTTCCACCTTATCAGACACAGGAACCTCCCTAAGCTCCCATGTCCAGTGAGGACCTGCGTCAGGTGGTAGGTGAGAACGCTGTAGCGTGTCTCAAATTACTCCTCAAGGAGGGGACTTACCAAGTTTACATTGGGGTAATACAACTCTGCAAACAGAATTTCAATTTTATATATTATGTAGTAATATTGTACATACGTTAAGTAATAAGCAATGCTTGGATGCAAATTAAATACCTTAAATTATTAAAAGGTATAAATAAATTAACTTTGACTAATGTTACCGACATTTTTATCGTAAGAGCTTTTAAAGTGAAAGAGATTAGTGACACGTAACAAAATACGTTTGAATTTGGGTCTGTCCTTAGAAAGTTGATATCATATATTTTTTGCATGTAGGTGTTCGTCGGTCGTCTTTGTATCTGGAGTTATAGATTTTCTTACTGAAATTTATAACGTTAAATATCATCTTTTAAAGTACGAATAGACTACGAACTATATCCTCAGTGTATAAATCAAATATCTATGTATCAACAAGATTGTCTGTAATTGGAAAATTTAGTGACAGAATTAGTGTTGCATCATCCGCTGTCTTAACATCCGTATTCATTTATTCCACATTCATGTCATAATTTGTGTCATAGTTTGTTCTTACTTTTAGTCCTTAATAGGGTAAACAAATGTGCAGATATGCAGATATACAATGTAACCTACTTTAAGAATAAAGCTGTAAAGAACACCAATTACAATTTCGGACTTAATACTATTTAATATTTATTTATTTCTATCGCGAGACCACTTGCTACATATTCACGTTTACCAGTTTCCGACAAACATGGCAGTCTTTTTATCAATTGTTTTCAGCAAGATTTTCTTATCAGCATCAATTATGCATAATGAATTAACTACGTCGGTGATTTGCCAAAGATTTGTTACAAAATATTCCTAAAAATATTGCATCTGACTGCAGTCGTAATGTCATATTGAAATCTTGAACTATATTAAAATATTTTTTAATGTTAACGGTCTTTGTTGGCCTTCTGTTTTGATCGATATGTTTTGAAATATTTGATATTAGAATAATTTCGTAAATTAATGGTGATTAAACTAAAACCATTTTAAATTGAAGTCAATGAACAAATTGATTCTGAATTTCCTGACCTTTAAAATGTGCCGTTTGAAATAAACATTATGATAATAGTTTTATTACTAATATGATAATTGTCTTTTATTATGGTTTAATCTTAAGAAAAATAATAACATGTGAAGTAATTGTAATACAGGTCCTTCACAGTATTTACTTTATAAGTATAATGTACTATATTTTCATTAAAAACAGAGCAAAAGAGGTAACTTAAAAAGATATCTGATTGAAAAAGGGTATACCTCTAAGACATTAAATCAGCTCACACAGATTATTCTCACATACATGATGGGCAAAAGTAAGGTTGAGTCATGAAAATGTGGTTCAGTAATTTTTAGTTTAAATATTAATTCCAGTGTCCGAATAGGTACACATTAAAAAACCAGAATGAAAATGCCTACATGTGTGCTCTCTTTATTTACCCGTACTTTGTAAGTTAAAATAAAAACAGGAAAGGCCTAGATACAATTAGTTTCTATTTAAAAGTACAACTACGACTTTAGTTAATGGCGATTGAGTAACGAATTAACTATTAGATAACAATGGAAGACTAGAAGAATTACAAATTATTTTAAGTTAGTAACTACCTTATGTTATTTCCAAATTTTCGTTAAGTCATTGCACGTGCAACTTAGCACCTACTTACTCCAATTGACGCGTTGAAATGCGTCACTAGTAAATAAATAACAGTGATGTAAACACATATTTTAGATAAAGTACTTCGCCAAAAAATTTCAAATTGTAAAGAAAAAAGTGCACATAATTCCCGTTACAAAAATGCAATTTTTGCAAGTGCTCACGTAATCTTTATATGGTTTATGTGAAATTTGATAACATTTGATTTTATCTTTTTCATTTGACCCGGAGTAAGTAGCTTACCTTGTTTAGGGTTGTCGAAAATTCCAGGTAAGTTCTTAAGGATTGGGACCATTAAATAAGGAATGACAAGTGATTTCGATAACTGAAGGCAATAAACACTTTCATGTGTAGGCGACATACAGCAAGATATCGATACTTTTTTGATACACGTATTACGAAGAGACGTCCGATATCCATTTTTCAATAAATCAATCAGGAAGCATACTTTATTATATCTCTGTGGTTAAAGTTTTAATTATCATTGGTCTCTTTATAACAAATCTATTTATAGACGAAATACTAATCAGTATAATATAAATAGGGACTAACCACAACCAATCGAAGATATCCATATTTAGGCATTTGGTTATTCACGTAAGCTATAGATGAAACATCATATAGATATCTGCTTATGTTTCCTGGGATTGAATTTTGAACTCTGCTATTTATAGTAATCTATGAAGTATGTAGGTGTGTAAGTTCCCCGCCACTGCAAATCTTACTTGATTTGTTGCTATATTGAAAGGCAAGTACGCAAAGCCACATGCGTTCTTGTACTACTTTACTCAACAGCCTTTTGTCGCAACTAACCATTAGTCATATATGAGGAACTATTGTCCAATTATTGGTTTTCCAGAAACAAAACATTAACACACGTATTACCAATGAATAGCCTTTACTTTCAATTCGCAAAACCATTTGAGAGTGTATTGTTTCTTTGTAAAAGCGGGTACTTTGTTGGTTCAAGTTCTGTAACCGTAGCATCGGAGCGGATGCTGAGTCCATTCATATGTCGATCTATGTAATGGTTATCTAGAATTGGCTCTGTTTCAGCGCAGGCGGAGCTCGCCATACGCTTATATGCGGCCAGCGAGCACACACACCCGCCACTCTTTATATATAAAGGAGATCTTGCGAAACCGTTAGCACATTCGGACTACAACCTGTCCAGGAAGTCACCTGCTTCTTTTGTCATCTGAGAAACGCGACAAAATGCTGTTTATTCTGGTAATTATACACCGTGTTAAGTGCTCAAAGTGATGGAATAAGAATCAAATAGTGAATCATTTCCATAGTAATTGTGCCGATAAATCGAGTGTTTTGAACTGATGACCTGTGATTGCGTGTTGACAAAGTGTGTTGCGAATACCGGCGCTTGGCAAAGGAATATTTAATTTTGCCTAAAGTCGTTAGAGGTTTAGGTTCTGACCTTTTCTGTACCCGCGCCTTTTATGTTTATGCCTACATCAATGACGAAATCTTAAAGTGTACGTTTAATTCAAGAATTACTTAAACAAGAAATACATTACTACAAAGTGAATCTTAATTTATTTATCAAGTAAAATATTCTTAAAACTTGACATTTAAATACATATTCATTAAAATCATGCGCTCTAATATTACATAAATATGTGAATTTTGACAGGATGTCTGTTATTTATAATTGAATCATAAACAAGATCTTAAAATACTCAGTCTGGGCATCCTGATAACGTTTCTATGACTATCATAAAAATGATTTTTTTGTTTTGCACTTTTTGCGAATGTCGTAATGTATTTATTGACTGATAATAAATTTAGAGGTCATTCGATTAAATTAAAATTTTTTTTTAATGAAAAGGAGTAGTTATCTCAAGGACTCGTTTATTTACCAACACTCCTGTCTTAGAGGTACTTACATTGAGATAGCAGAGGAAATCAAACACCGTATGATAGAATTCTAGCATATTACAATGCTAATTTTAAACACAAGAGTGTTCTGTAACGCACTGGTTATCAGAACGTAACTTATTTATTGAAAATACTCAATTTTGATGCACAAAACACAAAAAATAACTAACATTAATTCAAAATACATACTTCTTAGAGATCAAGGTCGAGGTCCTGTTCTAGATATGGAATAGTTAATACAGGCAATTAAATTTCACTAAACAATCACCCGGCGCCAATTAAGGAATCTTGTACAAAAATCTTATCCAAACTTTTACCGGTCGAAAACACGGCGATGTTATCATTGAATTAATGAAGGACGCACGAAGATCCAAAAAACGTGTTCCGGGGGCGTGAGACATGATTGTCATTACTAATTATGTAAACACGCTTTGATTCAAGTCAGTAAAATGTATCAATATGCCCAAAAATGGCGACTAGCTACCAAAAGACAGGTTGCATGATCCTCTTCATTTTGAGGGACGCGACCCCAACCTACCAACCCAACCAGCAATGAGCTGGAAGCTATTTTTCAGTATTCGATGTCTAGTAATAAGAATGTTAATGATAGTGAAAATGTATCAAAATGTTAAATTACAGTGTGTGGTGTCTACGTTGCTGGTGCAAGCGATCGGGGCGAGTCCTGCAGTTGACAATCGAAACAGAGCTCAAATCATCCGATATGATATCGAAACAGCCAACCTGCCGAACTCCTATAGATTTCAGTAAGTATTTTTATTAATACATTTTTTGTTTCTTAAAAATTCATGTGATTTGTCATACGAAACGACCCTGAGACTTGGCTAATCAAAATAAACAAAAAATAATACCTATCTCCACTTTTTTTTGTTATAAAACTTGCACATTCCAAAAAGTAATCGATAAGTTAATGATAATAAAATTTCGAATAAAAAAACTTTGGAATAATAGTTATAAAATGTCATGTAGGTATTAATATCTATTTTATTTCAATAACAGAAAGGTGAGGTACTCATGTAGTTTAATAGACGAGTACTTCAATGTAATTCAAGTTATTCAGTAGAAAAGTATATGACTATATCTATCTATGCAGACATTAAATAAATGTACTTAAAAGAAAAACGCTTCTAAATACATTAGGTAGGTACTGAAGACTTTAATTCAAAGTAAATAAAGTTAATTACGTTCTTCCTGCGAACATTAGCATCCATTATGGCCGTATAAAATTAAATAATTAAGACTTTAAATAAGTATGTAATTACACAGGATACTCAGATGCTTTAGATAAGATTTTGTTGCTACAAAAACTTGTAGTTTTAAGAAATCCAAAAAATACGGGTCGAGTATTTGGTAAATAATGTATTAAGAATTTTCGAGAAAACAGAAATTCAAGAGGTCAACAAATATTAGGGAAAGTCCAACAAAAATGTTCCGTGGCCCTAAAGCCCCTTCGTACTACACGAACTAAAAAACGTTAACCGGACTAAAATGTTTGCTCTCTCCCAAAGTCGTGAACAAGATCGATGCGAGAAATAAATTTAAATATTTTATTCATTATTTTATTTTAAAGAACAAAGTACATAGATAAGAACTAATATTTTAACTACTTCGTAACAATTCGATGAAGCTACTCGACTAATTTCAAGCCTCACCAGGGCTCATAGTAATGATTACTACAATATAATCATAGACATTTCATATATATGATTTTTTTCAGATACGTATTAAATATAATATCAATGAAATACAACAAAAATAATGTTTAATTTATTGTTAGGAATAAAAAATTTCGCCATAAGGCATTGAACAGCATCACCACCCAGTGGTCTAAATATTCTAAATAGTTGCACATCATATTTCACAACCGTCTAGTGACATTTTTGATATGTCTAGCTTAGTATTTATTTGCAATTCTATGCATCTGATTGTAATTTTATTGGGTGGTCTACCAACTGCTGTTCTAATTTATTCATCGAATGTACAAAACTTCAATCGAATGCGCATCCTAATATTTAAAACAGTTATATAAATATATATAAATTTTATATACAACAGATGTAATTATAGTGTAGGCTGATTGATCATCAAAACTAGAGTCACGAATACTTGTTTTCGGTAAATTATTCAAATTATTATGTAATTAATACACAGACATTAATAAGTTATCGAGTAAATTGAAAAATATGAAAGATTTTATGATTAAGTCATTTATTTTCCAATAAACTTGTTGCGGACTCAATATTTTGACATAAACATAATATTTTGCCCATATTTTTGTCAGCTTATTTATCTTAAATTGAGTATTTTTTTTTACAAATTATTAACATAACAGTACTATATAAGTACGTAGCAGGTATTTATTATCTACTGTATTTTATATCAAATTATGGCATGCGTATCAATCATAAAAAATATTGTATTTAAATAAACTGTACTCTACGTCTTATAAGGTCAATGACCCGGCTACATGAAATCGGCATGTAAACTAAAATAACCAATCTATCAACACATATTTTAGTGAAATGACTAAATAAATCTAGAATTTTAGAAAAATCGTATTTTATTTTGTACATATTTTTATAAAATCTGATTGGGTCATCGAAAATTTTGCATTTTAAAATAATTATCAACGTTTAGTTTTTAATCGATTTAGATTTATCGTATTTTTGTTAACGGTGATATAAAAAAATTGAGAATGATTGAGAATTTCTAAATTATACTGTTTAATTGTTAAAGGTTTTCTCCCATTTAACTACGGAATTAACATTGATAATTGAATGATTCAACTTTATGGTCAAAAAGTGTAATTAAAACAGCTATTTGGTAATTTGAACTAATTTGGCAACAGACGTAATTACATTTTACTACAATATTTAAATATATATCATTTCATATACAGGTATGGTTACAATAATCAATATCTTTTCAATCTTAAATCATATGAGTTCCTCTACTAGACAAGTATTGTAAGTATTATGTAAATAATTAGTCAATCCTCAGGTCAAGCCTTAGCTACCATTTTGCAAGAAACACTAGAAGATAATATGTCTCCAAGGACACTGGCATCTCAAGTCGCATAGGCGACACCTTTATTTTGTTAGTCCTAAAGATGTTTAGATTGAATCTATTCAACAACGAAGTCTGTGTAATTAGGATTTATCTTATAAATATTGCATACCCACGTGAATAATACAATTACTAGTCGTTTTATAATAAACTCTTATTTCATAAATATCTGTTTTTACGCCTGTATGAATAACGTATTTCATTTAAAAAGATACGTAATCCACATTTATGATTTTAAAATAGAGCGAGGCCTTAAATGAAACATTAAGCTACAAATTAATTCATACCGTGACTAGTCCATAAAGAGTGATTGTTTATTAACAAATTAAACTTTCAATTAGATAGTTCAGCAGGTGGTGATAGCTTAGAAAGTTGCCTAAACTACGTGCATTCGATAATTACACAAAATTATATTATATTGATTATAATAGCAGTGTTCTGATTCTTGTATCAATTGTAATTACTTACATTAAACCCATTCTAAAATCGTGTCAACCACTTTTTTTATCTTCTAGTTTATAATCGTGTAGTTCAGTTACTGACAAAAAATACTCGTATGTCTTTACTATATGTAATTATAACAACTATATATTTCATGTCTTATTGAGCCTGTCCTCCCACACATAGACAGGTCCTTAATCCTTTTTCAAACAAACAAACCGACTACCACCTACTTTATGATTTCAATACTTACTATTAGTAAACGGTTTTGTAAACGCTTGGTCAGTGTACATGGTTTTTATATAGTTAATCAATCAAAATTACATTTGATTGGTTTGTTTTATAATTTTTAAGTCGTGTTTTCGCGGTAAACGTAATCAACTTGTTGTGATGGTTTAGAGATCAAGGTTGAGCTTCTAAGCATAAGAAAAAACTTCTTACTGTGTTAAGGTTAAATATTACATAAATTTCCTAAAACAGGGCATAAAGTTGAACAAGAAAATTTCGGAAAATCATCTTTCACTTTTGTTACGACAAACAGCATCAAGCAAAGCTGCTAAAGGTAAACGGCAACAACATTTTGAATACTAAACGAAAAGGAAAGCAAAATGTCTGAGTCACCTATCAACAACACTAGGTTCTCAATGTAAACATTTGACCAACACTATGGAATGTCATGTTTATGTAAATTGACCTTTATGTCCTTACGTGTGCAGGTGTAACCCGATAATCCGAATACGTGATCTTAAGCCTTTATAGTCTCTAAAGCTGTTTATTTGGAAAGCAAATATTTTTAAATCGCTCTTCCGTGGTACTTGTTGGCTTTCTGCCACAAGGATAGCGGCAATTTGTTTGAAGCTATGCAGTATAGCTGGTATGGTAAAGCCGAGTAAGTAAATACGGACATCGATTGTATTTGCAGTTAATTATAGCCGACATCGTGTGATAAGTGCTAATCTGTTTTCAAACATGATACACAACAGAAAGGCGGTAGTTGTCTGAGGACGGGGATTTCTTAGAGTATTTAATCTTTTCTTAGAGTATTTAATTCATTGATATCCTTTAAATTAAAACTTATTGGTAGATTCAAGTTATGAGACAATTAAAACGTTAATACTATTACTATTAACAGAATACAATCAAAGAAACTACCTTGGCCTAAAGAAGAACAGCAGTGAAACAATGACTAATGTTATATGTTACTTTATATTACTATATGTGGAAGTTTTAACGGCGCGGCATAAATATTAATGGTGCATAAACCAGCACGCTCACATCCTTTGAAACTTAGATATAACGTATAACCCACTTAATACTAGGAAACAGCAGACTAACTTCACACGGTGCAAATTCACAATCATCGTGAATGTAAAGCATTTCACCACACCAACAAAAGAGTTTACAAAAATAAACAAAAAGATCGCATAATAACCAAACATTCTAGTACAATATCTTGCAATGTAAGTTCACCGAAGCTTATTGTTTTAAAGAAAAGCAGGTACGATTTGACCATGCCTTCAAATGTACTAACATTCATGTCAAGAAATTCTCAGTGTATTCGTCGACTTTTTTTTGCTATCCTGTCAACCGTCCTCACTCGATAATAAACACGAAAAAGTAAGACAATAAAAATTAGACATTCCTTTTATATCCATGTGACGAATGTTTAAGCTTTTTTATGTCACATACCATGAAAAACTCTATAAAAATGTTAAATATTCGTAGGTATACTAAACATTTATTAGGTATAAATACCTGAGTAAATGCCAATACAAGAAAAGTGTGATATCATCACATAAAACAACTCGGGCTATGCAATAATATGTTTTATGATCACGGATGTGCTTTGAAGAAGTCATTTTTTAATAAATACACAAATAAAGGAACTATTGTCGTATTGCTATTTATCTTCGTTCATTGTCTAGGTACTGGTTGAACTAATTACTTGAAATGATCTATGGACTTGAAATGAGAACAGATTTATGTTTAGTCATAGGTATATGATTGAGTTGGTTTAAGAGGTCTTTTTTATTAGACTACCTCGTTGCCCGAGTGGTCGCAAGTGCGACTGACGCTCAAAGGGTCTCGGGTTCGATTCCCGGGTTGGGCAAAGTATTTGGGTTTTAAAAAATTCTCAGTGGTAGTACGGAGTTTGGAATTGTGTTCGGTATATGCAATAGGCTCTCCATCTATTACATGGGACTCATAACATAAATAGTGAAAAGTGGGTGTTACATTGTACAGTAGCATTAAGTGCCGTAATGTGCACCTCTGCCTACCCCTTTGGGAATAAAAGGCGTGATGTTATGTTTATATCTTTTTTATTACTTGATCGTGAGATTAAAACCATTAGCTAGATTGGTGCAGATTTTATACATTCCAAATAATAACAATATATTTCTCTTCTTTCTAGTGTAGTTTCACCGATATGTCTATTTTTGATCTATTATATTATACGGTGAAGTTAGAATTGAGCTATCATTATAGATGTTATATTATAATTATCTTAATTCAATGACTATTGGAATGACACCTAATAAGATAATTTAAATCACTTAACTGTCACTTCGTATAAATAAAACAAAACAATAAATAAACATTATTGACCAATAACTTTCTGTTTCGCATAAAAAAGCGATTAAAACAATTTCACTAAAGATTTATTGTCGAATTTTTCGTGTTGCTGTGAACTTATTCCGTGATTTAGACATTGACCTGTCAATAAGTGTGTTAGTAAGTTTAACTGTCTAACCAACGGTATGTAAGAAAAATGAAATGTTTAGGTACCTACTATATTTATAAATCTTAAATAATTCATCGTATTTTTTATCATAACATAACATAACATCACGCCTTTTACCCCCGAAGGGGTAGGCAGAGATGCACATTATGCCATTGTACAGTGTAACACCCACTTTTCACTATTTATGTTATGAGTTCCATGTAATAGGGGGTGAACCTATTGCCATATACCGGGCACAATTCCAGAATCCGTGGTACTACTGAGATTTTTTTTAAAAACCAGTGTGTTTTTGTTAAAAACCATTTTTTATCATGCCTTAACTCGTCGAGTACCGGTTTTGTAGACACAATTATAGAACAATAGGTTGCGGTCACCGGTGACCGCTTGGTGTTTAACAGTTTAAATATAAATATTTATGAAATATGATTATTCATAGAAATAAATGTATGTATGCACCTATGTATACAGACGTATATACAAAAGTACTTATCAATAAATTCTTAGCCAATAACTTCAATTGTACAAACATATCTCAATCAGAATGCTGTCAAACAAACGATGATGCGATTCTTACATATAAAAGCCGGATCTTCGAACCATTTATAAGCTTATTATCTTAAAAACATACGACATCTTGCTCGTCATGCTGTCACTTTAATGTTTATAAAAAGTAGAATGGTGACATTGTCGTTTGTTACAAAAAATCATGTCATACGCCTCCTTTAAGTTGAACGTCCGTAGAACATGAAGACCCTTCCCGCCCCGTTATTTCAATGGGTAAATGTCCTCAATTACATACACCTTCATTTAAAAAAAACCTTAAATTACTCCTTAAACACCATAGAGGTCGAATTTCACTTGTTTCTCGGTACAAGTTACGATTCCAGTTTTTAATGAGTCATTTTGTTTTTTTTTTACCTACTATACTTTATGGTATTGTCGGGTACTGGAAATTGATACTTCATGCCTTGCAACTGTCGTTTTGTTTTTGGATAAAGTTAGCAAATGATTCAATTATTTTCACGCTCTATCCAAACCTTCCCTAAAAAAAAATGTATATGTTTCCCGGACTTAAATACGTAATTTCCCCATACCCCATGGTGTATAGGTGTGCATTTGTATGTGTGTACAATGATGCAACAGATATTTATAATATTTCAATCATGAATTTTCAGTTCGGAGTGTAAAAACCCAACAATGACTCAATAGCTCTGAAAAGCTAATAATTAGTATTGATTAACAAGTTACGTGATTTTCTTAGAATCTTGCGTTAAGTGCTTTGTACTTGGCTATTGAACTCTTTCACAAATGGGATGTGCAAATTTACAACGAAAATATCCTTATCAAATAGCATCTATATTTGTATATTATAAGTAAATATATTATTTTATAAAATGCTTGTCGTCTATCTCTGTCAAGAACAAAAAAAATCTAATTTTTATGCTTTTTTGAACATTGGAATTTGAAATGACTAGTGTTTGCTTAAGTTTTACTTAATAATATGCAGTTTTGAAGTGCTTAGGTAATCAACAAAGCGAATAATTCACGTTATTTTAAACATATTTACTGAAGTAAAAGGTTTTGAAGTATTTGATCGAGTAAAGAGACGTCAGGTTTGTAGAAATTTTCAGCAGTTTGGTTGCAAAATGTAATAAAATATAAACGTAGTACCTATCAATACACATAAGACTACAGTAACGCTACTATTTACTTAAACATGAATTTAGTTCAGTTCATTTTTAAGTAAAAATCATCTATATAAATATCAAATTGCAACTTCAAAATTTTTCACTATTTAACACAATGTCTTTTATTCCTCGTTGCGGCCTCGTTGGCCGAGTGGTCGCAAGTGCGACTGCCGGGCAAGGGGTCTCGGGTTCGATTCCCGGGTCGGGCAAAGTATTACTGGGTTTTTAAAAAAATCTCAGTAGTAGCACGGAGTCTGGAAATGTGCCCGGTATATGACAATAGGCTCACCCCATATTACATGAGACTTATGATATAAATAGTGAAAAGTGGGTGTTATTTCTGTGTGCACCTCTGCATACCCCTTCGGGGATAAAAGGCATGATGTTATATTACGTGTTTCATTCCTTCGGACAATAATAGGCGTGATTTTATCTTGTGGTCACAGTAAATAAAGAATTATTGTAGTCATTGGTGACTAAAATAATGAGCGTTACAAGCATAGATGAGCATCGAACAAATAAATTATGTAAATGAAAACAAGTCTAACTAAAGGCATGACTCATATAGGTACCTATTTTCTAAATTCTCCTTCTCATAACATTGACTTTCCAGAATGCCAAATATTTAACAAAAAAAGCATGTTTAGAAAAAAATATTGCGTCAAATGTCGTAAGCTTTGCGGAGTCTAGGAACAAAAAGTTCTAGTTCGACCTGATTTAATTTTGAAACGATTCAAATTCTTCAAATTCTATATAAGGTAATAACAGCTAAAAGTCAAGGACGTTCGACTAGAGTTTATGGGACTAGTTTTCTTTAGACTGACTAAAGTATTCGTGCGTGGGTCTATGTCTAGTAATAAATAAGGCTTCGAAAATAGGCATTAGCTTACCTTACCTTTTTTGTTTGCATCTGGAATAATCAGTACCTACGTTGTTACCTAAATGTTTTATCCGGGTCCTTATTACTGCCCACGATTGCTTCAAGTTGCAAATTGCATGTGCACGTATGCATTGATTGCGATTTACCTACACTACGAAAAAATATATTTACTAATCTTGACTTTTGCACTTATCTCTTCATCAGATTCTGATGGATAATGTTTTATAATTTCTGATTTTGAAGCTATAACGAAACTAACTTCTTTTATCTCAAATGTATGATTAAAATTTTTTATCCAGGTTGCTACTTTATTTGACTACTAGCTTCTGCCCGCGACTTTGTACGCGCAATCCCATTTTCTCCCATTCCCGTAGGATTTTAAGGATTTTTTTCTAGCACGTTCTCCTAATAATAACAAATACAACAAAAAAAGAACTAGTGAAATCGGTACAGCAATTCACGCGTGATTTATATATTTAATATAAATCACGCGTATATTATTTAACGTGCATCGCTTCTCACGGACTTTTGCCTACCCATCACCTGCCTACTCGGGGTTCTAACTGCCTGGACCACGTCCTCTTAAAAACCAGTTTTTCTGCTACCACGATTGTTGTTGAGTCATCTATCACAGATCATGAACCGGTATTTTTATTCCTTGCTAATAAGAAGCGGTACATTGATGCTCATCGAACTAAGTCCAGGCTCGACTATGAATCTATAACCGAAGCCATCAATAACCACAATTGGTCCCGAATACTGGATATGTCGGATCCAAATTTGTCGGCAAAATCCCTTACAGAAGATCTATCACAGCTAGTAAGTAGGTTTACTCGGACTGTGACGCTCCCTAGGAAAAGCGGATGTTTGAAGCCGTGGATTACACCTGGCCTCCTGCGTTGTATACGCAATCGTGATAAAATGCACCTGAAACTAAATAAGGACAAAAATAATATTGTGTTAAAAATTTCGTATACCAGATATCGTAACTTTTGTAATTCTCTCTTAAATAAACTGAAACAAGCATACGAAAAAGAGGAATTCTCTAAAGCAAAGAACAACCCCAAGACCACGTGGGAAGTGATAAAAAGGGTGTCTGACATGCAGATAAGTCGTTCGCCCCCTTCTGATCTTCTGAAGCTGTCTGATTCTCCCGTGTCCTCACTCAATCTGGTTAATGATTACTTTTCCAGCATTGGGAAAAAATTAGCTTTAAGTATAAACCCTAATCCTTCAAACACTTCACTTGCAAGCCCTTTGAAACCAGTTGGGTCGATGGTCCTTCTAGAGGTCTCATGTGAGGAAGTCGAGGCTATCATTTTAAATCTAAAGACTGACTGTGCTGTGGGATACGATGGCGTACCGGCAAGAATAATAAAAGCTTCCAGGAAAGTACTGGTACCCATCATTACTCACATTTGTAATCTCTCTATTACCAATGGTGTTTTCCCCGACGTGTTTAAAAAGGCCCTGGTCCTCCCAATTCACAAGTCTGGGCGAAAGGATGAGGTTAACAATTACAGACCTATATCAATTCTGACTACCTTTTCAAAAATACTTGAACGTATACTAAATAAGAGCCTTGTTAGTTACCTTAGCACAAACAAAATATTGGCTAGCAATCAATTTGGTTTTCGAGCAAATACTGGTACTGAGGATGCTGTTCTGGCTTTCTCGCAACAAGCAGCCAGGTTTCTGGATGGGAGGCGCAGAGGATTGGGCATATTCCTTGACTTATCTAAGGCATTTGACACGGTCCCTGCGCCCGTCTTGTTGAGGAGGATGGAGGGAATGGGGGTTCGTGGGGTCGTCTTGGATATCTTCCGCGATTATCTCAACAACAGGACTCAGGTTGTTCAAATTGGGGAGTACGTTAGTGATGAACTTGGGATAGCATACGGTGTTCCCCAGGGGAGTATACTGGGACCAACTTTGTTCCTTATTTACATAAATGACCTATGTAAACTACCTTTGGCACACTGTAGTATTGTTACCTATGCTGATGATACAGCCTTGTTAGTATCTGGAGAGAATTGGGACGACTGTTTTTATAATGCTGAGCTAGCACTGTCCTCTGTAATGAAGTGGCTAAACAATAGTCTCCTTACTCTTAACATCGAGAAAACGGTTTATATCGCATTTGCTATCAGAAACGATCTCCAGCCGCCATTTTATTACTCTCTTAAAGCCCATACCTGTTCTTCAATTCTAAACTGTGATTGTATGGTCTTGTCCAGGGTGCAGGACGCTAAATACCTGGGAGTATACATTGACCGGAACCTCAACTGGCACAAACACTTTGATGTACTCTCAACTAGGACACGTAGATTAATTTACATCTTTAAAAAACTACGTAAATCTGCCGACGCAGAAATTTTAAAAATGGCTTATCTTGCTCTCTGCCGGTCGATTCTTGCTTATTGCATACCAGTATGGGGGGGTGCCGCACAGAGTATCTTTATCCACCTGGAGAGAGCTCAAAGAGCTGTCCTGAAGGTTTTGCTTTTCTTGCCCCGGCGCTATTCCACAAAACTCTTGTATGAGAGGGCAGAAGTCTTAACAGTTAGGCAATTGTACGTGTTTTCATCGGTTCTCCGTAGACACTCGGGTAGGCCTCTGCAGCCCCTATCTCGCAGGCTTAAACATCGCATTTTTATCGTGGAGTCTCGAAAGACATCTTTCGCAAACCGACAATATTATATTAATAGTGCTTTATTGTATAATAGCCTAAATAAAAAACTAAGCATCTTTTCCATTTGCAAATTTCAATGTAAAGCAGTGGTAAGAAAATTTCTGCTTGGCTTGGACTATCACAGCACTGAGGAGCTGATGGGGGGCCGTCTGTAGTGGTGAGGGACTGGAGTCTGGGAAAAGTGCATTCTCTTTCGCATACACTCTTGCTGTCACGCGTTAGGTTTCAAACAAATTCATAATCTCACAGATACACCAAACACACACACACACACTTTTACATTCTCTCACAAACACACACACATACACACCACACATAACTACCATTTGTTTTTCATCCCATTTTGTTTATTTAATTTAATTACATTCTTTGTCTTCTCTGTTTGCTTTTTGTTAATCTTAATTTAAATTAATTTATTATGTAAAGTCTATTCTAGGCTCACAATGATACCATCCATGAAGGCACTGATCTCTGTGATACAGGTATTTCCCTAGTACAGAGGTCAGAGTTTTAATTTTGTACTACGACACTATGACTTGTATCAAATTAATGTATACTTGTGTACTTTTTACGTAATAAAGATTATTATTATTATTATTCGTGTATATAGGTTCAGACCTCACCCATTTCTGGGGAAATACACCAAAGTTGCGGACTTTTGGTCAAAGCAACCTTGGGGATGATTTGATGATATTTTTATTCTATGGACAAGAACTTTCTGACGATTCTGCAAGTGTTTAATATAACCGCTTTTTGTAACAGTGTGTATGTGAGAGGATGTAAGTCAAGGGTTTTTATGTTTGTATGGAGTGTTTTGGGGATGACGCCTGTGCTAGATATTATAATAGGAACAGTTCTGACTGTGTGAACTTGCCACTGAGTTTTAAGTTCAATGGTCAAGTCTGCGTATTTGGAGAGTTTATTGGTGTGGGTAGAACTAAGGTTGTGTGTGTTAGGGATTGCTATGTCTATCAAATATACTAATTTGTTTTTCTTGTCGTGGAGAGTGATGTCAGGTCGGTTATGGTGTATAGTTTTATCCGTAAGTATGGTTCTATCCCAGTACATTTTATATTCAGGAGAGTCTAGTATAATTTGGGGTGTGTATTTGTAGTACGGTGTTTTTTCAGCGATTAATTTGTGTTTATATGCGAGTGCCTGATGTATGATAGCTGCAACCTGGTCGTGTCGGTGTTTGTAATCTGTTTGTGTGATGGATGAACATGCGCCTGTTATGTGTTGAATGGTTTCGGGTTGTCTGTGGCAGTACCGACAGTGATCACTGCCAAGGGCACTGTCACGGATTATATATTTTCTGTAATTTTTTGTATCAATGACTTGGTCTTGGATCGCTAACATGAATCCTTCTGTTTCTGGGAACAGTTCGCCTCGCTTTAACCACGCGTTTGACGCTATCTTGTCAACAATAGGATTGGTCAAATCGAGACGATGTCGACCATGGAGCGATTTTTGTGTCCAAGTCTGTATCTTTTGTTCTTTACTGATTATGTTCATGTGTTTTGTGTGGTTTGCTAGATAGAGTGGTGTGAATGAGTCTATAAGACATATAGCTTTGTGTAGTGGTGAATGTTGTGAGCGGTTGAAGAAAAATGTTCTAAGTAACTTGATTTGGTTGTTGTGAAGGTTTGTAATGTCGATAAGCCCTCGGCCACCTTCATTTTTTGGTAGGGTTAATCTTTGAATACAAGCCCTAGGGTGATGTTTCCTGTGTTTAGTCATTGTAGTATTTATGATTCTCTGTAATGTTGTGAGATCTGTTTGAGACCAACGTATGATACCAAAAGAGTAGGTTAGGATAGGGATAGCAAACGTGTTTATTGCCTTGATGGTATTTTTTGCATTAAGGTGAGTGTGTAGTACTTTGTGTAGCCTGCTTCTGAAATTTTTCTGTAGTGCTTTTTTTGTGTCTTTGTGGTGGATTTCTTTAGATTGATAGTAGCCGAGGTATTTATACCCTTCGTTTGGGTCTATAGCTTCAATAATTTCTTGGTTTTCTAGTTCATACGTTGAAGGTACTGTTGATCCTTTGATAACAGACTGAATTTTGCACTTGTCTATCCCAAATTCCATGCGAATGTCATTAGAAAATGTTTGTGTGATGTCAGCGAGGGCGTGTATTTTGTTCAGAGTGCTTGCAAATAATTTTATATCATCCATGTACATGAGATGAGTTAGGGTTGTATGTTCTGAGTTGTGTTCGATTTTGAGTCCTATATTATTTTTGTTAAGCATGTTAGATAGTGGGTTAAGGGCCAGGCAAAACCACAAGGGGCTTAATGCATCGCCTTGAAAAATACCTCTTCTTATCGGAATGTGGTCTGTTTCAGTAGATTCGGTTGAATTGCATATTTTTAGTTTAGTGTTCCAAAGGGGCATGATTTTTTCAAGAAATTGTATGATAACCGGATGAATCTTGTAATGTTTTAAGATATAAATTAACCAAGAATGCGGCACGGAGTCAAAGGCTTTTTTGTAGTCTATGTACATGGTGTGTATGTCACGTTTTAGTTTTATTGCTTGTGTAGATGCTACAGCATCAATGGTTAATTGTTCTTTGCATCCTTGGCTGTTCTTTCGACACCCTTTCTGTTCCTCTGCTAATATATTGTGTTCTTGTGTGTGTTTATATATAGTTTCACTTAAGCATGATGTGATAATTTTATAGATATTTTGGAGGCAAGTTATTGGTCGGTATTTCGCAGGATTACTAGTATCTGATGGGTCTTTTGGTAGCATGTATGTTGTGCCTTGTGTGATGTGTGGTGGCATTGTGTTAGGTGATTGGATGAATGTATTGATGTGTTTGAGTAACAGTGTGTGAGTGCATGTTAATTTCTTATACCAGAAGTTGTGAATGTTGTCGGAACCCGCTGCTTTCCAATTGTGTGTTCTGGCTATAACTGCTTGGAGGAGGCGTAAGTTAATTTGATCAAATTCCATCTCTGGTATGTCTTCCCATCTTTTTTTGTCCTTTTCGATCCAGGTGTTTTGTTGATGTTGTATTGGGTTAGACCAAATATTTGACCAAAATTCTTGTAGTGATTCGGTGCTCGGTAGATGTGTGTTGTTTTCTTGTAGGTTGTTATGTTGCTGAGTAAGTTTTCTGTAAAACAGCTTTTCGTTGTTATAGAACTGTTTATTTTGTGTTTTTCTAAGTGTTGTCTCCTTATACCTTCTTAATCGGTTAGCTAATGTGTTAAGTTTTTGTTTCAGGGTGTCTAGAAAGTGTGTTATGTCTGTGTTTTCTGGTTCGTGTTGTGAGTGTATTTTATATATCTGTTTTATATTATGTATATGTTCTTCTAGAGCTTGCGATCGAACACCTTTTGCGTACTCCGTAACTCTTCCAATATTTGCCCTGAGATTACTAATCCTACGTTGAAGTCGTTTTTGCCACCAAGGGACTTTTACTGGTTGATTGCTATATTCACCATTCTCTTTTATTCTAGCACCATTAAATTTGGCTGCAGTGTATGCTGCACAGTAAATTATCGTCTGAAGTGTGCAAAAGTCTGTATCAGAAGTCAGTGTTTTTGGGAGTATATGGGTATTAAGACAACTTGTAATAGCTGCTAATTTTTTTGATGATTTTAACTTGGGTATATATGGTCTAGTTGTTGGATTTGATTCCTTGAATTTATTATAGTGTTCATTATACAATTCTTCTAATTGTTTGAGTACTTCAGCAGGGAGGTGTAGGGTGTTTTGTGGTGTTTGAGTTGTATTTTGTGCTATTTGTGTTGTGTCGTGGTCGCTAGTACGTATTGGTGCTGTTAGTTCAGTCTGGTCGTCATTGGTGACTGCTGTAGTTGGTTGTGTTAATGTTTCGTGTATCGTACAATTAGAACTATCTGTATTTATCGAGGCTAATTCACTTCTTACTTCTTCCCTAATTTGGTTTAATCGTGTAATGGATAAAAGTTGGTTGTTTACAATGGATCTGCGTTGGTCTGATATTCGTTGTGCTGATAAATGTGCTATTGAAGGACATTTTGAAATAACATCCTGGTGTAACAATGGTCTGTAGGTTGTTAGATCTGTTTCAAGGTTCGTTAAACGGTAATAACTTTTCATAATAGTTTCATTTAACTGATCACTCCATCTCATTCTACGGGATGGGGTTTGGTCTGTATCTGTGTTGTATTGTGGTGTTAACGGTTGGTTTTGTAACAAAATTCTAACTTCATCCTTGATATTTAGGATTTCCTGTTTTGTAAGGAAGTTGCGTTGGACAATAGTGCGGCGTTGATCTTCTATCCTTTGCTTTGAGGCATTCATTTCGGGAAATTCTAAACTAAAACGTGTGTGTAATGGCGTTAAATAAGTTTTTATGTTAGTTTCAAGTTCTGTGAGGATGAAATAGTGGCGCATGATGAAAATATTCATATCTCTTGTCAACGTTTTACGTGTGCGCCGGCCACCTTGGGCGGGTGCAGTAACTTTAGCTGAACTAGCCTCCTGCACAACGTCCCTGGCGGATTGAAATGATAATGGGGATGAATTGGTTGAGCTGGATTGTTGATTGTTGAGGTATGATGCTGGTGATGAGAGGATGGATGAGAATAATGATGATGTTGGTGAAGAACATGTTGATAATTGGTCATGTTGGGCTGCAACAGTTTGTGGCTGGGCAGCTTGCGATACGGTGCCCTCCCCAGAGTACGAAGGGCAGCCCGGGCTTGAAGGCCCGGGGCGGGATTCTCCATCGTTGCTAACTCCGGTACCCGCCTGGGGTATAACTCTACTTCTTAGTCGCATCGCATAAATGTGAGAGGTTGTTTTGTATGAGGGATGGACAAGAGTAGAAATCATGGTAAAAGAAATGAAAAGTATCAAAGTCGAGGTAGGTCAAGCAGGTTGAGGAAATAACAGGAGAAAGACGTAGGAAAAAAATACATTTGGCCTGTGATTAGATCAAATGTATTGATGATTGGGACCGTTAGTTGGAAGGGTATAGCCGAGGTGTTAGTGGTTTTAACATTTGTATCTCCTATAAAGGGTGGGTCTAGTTGTTAATGACCTAATTATAGTACATGCCTTCCGTAAGCCCCCCTACCACGTCAAGGTGGACCCTTAGGGGGGTTATTATTATTATTATTATTATTTATATAGATTTGAGTAAATCTTATATCTAATAAGATAGTCTTCTATTTATAGCAAATGTTTTAAAGACTCCTTAACTGATAACCTTCAAAAGTATTTGAAAAATGAAGTGTTTGCAACCGTAGTTCAAAGCCGACTAAACAAAATGTTACCTTTTAACAGTTTACTTCGTCAGTGTATCCTTCGGCAATTTTGCAAGAAGTTTCAAAATGCATTTGTCACAGTATTAGAGGTAGAATAATTAATATTAATTTCAAAACAAAATCGTTACATTGGTCTCTAGAAGCTGCAAAATTTTTATACATGAAAAGAATATTAAACATTTATTTTTTAGATGCTTCAAAAATGTCAATTACGTCTTTCAAACATAAGTTTTATCTATTAACCAAATAACATGGATAAAAATACGAGTTGATCTACATTTGTCATTGTATATTCAGAAAAAATGTGGATAGATTACATTTTATAAAAAAGAAAAATATTTAAATACTGTCGTAATAATGAACTACATTATGTTGGCAATCAAATTACCATAAGACTGCTCACATTTCAACATGAACAACATATTGGCGCACATAGGTATGTAGGCGCCTGATAGTTTAGATATATACCTACATTTTATAACGGCGATAAAACTGGTTGCTATGCTTATAAAACAAGGTACCTGCACTAAAAATATTTATGGAACAGTTTTTTAGATGAATCCACTATACTTGAATTTATTTCAAGACAGTAATAAAAAAAATTCCCATCAAATTCAGGATTTTTATCTTAACATTATTCGACCTGTGCACTCTATAAAAAAGATGATTAGATGAAAAAAGAAAGAAAAAAAATATTCTGGCTCGAAATATTAATAATTATTATTGATAATTTCAGTTACGACGGCACTGATGGTTCATCTCGCACGGAAGAAGGTGCCATTTTGAACCCGGGAACCAAGGACGCAGCCTTGGACGTCGCAGGTGCAGTGCGCTGGTACGACGCAAATGGCCACCTCTACCAAATGACGTACAAAGCGGGGAAGAGAGGCTATAGAACAATTATCAAGAAACTATCGTAATACATAATCGGCAATGTAATACGTGCCTTAAGTATTAGTTCGAATACACTTCGATAACAAAAGACTGGACATTATAATGTTATTTATTTACTAGAATCGTTTATTTAATTAAATTAAACGGAAATTATTTCGTATGGATATTTTTGATGTTAAAATCTTAATTTGTCAAACCTTAATTTAATGAAAATGCCATAATTTTCTTTTTATTTCCAACTAGACATTTTTAGTCCATTTTTAAATTCTGTAAAAAAGCAGTCTATATAGTTAGGTTAAAATAATTTGATACGTAAATTAATTATACATTAAAAATAAGTTCTTCTATAATTAAAACTTAGCAATAATCTGTCTACTTATTTATGACCAAGAATCTGTCCATGTCCTATGTATTTAATTAGTATTATTAAATCTTGGGTTATGCTCAATTTTCAGACATACGTAATATTTCTAGACATATGAAAATGTGTTATTACGTGCGTCTAATACGCACTCTTTTCATCTGTTATAGCTACCTCTTGGAAATAAGGTACGAACCTATTGACATTCAATAGAAATACTCCATGTTCCATGATACATCATGGAGTGAACTAATTCTATATTTGTTTACTCTAATTGGACATCACTTAGTATATTTGCATCCAACCACAAAACAATAAAGGAAATCTTGAATCAAGTGATCGTCCAATACAAAAAACTCAATACCTAGTTAAAGTAAGCTGAGTTAATTTGTTAATAATATATATGTATGCCGGAGAATATGCACCCATTGGGGGTACTTCGGAAAACGCGGTAAGTTCGGTACGAGCTGGCAGAACAACCGCTCACCCTCGTGTCCAACTCAAAAGTGACGCCTTTCAAAAGCCAACATGCAACGCCCCGTACCGACCATCACCCAAGCACACTGCTTGACGTTTCCGACAAATGATAACAGATGGCGTTGTTCTAAAATAACGATACTCGATAGCTGTGTATCTTTGTTGATTCTGCGATATGTACATGTTGTCACATCGGTCTCCTATTGAACTGGCATACCTGTATGTACCTGATAACTAACCTGACTTATATAAGTATATACGTAGCCCAGCCCAGCATAATTATAATAGACTTGACCTGACCTTGAATGTGGATTGAACAAAGATGTAGCGACCAGGAAAATACGAAAAGGACTTAAACGATTAAGTCGCTATGACATCGCTCCGGTTTTTATTATGTGAATCGGGCTACAGGATTCATAACAAATGCTTAGAAGATTAATTTGTGAAAAAGTATCAACCAATAATGCTGGGAAATGTCACTGGTTGACCAAGACACATATATCGGCGAGTATGCTTTAAGAGATTAATTAATTAATTAATTTAGATGAAGATTTCCTAACATTTCTGTACTGTGCATGTGTTTCAAGGCAAGTAGGTAGTTAATGAGCTATGATTGTAAACACAAACAGACAGTCGACAGAATGTTTGTCAATTTCGGCGCATGCCATATTTCATAAGCTGATTCGTGTTATCACCTTAGTTACTGCACTTCATCAAATTGATGTAACTTAACAAATAGACATTGTATTTAAGGCGATTTCTACCCGTTTTTATATCAGTCACATTTGTGTTTTGTGTGTACCTGAATACTAAGCTATTATCATGATTGCCACGGTAAGTCCTAAAAGGTTTACTACCCTTAAAGCTTTAAAAAATAACATTACACCATGCGTTTTATTCCCGAAGAGGTAGGCAGAGACATTACGCCACTTATTGCCACTGTACAATGCACCACTTACTATTTATGTTATGAGTCCCATGTAAAAGGTCACATGTAAGGGTGAGCCTATTGATATATACCGAGCACAATTCCAGACACCGTGCTACTATTGAGTTCTTTTTAAAAACGCAGCAACATATTGCTCGACCCGGGTCCGATTCCGAGAACACAACTCATTAACCTATGAAAGTTCTCTATCATGAAGTCATTACATAGAATCAACTCAGATTGTTACCTACTACCGATATCTGGAAGGTTGATAAGTATTCCTAGACTAACCACGAAACAATACACGATAATTAATGTTCCGGTTGGTATTTGAAAATAATACTTAAGGACTTATAATAAATAGAATGGAAATACCTTGTTGAAATCACAATGAAATATAATTTACATAGACATTGACTTGTCAAAGATTTTACATAACACCTTAGACCTAGGTAAGAGATGAAAAAATAATGACTGTGTTACGTCATTACTATTTTATGTATGTCATATTTTACATACATACTATGGTAATATTGTATCTTATATCTTACCGTCGCGGAGAACCTAGCGGGTTACCGGGGCTCCGGCTCGAAGTCCAGGAGAAGGAACGGGTTGGTTTTTAATCAGTAAGAGTCTGACACTCCCTCCCGCCTCGCCCAGGAGGGAGCAGTCATTCCCCCTTAAAAAATAGCTTACTGCCGTTGGTTTCGGTTATCTACCATTAGAGAAAAAACTCTTTGTAAAGTTATTGACTCAAAAGGATTAAAACTAAACTGTAGAGTTATAATATAATTTTAATATATAGATACATATAAAAAGTTTCTAGTAAATATTGATCTAGCAAAGATTAAAGTTACTCTTCATTTCAGAAATTCTTTGTATTCGCTCTCTTTGCCGGAGTACTGGCCGTGGAAGAGAAACCCGTTGCTGAAATCATAACAGAAAGTACCATTGTTAATCCTGATGGATACAGTTTTGAGTAAGTATTAATATTGTTTGGAAAGCAATAGACTAATATATGACAAAGACTGATCATTATTTACTGTACAAAGTTCAACGACTGAGTAATTTGAAAGTCACACTTTCGTAAGTACCTACTACTATATTTATCGACTGACTTATTACTCCCAGTTCCCATCCGTAACATGAATGATTGTTAATTTTTTATTTTCGTGGCAGGGATATACTCAGCAATTTAATTCAGTAAACTCCAAAGTCCCAACAGTATAACTGGATAGAATTGAGTTCACTATTTACAGTAATCAGTAGTTCTATTACGTAACGTAGTCGGGAAGTAAAAGAGTGCAACACGATATCACCCTTTATAATCTAAATAACAAATCCAATTCTTTTTACAGCTTCAAGACCAGCGACGGCATATCCAGACATGAGGACGCCAGCCTGATAACAGTGGGAGACAAGCAGGGTATCGCAGTCAAAGGCTCCTACTCCTACCTAACTCCTGAAGGTGAAGAGTACCAGATCACCTTCACCGCTGACGACAAAGGCTACAAACCAACTCTTCGTGTAATCCCCGCCCATCAATAATCTAATATTTGTACTTTTGTATTGTTTTTTACCGATTTGTACTCATGTGATGTTGTAATTAAAAGATTGTTGAAAGTACGCCTGGATTTCTTTTGTTTTCTTATTATGAAAATACAGCATGGACTGAATACTAGAGGCGTTACCGGCCTTTTGGGAATTAGGAGTTTGAGGATTGTTGGGGATCCAGGAATTGGGGATGTTGGGGAAGGGGGACAGGGGTAATTGGGCCTCCGGTAACCTCACTCACACGACGAACCACAACGCAACGTTGCTTCACGTCGGTTTTCTCTGAGGCTGTGGTATCACTCCGATCGAGCCGGCCCATTCGTACCGAAGCATGGATCTCCCACACTTAACGTAAGAATTCTATCTAACATGTCAGAATTTGTATATGCTGCTGTCCTTACACTTAAATATTTCACTAACAAAAATCTGGAAGAAATTAAAAGCATAACATTTTGTATCCGTTACTATGAAGACACGATGAAATCGTGATCGTGATGTGTAACTTAGAAAGAATGGAGAATTTAAATTTCATAAACCAAATTTCTCGGCGTGAAAGTGGTGTCCATGATTCAAGAGGCAAGAGCCACCGCATATTGCAGGAGTAACAGATGTTAGGCAAACTGTGACAAGTTTAATACAGAAAATGTTTTTAAATTGTTGTTTTAAATAATCTATTTATATGAAGTTCACATAAAACTTACGTACATAAGATTATGAAATTATCTCAAGCACTAATATTCACTACTGGTATCTGTAAACCTGTCTCAGAATTAAAATAATTAAATCAATTTAAGTTTAAACCGGGTATTACCTAACTTTAATCCCAGATTCATTGCCCAGTTTAATCTTAAATTAAACACAGAATGTACCTCTATAGTATGGCAGTTTCCTACATTTTATTTTAATGTCCGTCTTGTAGACTAATTTAAAATATTAGACTCTTATTTTTTCTCACATAATTAAATACTTTCGACGGTATATTAATTTGAAATATCGTGTAACGACCTCTCATTCCTGAAATTAACGCCATTTTATCTAACTATTGTAACTTTATACGAGAAAATAAAAAAGGTGTCTAATATTTTTATTATCAAACTGACGCACTAATTAGATTTTTATTTTTTTACCTAGCTCATTAGCTAGTTATAATAAACCTATTTCCAAACAAAATGCATAAACTATGACTACTAAATACGCGTACTCAATTCATGTACTCCATGAATTGTGTGCCTTGAATCATTGTCACCGTTCATGTATCGTGTAGTTTCATTTAGTAAGTTCGTGCAGACAATATTTTAGCAGGCACTTAATTCAATTATGCTCGAGTTTAAAAAGTGGACTTCATCAGACAGAACCATCAGTCTTCATATACACCAATAACTGGTAAGTGCGAGTACCTTAATATTTATTGTGTCTAAAGAAAATTAATTATTTCATGTAATCAAAGTTTGAGATGATTATTTCCGAACAATCCAAAGCTGATCTGATTTCTAAAAGGATGATACTTCAAATATGATTTACTAACGTTCTTTTTGTTCAAAGATTTATGTTGTTAATATTAATTGTAACTCCCGATATTTTTTCTGTACAGGTTGCGATATCCATCTTTTTCAAAATCGTCCTAAATAGCCAAAGTAAATATGAAAATGGATGAAAACTTCAACACCAACTACAATGTTAATTTTATATAGAACATCAACGTGAGTAATTTTTAGGTAAATATAATAATTATTAAATAGTACCTATACCTACATAATTAACTATAGGTTCAATTAACAAAAATGATTATACGATGCAAAACAAAACTGATATTCTGACTTAGTAAGGAAGATAATTTATTTATGATTCGAAAAATTGCATTTTTGTTATCTATCTATGCTCTATACCTATGATGTTGATTGTTTGTAATTTGTGTTCATTTTAGATTCATGTCTGATCATGGAGACAAATTATTATTAGAATTTACGTACCAGTTGGTAAGTTAAAGGTAAGGTATATGAAAATATCTTTCAAAAACAAAAACTGATTGATCTAACCACAAATTAGTTTTTATTTTGACTAAGAGCCACCTTTGCTCAAGAATCCTTAACTAAATCCCTATCTCAATCGGTTCCAAAAATCAATGTGACTCAAAAATTAGTAAATCAAAAACATAAAGCTCACACGATGAGTCACTTACCTCGGTAATTGAAAATCATTAATCATTCAAACAATTAGTTCTACAATTCTAGCCAAATCTTTTTGTGATTGTGTCCTATTTGACTTTTAAATTGGAACGTGATTTTAATGCTGATTAATTATCATAAAATATGTCTCACAAAGAAGATTCAAGTCTTTGACGAACTACCTAGATTTTTTGTGTTAAGCTACTGTTTTTATAACTGCAAATATAATACAAATATTCAGTTCAAAATAATTATTATTATTTGTATACTATCGACTCAAACTTCGTTCCGCCTAAAAAATATTTCTCGTCTGGTAAACCTTCCCTGGACTTCCACGACCATTTCAAGACCAAAATAAGCCAAATCGGTTCAGCCATTCTCGAGTCTTAGCGAGACTAATGAATGGATTTTTTATAACATAACATAACATCACGCCTTTTTATCCCCGAAGGGGTAGGCAGAGGTGCACAGTTCGGCACTTAATGTCACTGTACAATGTAACACCCACTTTTCACTATTTATGTTATGAGTCCCATGTAATAGGGGGTGAGCCGATTTCCATATACCGGGCACATTTCCAGACTCCGTGCTACTACTGAGATTTTTTAAAACCCAGTGTGCCCGACCCAGGAATCGAACCCGAGACCCCTTGCCCGGCAGTCGCACTAGTGACCACTCGGCCAACGAGGCAGTCTTTGGATTTAGATTTTTTATATAGTTAGATAAAAAGGGAATAATTAAAATAAAATACATACTTAATTTTCACCCTTTGGTAGGCAGTTGCAAGTTTATTTGGCAGTGTTAAAGTATATGGGAACCAAACATCCCTTTCAAATATTAATATTTGGTGTCAGCGAATTATTTTTGGGGGCCTATGTCATCTTTGGTGGGAGTTTAGACTTGGGGGGCGGAGGCAGCGGGTGCTTGGGCCTTGTCACCAGATTCTTCAGAGGGCTGGTAGCCGTTCTTGTCAGCGAGGTAAGTGACGGCGATGTGCTGGCCGTCGGGAGCGACGTACTTGTAGCTTCCCCTCACGACCAGACCCTGCTGTTCAGTGTCGTTCTTGTACTCGCCAGTCTCCTGTCTTGAAGTACCATCGCTGGTCTCAAACCTGGAATGATGAAGAGAAATATAATAATATAATCTGTTTGGTTTTAACTTTGTTTTGTGATGAATCACTTAATTGTAAATAGAGAGGAAATGCATATTTCTGTTTGTGAACATTTTTTGGTAATACTGTCCTTATTTAAAGAAATAAAGCTATTTAGAAAATACCACAATTCGTTTAGATATAATAAAACACCATAAGTTCTTGACTTAAGTAGCCCACTGTGTAAATATACACTTCTAATACTCTTGCGGTTATTTTAATCTCCTCATCATATTTGCGTGCGGTTACTTTGTTTGACTAACAAAACTTGGCGATTAATACAAATCAAGTATGTCATACATCTTCTATGAAAACAAACTTACGTTTAAGGAACAGAAGAAATTAAGAACAACTGAATATGTAAGGGATTTTCCGATTAAGAAACTCTATCTTTAACTGTCCTTCTTCTCTTGAAGGACCAAGATGACGTCATCAAAGAATCACAATACACAAAAACAATTATGCAATTTATATCAGAAGATGTTGGGGAAAGCTGGAGCAAGAAGGGGCAACATTCGTGAAGATTTAAGACAAAACTATAATGTATTATTCACTGGAACTTACTCAAAGATGTATTTGTCAACATCAACATCGTCAACTTGCTTCACGATCTCTACAGCGGGGGCTGCAGCTGCAACGGGGGCTGCTGCCTCCTGAGCGCAGGCTACCGCAAGGGCGGCCAGAGCGAATAGCGTCTGAAATAAGAAGTGTTGAGTACATTAATTAGCTTTTTAACTGAGAATTTTGATTGTGTTCCAGTAATATTTGAATAAAATATAAGCAGAAATGATGTTCAGGTAATTTAGTAGGTAATTAAGACGAACTGTCCGAAATTTAACCAATTTTTTTGCATGTACTTATAAAATTTTCTTCCTATGGGATTGGAAAAATAAAATTATTTTTGAAGCGTTTTTTGTAGAATAAAATATACGAAAAATCACTTACAATTTTCATCATTTTTGTAGTGGTGTTTTTTGATAAAATTAAAGTAAGGATGTGTTGGTGGTAGGACGTGTCCTGAACGTCTATGCTCTGAAGTTACATGTTGAGCTATAAATATCATTTCATTGTATTGACAATGCGATGTTTCGAAGTTTCATTGGGAGGCGAGGTGTTAATCACAATCATGCAAACAGTTTATTTAAGGTGATCCAAGAAACGTTACAGGGATTTGTGAATTGTGTAAATTGTTTGTCATCGGTCACCGCATGCGTGTGTCTCTTAACCTACATCGTACAGGCATCCTTGAAAACTCGATTTTTGTTTTCATTTAGACTTCACACTAATGTGAAAATGCATCGCTATTAAAGCTATTAACAAATGCTAATCGTATCAAAAACATCCTCAGGTATTTTAAATGAGAGTAAATATTACATCAAGGTACCAAGGTGTTGCGGAACTATTATAATCGATCTTAGATCATTTCTGAGATTATATTCAGGTAATACAAACGTTTTGTCATATTTTGGCACATGGCATTTAATATTGTCATTAGAGGTACAAAGTGTACTATTGTTCATATCATCAATTTTCATTTCAATTATTAATGTGTGGTGTTAGCTTGGCTCATTGGGTCATATGAATGTTGTATTTTCACGTTTTGTGGTAAAGATAAGTACCTCCTATTATGTATAGAATAGGTGCATAACCAGTTTTACAATTTCACTGGAAATAAAATAGTTTTCATATCTTCATTTTTCATTAGGTACGTCTGTTATGTTATGTTATGTGATGTTCGTTGTGTCATACATCCCTGCTAATGATTGTAAAGATAAGTCAAGTAATAACATTGATCCCGTAGGTACGACTTTTAAAATTTGTATACAGAATGAAAGAAAGATTGGTTGTCAATCTTTTTTACAAAGTTTTTTTTTCTGCGCCTAAGAGTGATTGACCCCGTAAGTTCGATTTTCAAAATTTGTATACAGAATGAAAGAAAGATTGACTGTCTATCTTTTTTAGAACTTTTTTATTCTGCGATTTATAAATTGTAAGTTGTTAATGACGACCTCAACACCCGCACTCAACCAACGATTCGGTCAAAGGTGAAGAGGTGGGGATTTATACTTCCACACAATTTCTTCTTGATAAATTAAATGTTATTAACTCCGTGTACACCCACATACTTCTTCGACAATTTTAATGAGGTATACAATCACTAAAACAGGTAATTTAATGTATGTTTTGTCCTTCTAACAATATCTCCGTTAAGATCAGAGCCCATTTTCTAAGAGGATGTATCAGTAGGGCGGGTCACGAGTTCATATCAAACATGACTTCACCCTACGAACTAAGTACAAAGATGAGTTTTATTTAATTATTAGTTGCAATGGGTAAAAAGGTCACACAGAACGAAAGCTTTAAGAATCCTTAGTATTTGACGTTTTAAGTAGGTATTTGGATGCCTATACATATGTATGTATATGTATGTATGTTTAGTAGATAGGTACAACTGTACAAGTTATGTAATAGACGACTATGTTAACCCACACCGCGCAATATGTCAATGTAATAGAATTTTCAATAAAACATATCTAAGTTGTTGCAGGGATGTCCGACTTTGTTTCTTTTAGTGTCCACGTAGTATGACTATAATAATATTAATTTATTTAGGGCCAATTTTTAAATCGACTGATAAATACCTTCTTTTGGAAAATGAAATTGACGTCTGGCATTATTTTATATGGAAGAATTGTCAAAAATTATTTCCTCACTATGCTTTCCTTCACCGTTTGTCAGTGGTGTCTAGATAATGTTGAAGTGCATATAACTCGGAAAAAGTCGCATTGGTACTTGCCGTTAGTAAGTTTCGAACCCGCACCCTCATGCATGAGAAACGGACGTCTTGAACCTGACACCGATAAAGATTTCTGGCGTTTAAAAAATTGGTCCTTAGTCTGATTTTTATCAACAGTAGTATAGTCAACAGCCAACCAGTAGTTATAACTAGAGTTATCCTGTTGAAATTAATTTTGGGTGACCTCGTATTTAACACAAACGTGTAAACAGAACCATGGTTAGTTGCGTTTATGGGTGAAAAAAAAAGATTCATGATTCAAATGCGGAATCAACAGTCATTATATAAATGTAAGGTCATAATTTTATACTAATGGTCATCCTAACTTTAATATTATAAATGCGAAAGTAACTCTGTCTGTCTGTCTGTCTGCTACTCTTTCACGCCAAAACTACTGAACGGATTTGAATGAAATTTGGTATACAGATATTCTAGACCCCGAGATAAGACATAGGCTACTTTTTATCGCGAAAAAGGGGTTGTAAGGGGTTAAAGGGGGGGGGAGTTGTATGGGATTTCATAATTTTTAAACATAAAACCATGAAACTTTATATTTAAGCACTTGATAAAAAATAATAAAACATTTGTTCTAGCGTTTTTGAAATTTCGACCTGTTAGGGGATGAAATAGGGGTTGAAAGTTTGTATGAAGTTCGTCATTCTTGAAGATACCTTACATTTTATATTTAGGCACTAAATAATAAACAAAAAATCGTTTGTTCTAGCATTTTAAAATTTACACCAGCGTGGGGGTGAAATAGGGGTTGCATGTGGGTGTTCGTCATTTTTGGAGATAATACCATGTAACTTGGTACATAGGTCTCTTAGGATGTGCAAAGTTTTTATATAAGTAGGTACCAAAGGAATTCCAGAAATTGTAACTTTTGTTTTGTATCAATAAAAAAATCGACTTTTGAAGTATCTATCAACGCACAGCCCAAACCGCTAGACAGATTGGGCTAAAATTTGGCATACAGATAGATGTTATGACGTAAGCATCCGCTGTGAAAGAATTTTGATAATTTCCACCCCCAAGGGGGTAAAATAGGGGATGAAAGTTTGTATGAGACTTTGTCAGTTTTAAACCGATCGGGTTGTAATTTGGCATGCAGATAGATGTTATGACGTAAGCATCCGCTGTGATAGGATTTTGATAATTTCCACCCCCAAGTGGGTAAAACAGGGGATGAAAGTTTGTATGAGACTTTGTCAGTTTTAAACCGATCAGGTTGAAATTTGGCATGCAGATAGATATTATAACGTAAGCATCTTCTAAGAAAGAATTTTGATCATTTTCACTCCCAAGAGGGTAAAATAGGGGGTGAAAGTTCGTATGGAACTTTGTCAATTATAAAACGATCTGGTTGAAATTCGGCGTGCCGATAGATATTTTGACGTAAACATCCTCTAAGAAACGATTTTGATCTTTTCCACCCCCCAAGGGGGTAAAATAGGGGTGAAAGTTTGTATGAAACTTTGTCAGTTTTACACCGATGGGGATGAAATTCGGCATGAAAGTAGATGTTATGACGTAGGCATCTCCAAGTAAGGATTTTGATCATTTCCACCTGCAATGGGATAATGTAGGGGATGAAAGTTTGTATGAGGCTTTGTCAGTTTTACACAGATCAGGTTGAAATTCGGCGTGCAGGTAGATATAATGACGTACACGTCCCTTTAGAAAGGTTTTTGAACATTTCCACCCCAAAGTGGGTAATATAGAGAGTGAAAGTTTGTGTGATACTTTGCCAGTTTTAAACCGATCGGGCTGAGACTTTGCATGCATAAAGTTACTATGACATAGGTATCTCCTTAGAAAGGATTTTGATGAATTCCACCCCTAAGGGGATGATAGTTGATATGAAATTGGGAATGAAAATTGAATCTAGAATCATTGAATCTTTTTGAATTACATTCGGTAAAACGATGATTTGGGACCTGAGTAACGTATGATAGTTTTTATCTCAGAAGTCCCTCGGGAACGGGAACTATGCGTCAATGCTCCAGGACTCTCTATCTTTTAACCACTGAACTTATTTCATAGAGATTCTGTACAACAATAGTCGAAGTTTTTATTACTCAAAACTTACGTGATCGGGCCGGGACTGGTAAGAACCCTGCGGGATTTTTAATTTATTGAAATTACGATAAATCATTTCACAATAGGTAAATCTTAATTGGGCACTGAATTGATTCTGATGAATTCTGTCAGAAGTCATTAATCTACGCGGACGAAGTCGCGGGCAACAGCTAGTTAAGCATACAAGTAGTTGTAGAAATGATTTATGAGTTATTTTTTATTAAAGTGGTGAGGCATTGTTACCTTTGTTTAGTAGTACACGTCCTCCGGTTGATGAAAATAATGACCCATAGGTCAGTAAATAGGTACTTATATTTACCTATAGAATGTATGGTTCCCACAAAGTCCTGATAAAGAATATTTTTTGCTCCACACTAGTATTTTCTTCTGTGTCATGGGTGCATTTGCAAACATACAATTTCACATACACATGACACCCAGACCCGATTTGTGGATCACACAAAGAATTGTTCCGTGCGGGACTCGTACACCAACCGTGTTTCCGTAATCTTTTCCAAGGTCACGTCTATCTCAAACATAAATTCACTTTTACGGTTAAGTACCTAATACCTACTAGGATTGCAGACATTAGTCTAATAGTTATCATTCTACTAATACTCTATGTAGACGATAAGCCTAAACCCTTCATCAGACCACCACAGATGGGCCCCAGTAGAAGTGATGCCGATACGGATAAGTTGACGGGTTACCTGAGTTTCAACTCGAAGAGAAAAAGTAGGAACTGTGTGGTTTTTAGTCAATAAGAGTCTGACATTCCCTCTCGCCTGACCCAGGGCGGGAGAAGTCATTGGATGATTTTCCCCATCAAAAAAATGCCTACAACTGTACTTATTCTGTTTCACAAGTGCGAAGAAGATACATTGCAAATGTAAATACAGCTTTTATTTACACGCTTGTTAAGAATTTCTATAAATTGCTTAGTGTCATCAATATGGAGGTTCTATCTGATTTATTATCTACTCATTTTCCCACGCAAATCGATGAGTTAAAGCAGCTAAGTTGCAATAATATTACATAGTACAATGATGGTAAATATTTTCTATTACTTAAATACTTCTAACATATTATAATGTAAGTCCTATAACTCAAATATTTTTATCTACCGTAACATAATATTTGTAACATTCTGATAATGTGCATACACTATGTAATTCCCACTTTTCATCTACTTTAAAGTTCCCATTTACCATAGGTGAGCCTATTGTCATACACTGGATAAAATTTAGCCTTCGTGCTCTTACAAAGCGTTTTTTTTAAACCGAAATGAGTTCAATTTATACTTCGTTCTCGCAATCGATACCAAAAACCGTTACTAGGCAGACTGCTTAATATTTCTATTCAGTATCACCTAATATAAAAGTGTTGACTACTTGTACACATTTTCAATATCACTTGCAACACACATGATGTAAGCTATGAAGTTATAAGTACGTGAATCTTTAAGAGAAACTTAATCAAACATTTGCTATGTGTGTACCGGAACAATACTAGTGTACTTGTACACAGAATGTGTTATTTGATTTACACAACACTCCCCGTGATTAATTTCATATTTTTCATTGCAATATCAACGTTAAATAATACCTGGTTAAGACATTGAGTCTTGAGCTGATACCAAAAAAATATTGGCAAGAATTCAATCACCATCCCTGTTATTACATTATCCTATCATCCCTAATTGTATGTGGAAAAAGATGTAGGTATGTCGAACATTCATTGTCATTTAGGAGTGTACTCCTAATCAGTCGACATGACTATTAACTTAATTTTTTTTTAATCAAAAAGCTATTGAATATTTTATATCGTGCTCAGAAGTAGCACTTACCGACTCAACCAACGAGACTTAAATAAAAAAAACACATCCAAAGAGGCAAAAAACTTTATAGTATGTATTTGTCTAGCCATTAAAACACAGTTATTTTTATATTATGCATGAAATAAACAAATATGGAAAACTATTTAGAAATAAATATTAAAGTTTACGATGCACGAACAAAAGTCAAGGATTTCATTAAGGGACCGTGTGAAATATTTCAACAATTGTCAATAAATAATAATAATAATAAAATTAACCTTTATTGTACACCTTAAATAAATCAATAGAATATACATGTAACATTATAATAAAGAATAATAGGGTACAAAGGCGGCCTTATCACTAATAGCGATCTCTACCAGGCAACCTTTGGGTGAATGGAGCATTATTGAATGAAAGTGGAGGTTGTTCTTGGTGTACTCAGGTCCTTGTAAATTATATGTACAAGTAAAATATATATTCTCTAAATAATATTATTTACATACATAAAATACGTCATACAAACAAACATATATACCTCTTTAATATATACATACAATATATATATATATATAATACATATATATACATACATGCATAAATACATAAATAAAATTTAATATAGTATGAACAACGAGTATGTAACAGTAAAGAAAAAACAAAGAGAGAAAAGTAATAGTAATGGTAAACTACAACGTGGAGAGATAATGTTTTTTCACGAGTGCCTTGAATGCAACAAGTGACTCTGCTTGTCTAATAGAAAGTGGCAGAGCATTCCACAGTCGAACAGCTCGAACTGTAAAAGATCTGTCAAATGATCTGCTCGCATGCTGGGGCATCTCAAGCTTCATGTCCTCCGATGACCGTACTGGTCTAGAATGTATGTCATGGAAGAACTGGAAACGTGCGTAAATGTGCGTACATCATTTATTTATTCTAATTTTAAATTAAAGTAGCCTTTTACATAATACTAGTCTTAATTACACTCAAGGGCTAGAGGTAGTACCGTCACATCAAGTTCAAGTTAGTTCATGGGTCAAGCTAATTAGTTCGAATCTTATCGATCTAAGCATATGGATAAACAAAACCTAGTCCAAAACGAATAATACAAATATCGTTATTAGAAGACGTGCAGCATGTGTTGGTGGAATGTGTCCGACATACAAATAAGAGAAATACACTTCTCAACTCCATGAAACTGTCAGCAATGAATGTTGGAATGTTTAATGGTATTTTAGGTAGGTAAGCCTACATCTGAAGCTGCGAAAATTATATATTCCTTTATATTAGGTAGATAAGTAGACTAAGTTATTTTGTTTAAGTTGTAAATACATTCGTTATGTAGAAGCACGATGGGATTGACATCGTCACAAAATGTGTACAAAAGTCCCTTACAATAAATGAGATTAAAAAAATAAATATCGTTATAATGGTCTATTAATTAGTTAAAATTAATACAAATCAAAATATTGCCAAAATTTGATTTCATCAACAAACCACCAGTTCAGTAATTCGTTTAAACATTAGTGGATTTTGGTTGCTATTTTAAATGGATAATCCTGTACTTATTGTAAATACCTATGATAAATAAAAAAAAGTATAAAACGCTCTGGTACTTTTTTTAGATAAATCTATTTCTTATTTTCTCACAGTTAAATTTAACGCAACCCAACATTTCTATTGCTTAGAGCAAACAGAAATCACCAACACAATCAATCTCAGTGCGATTCAAGGACTTAAAAATTATGGTCTTCTTCTGTTGCCATTAATCAGATAATAATAAAAGAAATATTTAATTTATTTTGCATTTTTAAATATGAAATAACCAACATCAGATCACATCTTTACATCGCCATCGCCACCGGTCCCATGCATAGCTAAATAAACGAAATATCAACTGACATCGCCTTGGCATTACAATCGCACGTTCATTAGGATGAGAATATAAACAGTAATATTTTTCTTACTGAACTTTATCGTCAATAATTAAATAACCTTGGTTATGTCAAAAACTTCCAATACATAAAAACACAATACCCAATTAAATAAAAATTAAACGCAATAGGCAAACAAAAAGCTTAGCAGTCGCTTCTATAGATCGCGTGGAGTTTTTTTTACAAAATTATTGGTAATTCATATCATTATCGTCATATGAACGATCTGTATAATACCATATTGTTGCGTTCTAATAAGGTTCTCGTATTTCAGTTTACTTACATACATTATCATCTAATAATCCACGATATAAAAAACTTTGAGTACTAAAAAATATTCTATAGACTTCTACAGCTTTTTTTCTAGACATTTTAATTTCATTTAACTGGTTGGATTGAATACAACAGGCTTACGATATAAAATATTTAACAGTTTGCCCATATTTTGTAAGGTGTGATTTTAGCCTACCGTAATCAAATCTAATATTCTAGATAATGATACGAAAAGTGACACTTTATTATTTTCATTTACAACCTCTATCCTGACATATTCCATACCAGATATTAGTTTTTTTATAACAAGATAAAGAAATACACCGTACAATGCATACAATTAACCTTATAGCTAAGTGGTCGAACTTAGGCATTAGGTACGTTCATAAGTTTTAGTAATTGTACTTCAAGGACATAAGAGAGATTAAGTCGTTATTGGGAATTATCATATTATTAAGCTCTTCTTATATTAATTTTAATTGTATGTATGTATGTACATAACATTTTGTCAAATTAGTTTTTTTTTTTATGGCATAAGCCGGTAAACGAGCAGACGGATCACCTGATGGTAAGCAATCGGCGTCGCCCATGGACACCTGGAACAACAGAGGCGTTACAAGTGCGTTACCGGCCTTTTGGGAGATTAGGAGTTTGAGGATCGTTGGGGATTCAGGAATTGGGGAGATTGGGGAAGGGAAGGATATTTGGGCCTCCGGTAACCTCACTCACACGACGAAACACAACGCAAGCGTTGCTTCACGTCGGTCACAGTTTACGACTTTATTGAACAATTCTCATTACAGTCATTCTTTTAGCTAAATTTCTTTCAACCTGATTTTGAGGTTGGCACTGAGTCTTGACTAGAAAGACTGCTGAAATATTGAGACGACCCATTTATGCCCAAGCGGTCACCGGTGACCGCTATCCACTAACTACATTATATCTATATTATACCTTATTTCCGATGTTTAGAGAGTATTTTTGTGTGAACAAATTTAGGGTACGATACGATACGATTTCAACAGGTCTGGAGATATTAAGTATAGTTCTGTCGCTACAAATTCTTTGTAAAATGACAGAGATGGCACGATATTTAAATACAACTTAAAATTGAGTAACTTTTCAGTACTCGGGCGGGAGTCATAGATTTATATTAGATGGATTCGGCTTAACGTCAGCATTTTACAAAGATCAACTATACCTCTAGTCATCAAGTTACGTATTTTGGTTGGATTTGAAGGCATTTTTTTTAACTGTAGTAGTATTCATATGACAATCAAGTAGATCCAATTTACATGTATAAAAATACGACAGTATCTAATTCAGGACACGTAAAAATGTTGTTTACTATCAATAAATAAGAATGTGCCTAGAATTACTAAAAATAATTCTTTAATCTGAACAATTTTTTAACCGTTCGAAGGCTTGAAATGAGTTTTTATTTAACTTATTGCTTTAGTAATTCTTTATATTAAGCGATAACGAATATGAAGTCAGTAGGAATAAACATTATACATACATACAACCAGCATTATAACTAATTATTTATTTGTTTAATATCAATAAAATCTAACATCAAAATACAATAACCTCTCTACTAGCGGTGTCAAATCATCAAAGGTTCAGGTGGTAGCGTAAGCACAAAATTACCATGATCAATGACAGATAACAAATGGACCAGACGACTGAACTTCCCTAGAAACAGGAAAACTAGCAAAATATATAATTACTAGCTTCTACCCGCGACTTCGTATGCGCAATCTCGTTTTCTCCCGTACCCGTAGGATTTTCAGGACTTTTTCTGTCATAAGAACCTTCTCCAGACAATATATTAAGAGAAAACAAGGTTAGCGAGTTATAAGAATCATTTATTGCGTATTGAGGGTAGATGACACATATTTAAACATTCCGTTTATCATCAATCATATTCAAAATCATTACAACTTTAGTATGCACAATATTCATTAATTCACAAATATACAGAATAATAATTAGCACAGAAATAATTCAATTATAATGGAATAATGTCTTGCGACCTTATTCCCGACCGCCTATTTACCAATTGGAGAGATGTTGCTTCGGTGACGCCGCGTAGCCAAGTGACTCCCGTCCAGTAGTGTTCAAAAAGGCTGCCATGCCGCGCCCCTCCAACTATCCTATGACGTTTTCTGTTTGAGTGCGTCACAACCGGAAGCGTAGAAAAATAAGTGCGACAACATCCGGCTATCCTGCTCACGCGTTCGTCCTCGAACAGCGTTTTGGTCCAATGTGGAAGCTGGAAACATTTGATAAAGATAGTTAGTTTGACTATTTTACTCTGAACGCAGGTGACCCAGCTTTAACATCGAACTGTTCATAAGGTGTTCGAAATTTGAAGCATGCTATCCCATCGGCGGCTAACATGTTCTTGCTTGCATCTGTGGCTTAAACTAGATCAATGTTCACTTTGTATCGATCTAGTCGTGTATCACCACTTATAATACAACAGCGTTCACAACGGATGCCTGTTGTTTCTAACACCGAACACCCTATAACATCCTCAATGTTTCAAGCGAATATATTGGACCATAATTAATAACATGTCAACACAATCATAAAGAAAAATCGTAAAGTAAGATTTACTGAGGCGAGATTAATTGTTAAAGCAAGCACAACATAATTGTAAATAGTTTAGTAATAATTACCTTTGAACTGGAATTTTGTCTATGTACCTTCGACAACATCCGGTATGTCAGCAACATGGATCCAGGGTTTCATATTCTCAACGCACGCAATGCCATCGTACTTCTTTGAAGACCTTTCAGCTCCTCTCATATCCGCCACTTGATATCTATCGTGCCCCAAGACATTTGTAACTTGAAAGGGTCCTTTGTATAGAGGTAGCAGTTTAGTGCTTTGCCCATCATTTGTGTGACTCGGTATTTTCAGTACCACCAAGTCTCCAATCTTGTAAATGTGGGCCTCTTTTCTTTTCAAGTCGAAAGATGCTTTTTGTCGTTCTGCATTATTCTTTATGTTTGCGTCGACTTCATCCCTCAACGCAGTTACGTCAACAGAATGATCATCATTATCGTCAGTGATCGCGTCATTATTCATTCGAATTCTGAACCCGAAAAACACTTCACTTGGGACAGCGGACGTGGTTTTATTAATTGTGCTATTGATGCCTTGTTGTATGCTAGTTATGTGCTGATCCCACTTATTGTAATCAGTATCAGCACTCATGCTACGTAATGCTTCCAAAATTGTTTGATTATAGCGCTCGACTTGACCATTTGAGCGTGGAATCGCAGTAGCAATGATATGTAGCCTAATATTTTTATTAGTGCAATAAGTGGTGAATAATTTTGATGTGAACGCACTTCCAGCATCACAAATAAGGCGTTTTGGATTTCCAAATACCTTAAAAATTTTATCTAATTCGTTCGTAACAAGTTTACTTTTTGTGTTTCTTACAGCCGAAATAAAAACAAATTTTGTAAAAGAGTCAACTATCACTAACAAATAACTATTTTTCTGTGTAGTTTTAACAAAGGGGCCGAGGTGATCGACGTGAAGTGTGTGGAATGGCCTGGCAAATTTCGGGATTGGGTGTAACTTCCCTGGTTTTTTCCCGTGAATGTTTTTGTAATAAATACAATTCAGACAGTTTTTAATATATTTCGATACGGTTTTCTTTAATCGAGGGAACCAATATTTTGATTTGATTCGTTCGATAGTTTTATCCACTGCGAAATGCCCTACATCATCATGGTTAGCACGAATTACGTACCATATACATTGTTTCGGTACTAACCAACGCCTGCCAAATGCCGTTCTGCGATAAACTTTGTTTCCTAGTAATTCATACTTATTAAATAAATCTTTATTCGATTCGGCCTCACCTGACTGCAATATCTCTCTTATGCTACATATACTAGGGTCTTGTAACTGTACCGCTAACAACCAATCACCTTCAGAAATTGTATTAACGCTTTTTACTTCATGAGACGCAATATTAATACCTATGGGGTTTCTACTCAGTGCGTCTACATGTTGCATCTGTGACCCAGCCTTATGAACTATTTCAAAGGTGAAATCCTGTGTATACAATACCCATCGACTTATTCGGGGAACTATTTCCTTTTTATTTAATGCATGTCGTACTGCGTTGCAATCAGTAGTAATTTTAAAATTTACTCCCAAGAGATAGTGTCTAAACTTTTGTAGACCAGATATGATTGCTAATAGCTCCAGTTCAAATGAATGGTATTTCTTTTCGTCATCACTAGTCTGACGGCTATAAAAATACACAGGTCTTTCGCCATTAGACGTTAGCTGGGTCAAGATACATCCTATGCCATCGCGACTAGCATCGGTATATAAATTGATCGGTAATTTTGGGTCAAAGACGTTGAGCACTGCATTCTCAATCAATGCATCCTTTAGTTGTGCTACAGCCCGCTCTTGTTGTGGGCCCCATTGCCAGATTGCCTCCTTTTTCAATAACGAAGTCAATGGTTTGCAGAGAAGTGCACAATTCTTAATGAATTTTCTAAAATAATTTATTAAACCTAAAAATTGTCTTAATTGATGAACAGACTTTGGACATGGGTATTTTGAAATAGCTTCTAATTTTTGACAGCTAGGACTGATACCTCTTTCAGTAATATCATAGCCTAGGAAGGTAATATTATCCTTAAAAAAAGAGCATTTATCTAAGTTAATAGTTAACCCATTTTTGACAAAAATATCTAAAACTTTTTCTAAGCACTCTATATTTTCCTCTATGGTTTTTGTAGCAATAAGAATATCATCCATGTAACATATTACCCTTCCAAAACGTAGATTGCCTAGAACTGTATTCATTAATCTCTGAAAAACGGCTGGCCCATTACACACCCCAAAAGGCATTCTTAAGAATTCAAAATGACCATCACTTGTTATAAACGCCGTTTTGTGCACATCTTCAGATTTAATACTAATTTGATGGTAGCCACTTTTGAGGTCTAAAGATGTATAGAATTTACACCCCTGCAATCTGTCAATGAGGTCCTCAATCATGGGCATTGGATATTTTTCCCTAACAGTGATTTTATTTAACTGCCTATAATCCACGCATAGTCTTTTTGCTCCAGACGCTTTATTGACTAAAAGAGCTGGACTAGCATATGCAGAATTACTATTTTGAATAATCCCATTTTTCATAAGATCGTCTATCAATTCACGTGTGATAGCCCTTTCCGACTGAGACATTCTATACGGTCGTTGATAGATGGGTTTATTAGATGTTAATTGTATTTCTAATTCCACACGTGAGGTTTTTCCTAACTCCGATAAATCTTGAGCAAAAGACCGAGGGTACTTTGACAATATGTTATTTATTGTTAATTGGTATTCACGTGGTGCATTATCAGTTACCTCAATATTATACACAGTCAATGCTCGAACCGATTGAAAGGTTAAGGTTTCCCCTACACGAACGTACATGATATTCTTATCTTCAGTAAAATTTCTTCCTATCAAGATATCACAGCCAGATAGAAGGTCAATAATATATAATGAAATAGTTAACTCCACGGAATCGACTTCGAACCTAACAGATACCGACTTAGTTACTGTGGCTGAGAAGCCATTAGTGAATCCAACTAAATTAATAGGTTTATTTAATGGAGATGGTTGGAGCTTAAATTGATTTACTAGTGCAGATGTAATCAAAGAGCAGTCACTACCCATATCAAAAAATGCGGTACATTTTTCATTGTTTATTAAAACCGGTTTGTAAAACTTTTGTTTCATTTTAGGAACAGAAATCATTTTAACTTCAACATCTTTTTCGACTTTTAGTTTTGACTTTGAGTGGCAGGCTGCCTCTAAATGTCCTAACTTCTTGCAGAAGGTACATCGCACCTCATCTTTAATGGTGCAATTGTTCCTTCTGTGCCCTACCTCGCCACATCGATAGCAAGTATAATTTGATGCACTGTTATTACTCACAGGAAACTCCACTTTATTGTCAGATTTATTTGATGCATTTTGATGCCCAGGTAGTAACGACCGAGGAACATGTTTTGATGGCAACGTGTTCCTAGAAGGAACTTCATTAACAGGTGAATGGGTTTTGCCGTGAAGAAACGAGGCTAAATCATCGCAATATCTAAAATTACCAGCTTCGGCAGCTATACTAATATTTTTGTCACCTATTGAGCCTACTATTATAGATATTATATCTCGTTCCCGAAAACTTAACTGTAAGCGATCTATTTTAGATTTTTGTTTAAAGAAGAAATCATATAATGATTGGTTAACTGAAGGTTTTGTATCAATGAGTTCTTTAAGAGACCTAAACATATCACTTCTAACTTGAAACGTATCTGACAAAGTTTCGCGCCATTGCTTCCACTTCCACGTGGTCCACTTAGTTTCATTTTTTTGTAGAGCGTCAAGCCAAGTTTTTGCAGTGTTACGCAGTTTCTGAAGCGCCTGGTACTTAATCATGTTATCAGACCATCCAAACGCACGTGAATTTGCCTCAACCACATTAATCCACATATCTACACTATCCACAAGTGGGTCAAATTCGGGAATCACTGACGATAATACAACATTTTGACTCACGGTTTGTGAATCCTTACGGCGGCGCCGCTTCTTGCGCCTCCGGTCATTGGCACTAGTACTGTTGCTGCTGCTCGAACTAGAGGCAGAAGTAGAAGTACTTGAACTGGTCGATGATGCCCTTCTGGTTCTTCGTTTGCGACCTCGCGGCATGCTTGAGCGTGATGGATACGGTATCCCACTTCTGATATTAAGAGAAAACAAGGTTAGCGAGTTATAAGAATCATTTATTGCGTATTGAGGGTAGATGACACATATTTAAACATTCCGTTTATCATCAATCATATTCAAAATCATTACAACTTTAGTATGCACAATATTCATTAATTCACAAATATACAGAATAATAATTAGCACAGAAATAATTCAATTATAATGGAATAATGTCTTGCGACCTTATTCCCGACCGCCTATTTACCAATTGGAGAGATGTTGCTTCGGTGACGCCGCGTAGCCAAGTGACTCCCGTCCAGTAGTGTTCAAAAAGGCTGCCATGCCGCGCCCCTCCAACTATCCTATGACGTTTTCTGTTTGAGTGCGTCACAACCGGAAGCGTAGAAAAATAAGTGCGACAACAAATAATAAAATCAACAAAAAAAAAACAGCCAAATCGGTCTAGCCGTTCTCAAGTTATGACGTGACAACGGGAAACGGGTTTCATTTTTATATAATAGATATTTGTAAATCTTCTACGTCAATGCATTTCAATGCAGCTGCGGACGACCCTGCCTGCATGTTACCGGGGCCCCGGCTCGAAGCAGAAGTATGTATGGGGTGGTTTTTACTCACTAAGAGTCAGACATTTTTTCTCATCTCGTTTCACCCAATGTGGGAGAAGTGATTTGAGGACTTTGCCACCTCAAACAAAATCTTTATGCTCAACGCCACCCACACCCAATGCACGTCGTAAATAAATGTGATTAACCACATTTTTATTACCAAACAACACGATCGTTAATTTTCGCAACACCACTTCATGATTTATGTCTCTAAACGTTATATTATAATAACATATTTGACGAAGATTTAATACTTTAAACACTTCCAAGTGCAGTAAAAAATCGATGAGAGATGACTAACATATTCAAGCACTTGGATTCCGTACGTGTCGAATATACTTAATATAATATGTTCAGTGGTCACTTGTTATACGAAAAATCGTGTGTCAAACACTGTCCCTCAAAATACAGGTCGATCCTATCCTAGTTTGAGAGGCAGGGCTCTTGCAATCTTAGCCCTCTGCAACTGACGTGGTTAAATTGTTACAATTTTTTTAGAATTAAAGTATAGCGAGCACTATACAGTAAGGTACTCGCAGCAGTGATGCTCGTATTTGAAAAATGACGGTATAACACGTGATTTTGTATTTCGCGGTGTCTGTGGGACTACACGTCAGCCGCAGACGGTTAGATCACACAACAATCAAAGTATTGCATAATAATCCATGAATATGTACAATATTCGAATCGTTTAATACCGTCATCTTACCAAGAAACAACAATATTATTAATCAGAGTAAGAGGATTGCCTTATTAACCGAAGGGTCGATTAGGGTTCGATTCCCGGACCGGGCAAAGTATTACTGGGTTTTTAAAAAAATCTCGGTAGTAGCGGTCAGAGTCTATATAAATTGTTTGTAGGAATTGTGCCCGGTATCTGCAATAGGCTCACCCCCTATTACATGGGACTCAAACAAAACATAAATAGTGAAAATTGGATGTTACATCGTACAGTGGCATAATGTGCACCTCTGCCTACGTCTTCGGGAATAAAAGGTGTGATGTTATGATATAATTATGAGTAAGTAAACAAAAGCATAAGTAAACAGCAACAAATGTTTTCAAAATCATTTAAGACTTAGAGAGAGAGACTAATAGAGTTTAAATTCGTTGTACATTTGTTGCCACGTTGTCCATTTAGATGCACAACTTAATACTTTGTACATAAAAAACGTACACAATTCAAACGGAACTCCAACCATATTTCTGCATTACAGTCATAAACACTTGTACCTAAGTAATATTACTAAGACTAACAAACTACCAGCTATCAGTAGATATCTAAAGATTTATTCATCAAGTTCTTATACCTCTAACATTTATAGTTTTGGGGACATCAATATTATGCTAAATGCCAATACACGAGCAGGGCCGCAGTGGGTCAAGATGAATCTTCATGCACTTTTCAACTCGGTAACATTACTGCAGTTACGTGGTAACCACAGCTTGTTTTTATTAGTAGACGAGTACCACAGCCTGTCTGCATGTGTGTGACATAATTTACGTGCATGTTGCAGTGAATTTTTTGCCTTTATGTCATTCGTAATTAGGTCAAGAGGCAGTGTTACAATTACCAATTATTTTGATAAAAAGCCCCTTATAACATTAATAACATCATGGTAACTAAAGTTCATGTATTGTGTTACCTAATTTGTATTAAGTACCTACAATTTTTTTGTAGAAATTTTTGCCGTTTTTCTAGACACATAAAATATATTACCTACTTTATTCAATCTACACATTTATACTGACATGTAAATAAATTCGTAAACAACTTCCATTGGCCAAGTACTTATTACAAATCACGTCTGCATATTACATACAAACTTTATTAAGCTTCTATTCACAAACTTATGTTTCATACTTCAACTACTTGAGTATTTCTTCAGTCGAAAGTTCGAATAACATTATTTGATTACTACCGATTGCCGAACAATAATAACTTGTTTATTTGTACACAAAGATTGACTAATATCTTTTTGAACGTCTCAACTTGTTAATCCCTCGTTTAATATCATAGTCATGATGATGAGGCAAAGTTGTCACTCCTTGCTAAACTTAATATTAGTCTTGTAATAGTAAACGTAAAAAATTTACTTCTAAAACAAACACATGTAGGTAAGATACACACACAGCGCATCGTTGGGTGAGTGGATGCAAGTTTGAATGCTCATAATGATACGGTCTCTGGTTGTATAAGGAATGCATACCTATACTTGTCCCTTGTAACCCATTGATTGGCAAATTGAACAATATGCTTGATTAAATTAGGTTCAATGTTGATTAACTATTGAATACAATCGTATCCCATTCTAAGATTGTTTCACCCTGGATAACGAGTCCGAAATTTCTTCCTTATTTGTAAGCGCAACAACAGCTTTATGAACCACGAAATTAAATTGGACTATGACGAACAAACCACAGAATTAGTTCCAAACACTCTACAGCAAATATAATTATACTATCAAGTGACGGTTATTTATTTACAAATACATATAGAGGTACATACAAAGCTAACTTTTTGCTGCTTATGATTACAAAAATACCGTGAAGGTAACAACGTAATGTTTGTACAAATTACACATAGTTCTATGTTAAGTTTTGACTAAACTAGTTTATATTTGACCTAGGACGATACATTATAATGTGTGACAAAAAAATCTAGCTGGTTTTGTAAACTAGATAATCCGGGTTAAACATTTTAACTAATACTAAAAAACAACTTTAATACTAAAAAAGTGTACCTACTATAGTGACTGTGCACTCTTAACCAACGTTATTGTAAGTTCACAAGATACTGCTGGATAGATATAATGGCACTAATTAGAAATTTACACAAAAACTCAGAATTTAATAATTAAAATTTATAGTATTTACTAGTAAAACGTTACGCCAGTATTGCCATCTGAAGAGGCCTTTACACGTACCTACACCGAAATTTCGTCACCATCGAGGTAAACTTTTTACAAAATTACTTAATTACAAATTCCTCTTTTGTTATTTTAATTTAAAGGAACGACCATTATTGTGTCACCGTGTGCCATCGCATATAAATCAAGTAGGGCGTGTGGGCGAATCACAATAAATCAAAAAGGTCGTTGAAAGCAGTTGGAATTTAGGTAAAACTTTTTATCCTATTTATTTGGCATAATAACTCAAAGACAATGTGTGGAAGGAAGGGATTATAGTATATTTCAACAAAACACTAAGTTTTGCTATGAAAAATAAAAAAGAAATCAATATTTTTATATAATTTTCATACTCGTCCAAAAACATTTTCCAAAGTTCCCACGACAACACAAAGCCAATTAGGAAATTTTATATTGTTTTATAATAATCTTTTCCAAATGTTTTATTCATAAATTCATAATGCATTTATGTTATAAACAAGAATTACATAAGTCATCGTGTTACTGAATATTATAATCATTTTATATGTGGTTAAATAAGTAATATACTGTACTATGTATTAAAATATAATGATTATGTTTGATACACCAAATTACTTATACAATTGTTATTAATAGCAACTTCCGTTGAAACGTTACCTACGTGGAATAGTTTAGAATATATAATGGATATTATAGGTTCAAAATATAAACAAAGCATAGACATATTACGAAATAGTATGTATTTTTCTGTTATATAGGATGAGGGATGAAAATAACTGTGATATACCAAAAATCCTGAACATTAGCAATTGCACAGATATAATTAAAAAGTTTACAAACCAAATTATATTTCATCCGATCCAGAGATTGAAATCCATAAATTGTGCATAGTAGGCTGTTCAAAGTATCAAGTAATAAAATAAAATATTCATTTTATCAAAACATTTTATAGATTTTTGTTAACAATAGAATGTTGTGTCACAATATTGTCTACAACACAATAGTAGTATTTCGCAAAAGTTAACACACGCTATAGAAACATAGGTGTATCTATTTCAGAGTTGTGACAACAGCTATAAAGTTGAATCTTTAAGATTTACCGATAATCTTTTTTCCCACTAATCCTTAATCCGTTGACTGAGCTTATGTATATATATCGATCGTTATATACATATATGGTCATATCACTTTTTATCAGATGCTTCGTTCGCATTATCAATATAAAATTATCTATCTCTGTACCAAATCGTTCAGCTCTGTTGTGTATTATTTGCGTGAAAGAGTATCAAACATGCATAGGAACATGCTTACAAACTTTCCCATTTATATTAGTAGGATTTATATTATTTACATATGTGAGTGTATATACATAATGATGTTAATACGAAGCTCCAAACGAATTCATTGTGTTTTCACTCACGTACTATTTCTTAATCTGTCTGTCATGAAATTTGAGTCAGTTTTTATTATATTCACTTATATTTATATTGAAGTAGCTTTATATATCTACCTATGCTGTGACACTAATCTATCTATGAATAAATAGTTTAAAGTCTTCCTCGTATGGGGTACTTTACTGAGTATTATTAAAGGGAAATGTCAGTTACCTAAATGGAAACAAACATTTAACTAGTAGCATAATTATAGCACACACACCTATACAACAACACAAGATATTTACTTGCGACATAATTATTAAATGCATAGGTACATTTGACATACCTGGTTATGAATTTATTGATATGTCCTTAAATTAACTATAAATTGAAATTATTAACAAATCTTACTAAATTAAATTTATCTCTTTATTTACTTAAGTTACAACGTTTTTTTAATTTTCTACGAGTATATATGAAATCAATGCTGATTTCGTATTTGGATACATATATACATATATTCATGACATATAGTTTACTGAATGCAGCGATACCTATGCCAACTCCATATCTGATTAAAATCGTAATTTTAATTAAATACATTATATAAAATCCTAAAAACCAATAGTATTATTAAATGAGTATTTGATTTGTGGTCTTATGCCAAAGTTCATAAAAAAGTGCGGAGGTCTCTTTGAAACATAGAGTGGAGTGAGGAGCGCGTCACCGCGACCCATCCTCACATGATGTCAGCCTTCTGCAAGTGCTTGCAACTCGGGATATATATAAAATGAACGATCTTACACTAGTTACTCATTCGTTAGTTTGAACTCAAGACGAAAACTAAGCATCATGCTCAAATACGTGAGTGGAGATTTTTTATTTTACTTAAATTTAATAGTTAAGTAATAATTAGTTGAGTACATATAAGCTTTGAAAGATTAATATTCTGTAACGCTTTTTTGCAATTTGTTAATGAAAGTGTGTCGTGTCTTTTGTGATGAATCTGTAAGGTGTGGACATAAGATGGGCAAAAACAATGGTTCGAGGTGTCAGACCGGAGTGACTTGATGAATCCTGACCCTAGGGTTATGTTTGCAACAGCTGACCTGTTATTACGGAGCCATCGCGTGCTCTCATGTTTTATTCAAGATTTAAGTATCTGTGTACATTCAATTTATGTAGTATGCAGTGTGATTAGTGTTGAATTACTGTTTGTTAAAGGGGTCTGCCATTTTAATCAAGGATTACCCGAATTTTAAATTTTCGCACATTTTGATCCTCAATAGACACAATGAGTCTGGTTTGTGCTTAATATTTGGTATAGTCACATTATCTTCAGATCTTGTTTACATTCCCCGATAGTTTTAATAGATATGATGACATGACAACTACTACTACCACTCACTTTCACCCAGAATATCGTTATTCCCAAACAAATAATTGTTTTTTCCGTAAATCATTAGTAGTATATTATGGGTTATTAAATCTTGATATATTTAACTCATCTCGATATATCTGTAATGCATGCAGCTATTTAACATAATATGTTGTACCTAAAAGTCAGACCTTTAACTGGGTAACGGTTAACAATGGGTCGTCAGTTAAACTGTGAACGTTTACTGTCGCTACCTAACAGTTAGCATTTAACTGAAAGTGGGATGTAAGGAACATCTTCGTAAAGGACAACAAACCGTTTAAACCTATGGCTTTTTAGCAAAACGGTTGTATAATAGTCTAATGGACAACTTATAAAGGCTATTACAAAATAAATTTTAGTTCAAACTGCAGCAGATTACTGCGTTCAAATAAACAAATAAAGTTTTCAGCTCATAGTATAAATTAGGTATAGGTAGTAGGTTTGATTTCACTTTCATTTCTTTATTAATATTACGCCTGTAAATATCCAATCTCCATCAGTAAATATGTCTGTTCCACAATTAACAACTATATTGTCAATACTAAAACCATAGGATTTGTAAATATAAAACTTTGCACATTGCATAATTACAAACAAAGTCAAACAAGACTTAATATAAACCTCGTCGTTATTTCTAATTACATAAGAAACTGTTTATTTTCCTTTTGCAAAATAATTGCAAACATTTATGTTTACCTTTTTACAAAAAAGATGGAAGTTTTGCTACTCCAAACTTGCTTAAACATAAGTTACGCTTTTTTAATTACAGTAAATGAAGAGTCACAATAAACTAATATGATGTGAAAACCACTACTTTTCACCGCTAGTGTTACGGTTAGAAGTCTCATATAATAGGGATGAGCCTATCAACCAGACTAGACTCGATCCGATACTCTGTGCTAATAGAAATATGCTAAAAAAAACGCAGTAAATCTTTGCCCGAACTATATGAATATATGAGTCGAACCGGAAACCTCTTGCACATAGTCACACTTGCAACCACATAAGTAACGAGGCAGTGTTTATTAAACGATGCAAACAAATGGGCTCAACTGACAGAAACACTCGAGATATTACTCAACCGTATTATCGAACATAATACAAGTAAACAGAAAACCTTTAACAAATATTGTTTTAAATGCAGTAATGTTTGCTCATTGCATGGGTGGCAACTGCAGTACGGTTGGTTGAATGAATGTAAGGTTATGAGGATTTGTTTTATTTGATACTAGCGACCCGCACGGGTGCAATATGCATGTATTATACATATAAACCTTCCTTAAGAATCACTCTATGTATTAAAAAACCCGCATCGAAATCCGTTGCGTAGTTTTAAAGATCTAAGCATACATAGAGACAGACAGACGCGGATAGCGACTTTGTTTTATACTATGTAGTGATAAAGATAAGGAATACACATATTTTACTTAGAGAAAATTGGAGGTTACATTATTTACGTGTACTACGGCACAACCGTCGTGATGTACCTCTAGGATTAAGTAATCACATTTTACTTCGATATTCTTTAAAGAAGGTCGTACCTAGAAACAATTATTGATATCTTCTAAATGATGATTTAGGTTTCATTCAACATTTCTAATTCAGAACGTGTAACTTAAAACCTTGTAAATAGAGGTATAATCTGTCCAAAGTTCCCGACAATTCTTTTAAAAGCTCTATATATTTAAAATGCTAAACACTTATACATGTTTGTCTACAGGTAGTTTTGGTTTGCGTGCTAATAGCGGTCTGCGCAGGCGCACCGCAGCAGAACCCACAAGACGTGCAGATCCTGCGCTTCGATAGCAACGTCGAGCCTGATGGTTACAGCTTCGCGTAAGTTTATCTACAAACGTCTTTTCTTTAAACTTTCACATTCATTACAGTGAAGACTTATCTACTCACGCGCACCTTGGCAAAACAAACTGCATTTAACTAATATTATATATATTTTTTTTATCTTCATAATATTTCTTTTACCAAAATAATGGACTAAAATATTCCTTCATAAAATGTTTTCCCAGTTTTGCGAAATAGCTTTATAATTCCAACTATACTTACTAATAAAGCCACAATTTCAGTTATGTTTCATTCAATTGTAACGAAATCTTTAATAGAAAGACGGTGCTTTTGAGGTGAATATTAAATGAAGTTGTAGATGCAGTAAAATTTAACGGCATTCCACGATAGAAAAGATATTTAACTACATACATATATACCTATATACTGTACCTATATTATATAGTTTTGTCCTAAATTGTTGTGCGAACAAACGGCTATATAGCCTTTAAAGACGTGTCGTAAACAATACAATATACGCTATATATATATATTTGTATATGAATGTGTAAAGACCACCTAGTATTGGGAACATGCGACTGATAATATCATACAACCAATTACTAGTTTCCTGTAAGCCCTCAGAGGTCAAATGGTTGTAATTATTAGTATAATTAATATTACAAAATCATTAACATTTTGTAAAGCGTAATATAAAGCACATGACACATTCACCCTGAAATATAACCTAATTTGCGAAATAGAATATTTAAAATGAAGAATAGATTAATTATCAACAATGAGACCTAATTAAACATAATATCTACCTGTACGAAGGTAATGTATGGAAATAACTTTAGCATAATTACTTAATCAGTGGGCAAATGTAACCGTTTCTTGCGAAACCTACTGAGTTAAGAGTAGGCGATGACCCTTTGTGACGTAACCTACTAACATTATACAACTCTCATTGTAAACCATAAAAATAATATAACCATTTCAATCTGTCAACAGTTTTTACCTAATTATGTAATGGAAAGTGGAATATTAAATATTATATTATTTTAACGATGTATTGCATCAATCAACTCAAGCTATTAATGAGATGAGAACCCGTTTCACTTGATCAATAAGCTAAATAAATGGACATCGCTTGGTACAATACAGAAGAGTTTCAATATTATTGTATTAGTGACGCGCGTTGATGTCTTTTGTTCGCGTAGTTGAATTTTTACGGCCCTTAGCTAGTATCTTGTTAAAATCATGATACTGTGAATTTTAACTACTCGTATGATTTATTACTAGCGTTCAGATGTCATGAAGTTCATTTTCTAATAAATCAGCATCATTTTGACGATGATGACCATTTTCTATTCTGAAAAAATACTGACATCATTAGGAACAAAATATTATTTTTAGAGAATAAATTACATAATTAAGTACACAACCCGATTTGCCGTTATCTTTTATACAGTTAACTTACCAGTTATACATAAATACATGATCTATTATTCACTATTCACTATACTCTAGTATACAAGGAAACTGATGATACAAATAAATCGTAATGACTATATAAAACATTTAAAGTAATAACATATAATAAGTTCCACGAGTTTTTAGAATACAACTTTGTTTTTCTGTAAAGCCTTGGTCGATTGTAATCATAAAGTCATTATATGACTGACTTAGGATCTGATGATTCCGGGATCAAGGAGATCAGTTGGAGTCAAGGAAATAATAAAGATTTGTATTAAATAGTCATCACTCTTTATAAATCTAAAATTGTATGGCATAGAGATTTATTATATCAATAGAATATTCATTATAAAGCATTATTTTGTCTTTACGTATACACAATATACATAAAATACGCATTAGATATTTAGAAGTAAATAAATCCTGCCTAGATTACTATTTTTTTAATTTAATTATACTTTACTGCACATAAACAGAGAAATTACTTTACATTGTTATAGTAATTTGAGTACATATGGCGGTCTTCTTCAATTTTTGTTTATAGTCCGTACTGTTCCTGATACAAAAAGTTATATCTTATTCAAATTAACTATAACAATTTTATTACAGCTATGAGACCAGCGATGGCACCTCCAGACAGGAGGAAGGCAAGCTGGACAACCCTCAGTCAGAGAACGCTGCATTGACCGTCACTGGACAGTACGCGTACGTCGCTCCCGACGGCAAACACTACACCGTCACCTTCACCGCAGGACCCAACGGCTTCCAGCCCAAGACCTCCCTAGGACAATAAGATCACACACCGAAATAATTTTGTAAATAGTAAATACTACTTTCAATAAATTTGTCAGGTCACAAGATATCAACAGTTAAGGGATCTAATTCTAAATTCGCGTGCCATAAGGACGTCTTTTGTTTGTGATTTTTGTATATTGCTTTTTTGTACTTTTATAAAAATTTAATGCAATAATTAAAATACTTTTTTTTAATGCTCTGTTTTTTTTTTGTTAAATTTTATTTCGATAAACAACACCTGTATATTTTTTTCATTGACGTTTTTATTGTCTCTTCTGCGTGTTTATTTAAATATTAAATTGAAAAATCGTGACATTATAATGTAGATTTTATGATATTTTGTCAGAAGAATTTACATTATATCTATCGGCCTAATAAAAAAGTTCACACATTGATTAAAACACAGTAATTCATAACATCACGCCTTTTATCCCCGAAGGGGTAGGCAGAGGTGCACATTCTACCACAGTACAATGTAACACCCACTTTTCACTAGTTGTTATGAGTCCCATGTAATAGGGGGTGAGCCTATTGCCATATACCGGGCACATTTCCAGACTCCGTGCTACTACTGAGAATTTTAAAAAACCCAGTAATACTTTGCCCGACCCGGGAATCGAACCCGAGACCCCTTGCCCGGCAGTCGCACTTGCGACTACTCGGCCAACGAGGCAGTCAAAACACAGTAATTATTCCAAAATATATTTTTTTACTTTGAAGTTAATTCACAGAAACCAAAAACGTTTTTAACTTTAAACAAATATTCGGTTTATTGTTATTTGATGACAGCGCATTTATACTTACTCGTCACTTAGCAAGGACAACGACTCATCTCGAAAATGTTAACAAAACCTAACATTAGAATTATTTTGCGTAACTTACAATTGATACTCACAATTATTTCAACATTTTATACAATTGCTTGTTTATTTCTAGTTTTTAATTGCACTTTATCCTGAACATCTGACCTTTATATACGTAAATGTGTCTGCAATATTTAACAGGATAAGTGGATGTCTGGCTATTGTCTAGCTCCTGCCTCACGTTACGAAATTAATGTTTGTGAAACTAGATGTGGTTACTTTCATAATCAGATCTTTAATTAACTCATCGAGTACCGTATTTATAGACACAATTAAAGAACAACAGGGTGCGGTCACCGGTGACCGCTTGGTGTTTAATAGTTTAAAACAATAATATTTTCTATACCAAATCAGCCACACAACATTATCGGTGAAAATCGGGTATTATATTGCACACTCGGCGTTACGTTATGTTATTTGAAAACAAACAAGATATATATGTATTTAATTTGTGTAACCAATTAACCGCTTCTGCGTATATCTGTATATACACTACAAGAAGCATATACTTATGTATGTTATACCACCATTTGTTTGACAACAACGAAGTTGCAAACGTATGTATAGTACCAGGTCTTTTGCAAGTCGTTAAACTGAGTATTTTTACCGGTTAAATACATATTTAACTTGTATGTAACGTTGGCGTCTAACGTAAATATTACAAAACGATGGTTGAGTAGAGTTCATGTTAACAACTTTAATAACATTAATATTAAATAAACATTTAATAGTGTTAGCAATTATTAAATTCGAATTATCAATAAAATATCAATAGTATTGACTAATCAGCAGTAGGAAACTGAATCTTAGACGTGAATATTATCATTGCAAGTATTACATATTTACACAGCATTAGTTTCAGAAACCAACTAACTCGTCTCCTAAACAATACCTACTACCAGGTCTTGAAGGAAATTGAAAGTCATTTTACAAGTTAGCGCAATAACATTAAGCTTAGAAATTTCGTATAGTTAGTGCTCAATGTATGTTTCGTAAATGTATCTAAATGCCAACGCACACAACGCATCGTCGTGAAGGTTCTTGCATCCGTTTATGCGAACCTAAAAGTTACAGTACCTAGGTGTATAGTTCAGCAACCTTCACATATCACGATACATACTGACCGGCTATCTAGATTTCTAGGATTGAAGATCCGGGTATAATTTAGGATGAAGAGGTATGAAGACCCTAATAATTCAGCGATTATAAGTTACATATACGACAACTCATGGTTGAAGATTTGGATGTACGTTTTTGGAAAATACATTTAAGTAACCCACGATTCATTGACGCTATGGCGAGAAAATGTAAAGTCTTGAAAAGGAACTTAAATAAAAACCAATCATAATTCAGTCTAGCTAAAATCAAGGACTGAGTCCTCCAAGTTCTAGCCATGCGTTTGACTTTATCGTCCGACCTTTGACTACGTCAATCTGGTACTTAGTACTTTTTACGAGCAAGTTACTTTGCTAATAAACGTCGATTAGAAGTGGAAATCCCAATAGTTTAATGTTCTTCCGCTATCATTATCCTATTTAAACTTAATCAAAGTAACGATAATGTCCAAAGTACAAGTGAATACGTAATTTCCAAACAAATAGCTAGTCAGTAAATATAACATCATTAACGTTATATGTGTTATTATGTTATTGGTAACCTTCAATCATATGTTAGATTACCACCTAATACCTAATACCCACGACTTCACCTGTGTAAATAAAAAACAGTGATATTAGTCTACGGCCTCTTTACTATCCCCAGACACCAAAATCACAGAATAAAATTTTTTATTAGTAAGAATTACATACAAAAAACCTTTTCCAAAATTAAGCAAGACCTTGAATGCATTAGTGAGTTTGGAAGTATGCATGAGATTCACAATTTGTTTTATAAATTACGCAAGATCTAGTATTGTCATCGTGCGACAGATGGCAGTGTGTGCGGCTCTCTGACACGAGAGCTTGAACCTTCGTTATTTAAAACGGTTACAAAATAGCTGTGACGAAACTAGTAACCTTTTGTAGATGCGGGCGCACTTCAAACTATACATAACTAGTGTATCATGGTCTTAAATTGTATGATCTTTTTGCACATTCAACAGCCAGAATATACTGGTTTATTAGCTTGACGTATGTGTGTACATCAGTTGGTGGGGCTACTTTTGCTATACTGCACAGTTTCGGTAATTGACCTTTTACCTCATTATCCGACGAGATGGCTAAGATTGATTTGACTGGCGATTTGTTCAATGTTTTACATTACACGGAAGCCTTTTGATGTGTATATCTTAGAGAAAAATGTATGTAAATAAGTCTTATTTTAATTTTGAAATGTTGCATTTAGAGTCATTGCAATTAAAAACAAATAACAGTTACATATAATAAGCATAATTATAAGTTCACTAAAATCGCGGTTTACTCACGTGAATATACTGAGAAAAGCTCTACTAGTGTCGAACCACAGAGGGGTTCTTCCTCATGAGAGAGAGAGATAGAAAGAGATTCTATTTTAGTTAATCTAGTATGTCTCACGATACTTATTATAGAGGTAAAAACATAATTATAAGTTAGTTTATACTGATAAATATTATTTTATATCGGTATATTATTTTATAATTATAACTTGACATAATTATGCTTCTTCCATGTTATTGGAGGTATCTATTCCAATGTTTCATTGTGTCTTATACCGATTCTACATTTGGAACTTGAATCCAATGATATTTTAGATTTTTTAATAAAAGAATGTACTTTATCGAATCTTGCTTCATCATGAAAGAGGCTAAATATAGTATTATGAAATAGTATAATAATAATAATAATAAATAAGCTTTATTGTACACCAAGCAAGTAATTACACATATTCAGAAATTGTAAAGAATAAGGAGGGTACAAGGGCGGCCTTATCGCTAAAAGCGATATCTACCAGGCAACCTTTGTATAAAAATAAGGTCACTTTTTTTAGTATTTTTTCGGAACGTTATATCCAAAATTCAGTAATTTTTAGGGTTCCGTACCTCAAAAGGAAAAAACGGAACCCTTATAGGATCACTTTGTTGTCCGTCTGTCCGTCCGTCCGTCCGTCTGTCAAGACTCTTTTTCTCAGGAACGCGTAGAGGTATGAAGCTGAAATTTATATCAATTAATCAGGTCTACTGTCCCTTGAAGCTGTGAAAAAATCAAACTTCTAAACCAACGCAATCAAAAGATACAGCCGTTTATGCCGCAAATTTTCGACATTGCAAGGGAATCAAAACCTACAGGGTGCTTCCCGTGAACTCATAATCTTGAAATTTGGTACTAAGCAACGTCTTATAGCATAGATAAAGGAAAAATTACGAAAACCATAAATTTTTAGTTACATCACATAATATATTTTTTTTAATAATTTTAAACTTACTACCCGTTTCCTCATAAACGCGTAGACGTATTAAATTAAAATTCATACCAAATACTCAGGTCTATAATACCTTTAAGCTGTAACAAAATCAAACTTCTATGTCAACACAATCAAAAGAAACAGCAATTTAAGCTGCATATTTTGAAACTCGCAAGTACTCGCAAGGGAATCAAAACCTAAAGGGTACTTCCAGTCGACCTAGAATCTTGAAATTTGGCATGAAGCAACGTTTTATAGCACACATAAAGGAAAAATTCCGAAAACCTTAAATTTTTAGTTACATTACAATATATATATTTTTTAATAAATATAAACTTATTACTTTTTTCCTCATGAACGCGTAGAGCTATCAAGTTGAAATTCATATCAAATAATTAGATCTAATTGCCTTTAACCCAGGAAAAAATAAATTCTAAGTCTAAAAAAAAATACCATAGTTATGACTCGATTGTCGTAATGAACGAACTTTGTAAACCTTGCAGGTTTGTACGGAACCCTCGGTGCGCGAGTCCGACTCGCACTTGGCCGGTTTTTATTATTTAAACTAAAGGGTTGTTAAATTGATATTCTTGATGTACGCCTACGTAAATTTTGAGAGATCGTTACTTCAACGTAAAATATTGCTACGAAGGAAGGCGAGGCGTTTCAAAGAAATTACTATTATCATTCTACATAGTAGCTCTCTAGTCATGTAGTTAATTACGCAAAATTTTCGTAATAGGTACAAAATAAAATCTAATAGACTTTTAACTATTTGTATATAGTTAGAATTCTAAGTTTGACAAATAAGGTTTAATTTCATTTTTCTTACTCCAATCTAAACGCCTGCTAATCGAGTTTGCAAGCAATCACTTAACATAAATAGTCACAGGTTTTATAAGGCGCCTCGCCCTATTACAGTAGAAAATGTTTTAGAATAAGTACCTTGTTTGCCGTAGTATTGTAATTATATTCAATTAATATTTTTAATAATTAACAAATAAATAAATGATTATTTTATCGGAACCATCGTAATGAACATGATTAAATCATAAAGTTACTAAATTTTATCTGATTCCACTACTAGATGGCGTAACAAGCAGACATGTCCAATAGGCCAATAATACTTTATTATAAATATGTAAATTATATTCGTGATAGTATGACATCATATCTAACTTCGTTATAATTCCATTAACACGTACTTCAACTTGAAAGTGCTTAACCAGGATGTACTGAGGCTGCATAATTTACAATTTTCAATAAAAAATATTCCGTTTTGAATACTAATAGTAAAATTAATTTCAATATTCTAGACTCAAGAAAAATAAGTGTAAAGACAACATATTTAAGCTTTTTTAAAACATACTAGTCAGCTGATACGTCTTTTATCAGGATCACAAAGTAAGATCCTCAATTTCGCTACACATTAAAATTTTATGAGGTCTTAGTTTGGAGCGCGGCATCCATAGATTTGAAACGGTTAAATGAGCCTGTGTCACGATGCTCATTTTATTTTGGTAACTTAACTTAATTTGTAGAGATACCCTTATAAATACAACACGCTGTTTACTAGTCATGATGAACAAAAATCATTAATAAATAGGTCTTGAGCTTAACTTTACTTTAAAACTTAACATTAAAATATAAAATAATAAATTCAAAGTTCATTAGAATACAATGCGCTGTACATCATCCCAGGACTCAAGTCTCATCTGATGTAAATTAAATACGTGAACGATGTCATCAATCGTGACTACACCAAGTTCCTGAACTAGTTACTCTTCAACCATTAGAAAGGTCATCCATGATATAATAAACAAAGCGAAGATTTAAACATAAAGCCATTAACATACCTGCATGCGATTATTTATTACGCTTCACTTGCAATATTTACATGTATCAGAAAAACATCAAATCAGCACGCTAACTTTAACCTTCGACATATTTCATTAATACTGTTTAAAAGGAATCTGTCCTCTTCAACAGAATCATTGTATTATTGACAATAATATATTGTCAAACCACACGCACGAAAATAATATGATTCCTTGAATTGCTAACTGCACCAGTATAATTTACCAAGATGCGTCTAATAATTTTTATGACGTATAACAACGCTTGCATTGCGATTGTGAGTGAGGTTACCGGAGGCCTAATTAACCCCCTCCCCAATCTCCCCAATCCCTGAATCCCCATCAATACTCATATTCTTAATACTAGGAACGCCAGTAACGCACCTTTAACACATCTGGTGTTTCGGGTGTTCATGGGCGGCGCTGATTGCATCAGGTTATCCGCCTCTTCGTTTACCGGCTCATTCCATAAAACAAAATAACGATTCACAATATATAAATTATTAAAGTTTACAGACCCTTAGATATGTTCTTTTATTTATAAGACCAGTTTTATGAAAACAATCCTAGACATATTAACTTAGTAACACAACGATGTATATTTAAATACTAATTTAAATATCGTTATATATCATCGTTATATATCATTATATACAAAGTCTATAGAAATGGTTGACCGCAAAAGCAATTCGCTAACTATAATGTGTATACAATTGATACTAGGTATATTACGACCTTGAAGTCTTTTTAAACATGTTGAAGAAGTGACGCATCTAAAGTAAAACGTTTAGATAATGTGTGAGAGCATCAATAGTGTATCAACTCATAAATTTTCTAGACATAAAGAGTTATGTCTTAAAACTTTAACTAGCAACAAAGCAGTGTTCAGCAGTGAACAGCTGAAGATGATAATAATGAAAGTAAAACAACCCCTGATCAAGATATGGGTAGGTACCAATTAAAAAATGAAGATGATAAGACTGGTTATTCCAGTAACCGTCTTACTTAACCAAATTAACTCTTAAAATTGTATAGTATTTTATATAAGAATGAAGATCAGATCAGTGTGTAGGCTGACAATGATGTCAACAACTAATAAACACATAAAATAACACCTTCAAATAGATCAATTTACATTTTATAACATTATTTGTCTTCTACGATTTTATTATTGCGTATTGAATAGTTTAAATTGTGGTAAACCGTTTTTCTTTGGTACAAAAGAGTTTGTTCAGTCTTTGACTGCCGACAGAAAAATGCTGAAGGCAAATCCTTTGCTAACGTAGGTCACCGGTGACCTACGCGGCGGTTAGTGTGTTAAGGTATGTGTTCCTGTTTTTCGGTAGAGAAAATTGAATTATAATATGAATTGAGGAATATTGGATTCAAAGAGTTGAAGATCAAGAACCCTGAAGAGGCCTCTGTGCAGCAGCCAGCAATAAACACAAAGATTTATAAATGATGGTTGTCACACCATTTTTATACGTGTCAAGACTCTTCTTTCGTTTTACTTCTAGCAAAAGATATTCCTTTGGAAACTGCTGGACTATGAGTTTCTTCAAGATAAGAAGGTTTGCTTTAGAGATTTATGAAGCTATTAAAGTGCCATCTGCAACCTGCTTTTCAAGTCGACAATGGTGTACCGTCTTATCTATAAAGGTATTGTAAGATAAAACAAAATGGTAGTGTTAATTTGACATTATCTGAATTATGTTAATAATTAATATGTACCTCTATAAGCTAATGAGCTTGGTATTAAAATAAACTAGAAACAATTCCAGATTCCTAGATTCAAATTAAAAACTTTTATGTTTGGTTTTATAGCTTTTTAGACCATTAAGATTGAACAGTAACAATAAAGCTATAGTAATGCATGCTTAACTATACTTCGAATTCACTATCAAATAACTTGTTTATACCTACTTTATTTCTAGTTGTTGCCCCCGACTTTGTCCGCGTAGAATATGTAGGTAGGCAAACGTGCACATTACGGCACTCACTGTCCAATATAACCTCCACTTTTCACTATTTATGTTATGAGTCCCATGTAATAGGGGGTGAGCCGATTGCCATATACCGGTCACAATTCCATACTCCGAGCTAATACTGAGATTTTTTGAAATCCCAGTAATTCTGACCACACTACTGAACTAAGATTCATTTTGAAATGGAAAAAGCCATGTCATAACGTGTCAACATCATATGTTAAATTTTTTGGCGGAAAATTGATAATTATTGAGTATGTAGTCTTGGTCAAGTCACAATAGTCCGTGAGGCTATATATATGTATATTGCAGACAATGGGATGTAAGTTTAATGCATAATATGTGACGCTTCACGCCAATATTACTAAATCACGACTGCGTGTACATTAATTTTACGTCAGAATAGAATTGATTCGATGGTAATAGGATGATATGCTTGTATTACTTAAAGAGCGTATTATCGGAAGCTAATCTTTTGGGGGGGCGGGGTAAACTAGGAAGCGAGGAATTTTACCTACAGGGGGCACCGAGCCCTATATAATAGAACTGCTCTGGAGTCCCCTCAATACCATTTCCTTACTTCAAATCCAATGTCCCAATGAACAAAATTATTTTTCTTAATCTTTTACTTATATCTTGATGGCGCTACCAAATTTTTCATCTGGTAGCCCAAATAAAAATACTAACAGTAGGTTCATTATACCTCTAGATTCATTATTATATTGGTTTTATGATCCTAAAATCTTTGTATTATCCAATTGTTATACAAAATTGTAAAAAATAACAATCGATTTATTCAAGCAATAAAATTATTTATGAAATTTATTTATACTTTAAAATTTTAGACAATAGTGGCGCCTAATTAACTCTTTATATGTGCATATTAATATTGTTGAATAAACATTATGATTATATTGTCTTATTAATTGTGGCTTTATTAAAACAAAATATCTTTTAAGATCTTTTTCAGGGAAATAATTGTATTATTTGTATTAATAATTTTCCAATATAACATTATGAAATACAGTCGTTAATGTGTTCAAACATTCAAAAAGATATCAGAATCACGTAAAGTAAACAGATTAACTGCATAAGGAGTATTTATGTCTTTCTTGAGGAAGTATTTACATAGGTAATGTTTAGTAGTGGACGTTTAGTGGCTGATTTGATCACGTTAATAAGTTTTTTAATGAATTTGACCAAATAAATATATCTTTACAGCAAATGAAACGAACGAGGTAAATCGAAAGTCTAACTCTATCGAAATGTGGTTAAAGATGAAATATTTAAAAAGTTCACGAATCAAATATCATCTCTCTACTCTGTTTTTATAAGATTCAGTAAATATCATCACATCCATCAAGTCAGTGAGTAAACAGAGATTTTATTGATATTCCAGTCACGCTAACATTATCATGGAAAATCTAAATTCTAGTAATTTATAAATCAACTGTCACTCACTCGTGAGTTAAGTGATTAAGAAGACAAATCTTTGCTCTCAGTTATTTGTTGTCAGAACTTTTATTTGAAGAAATACTTATATTTTTCGCATCCCAACTCTACCTATGTAAGCCTTTGACTGCCGACTGAAAACTGTTGAAGGAAAATCTTCAGTTAACGTAGGCCACCGGTGACCTACGTTAACGTTTTAAGTCGGCTATTATGACATCCATGACAAAAGACGTTGTGTTATTATTACAAATTTCTTTTATCTTGCCGTTATCACATGGCTAGTTAAAAATACACATTAACCAAATAAATTATTTTTATATTAACGCGCTGATTTATATACATGCTAGACACCAAACCAGACTAAATGTACACACTACAATATAGGAAGGCTTAATATTCTAAAGTGGATTTCAAACAAGTACTTGTAAGAGCTCTAAAATTTCCTTGTAACATCAAATTTTCTATTTACGAATGCATTGAACCGCTTCCTACATTTCTTCAAGAGCCCACTTACGATGCATTGAGGAGCAAATCACCTTGGTCATGGCGGTAATATTACCGCTAAACAGTCGATACTTAGTAAATAACCTTCATCAATTAGAATAATATTCTTTTTAATGTTCAAGATCAGCTGCGTTTATGAAATTTTACCTAATAATTATGGGTATAAACTTCGTTTTTCGTCAACCAAAAGTGTTTACTACAAACAATAATAATTTATTGTAATTTTAATTCGAAAGAGTGGACAAAATAATGTGCACCTATTCTTAGTTAGTATTATAAGCTAGATGGTATTGTTTAAATAGAAATCATTATTATTCTATCGCACTTGCGTTTCTATCATTCGGCCACTGGCCCTTGGGTACAACGATGTAATTAAAAATCATTAGTTTTCGGACTCAGGAACTTCTAACAACGAGGCTGTTTTAAAACTGAAATTATGCACAAAATCTTATCCTTTGTCTTGTATTAACTACTAAGACTAATGATAAGGCACGACCACACTGCAAAATTATTTAGGTAATATTATGTTTTGTATTCAAAACACGTTGTTTTTTGTTTCAATAAAGCCGTAGTAAGTAATTGTTCGTACATCAGATGTGTTAAATCTTTGCAAGGAGAAGACACGTTTATACGTTCAGTGTAAAATTTTCGGTGTTGAATATGCTGACGTAGTTATTTTGCCTGAAACTATTTCTATCTTGACACATTTCTTGGAGGTTCATAGAAAAATCAAGGTATGTGTTGCTATAATAATCAATCAATAATGAGAAATATTTGTAAAACTGATCTAAGTGAGTCATAAAACTACAGTTGATTGGCAAGGATAGTTTTAAAAGTTATAGTTAAATAAACATACACTAAATCTTATCTTTATCAATTTATTTATTTATAGTAAAAAGCTACAAGCAATGTTGATATACAAAACTCGAAAACATGTAATATATAACAGACTTTAATGAGTTTAACGATTCCTCAAATAAGCTTAAATGAACGAATTTAAAAAGAAAACCAATAATAGCAGCTTAAATAGTGCCATAAATAATCATAAATGGATATAATATCGTGACAAATTTATTTTATTATAAACACAAAAAGTAGAAGTGTCATCCGAAGCTAATCATCATAAAGTATATATAATTTATTGATGATTGTAATTTGAGACTACTACATATAAATGTTAGCAAATTACAGATCATGAGCCGCTTTTTGTGGTATATATAACTATGCTAAAGTGAGGCTAAATCGGTATATAATATGATGTTCATTTGCATATGTCTATCACCAACCCGATCTTAAATATTTACATGTGCAAAATACTGCAGGTTTTGAAGCAGTATATTCAATTTTCAAACACGTGTTAGATTAATTCAAATTGGTAGGTAATATACATAGACCGATACTCTTACCATCATTTTCCTGATTTTGGCTGTAGTATAAAATAGTTAAATAAAGATTAAAACTGTAAATTTAAATGTAAAAAATATGATTTATACCGTTAGTGTCTGAATTTTTAGAATAAGTAATAAAATACCTACTAATTTAATTCAATATCCTATCTATGTATATTCACCGTGAACAAATCATTCATAATTATATGATTTAATTCATTCTCAACTTGAAGTTTTTCTGATTTTGTAGTGATCATATGACATCTGACCTCTACGACCCAGTTGAACCACATTTAAACTCGTGCTAAGGATAGTCCAACAAACCGATGCAAACATCTACAATCATTTGCGGTTTCCTAAAACGTTACCCATTGAGTGAAAAGGAATAGGTAACTCCTAAAGTTTTTTTTAAGGGGGGAAAATCTTCGAATGACTGCTCAAGCCTGGGTGAGGCGGGAGGGAATGTCAGACTCTTTTTGACTAAAAACCACCCCATTTATTCTCCTGCACTTCGAGCCGACTCTGAATCGACATCAGCCCTAACTCCTAAAGTATAGGTTCAATATTAATTGAACCTATACTTTAGGAGGAATAATAAGGAAAATGTTGACTACTTCGTGTATTTTTTTTCATCTAAACATACATGAAATTTTACATAAATCTAATCTACTCCAGTTGCCATTAGAATATACAAAAATATGCATAAGTCAAAATTAGACATCGATCAGTGTTTAAGGAAAAATTTTGTGCAAAGAACTAGAATAGAGATAGCATTTTCCGACGAATAACAAGTAGCCTAGACAAGATGTTAATCACTATTGTAGTACCAAACTATTAGTTGGACAAATACATATTACGTGTACTTCACAACACTCTCATGGTAAGTGATAAAATAAACACATTGAGTGGGGGACGAATGAACTGAAATCAATCAAACTTGTACTTATAATTTTAGTTAATTGAACTATGAATACAATTGCGTAAATGTTAGTAAATACTTAAGTTACTAATACACAGTACAAATTCTGATTGCTAATTGCAGATATACAGTCAATACACAGCTTTGTACGAGACAAAACAAACATGTTTAAAAAAAGTGATTAGAATAACGTATGGCGAATTCGTAAGTACGTATATGTGAGTAGATGTATCAAAGTTGCCTAAATTAATATCTCCTCTTAGAGGTTCTATAGCAATGTACATTTACATTTCGTCTTTATTTGAGTATTTTTTTATTATTTGAGTGACTTTGATATATATGATATAAACACATATTAAAATTTATTACCAACAAGACACTAGCCTCCACATTTTGAGTCTTCTATAAATATTCGCTGCGGGAGCACCTCCTATTTCGTCCAGGTTAGTGCTCCTTTCAGGGTGATGACAATAATATTAACTCTTCTCTGCATCACCCAAAGGTCAAACTGGGGGAAAATGCCTGCGACATTAAGTTTTTTTTTATAGCATAAGCCGGTAAACGAGCAGACGGATCACCTGATGGTAAGCAATCGGCACCGCACATGGACCACCCGAAACACCAAGGCGTTACAAATGCGTTACCGGCATTTTGGGAATTGGGAATTTGAGGATTGTGGAGGATTCAGTGATACGGGAGACTAGGGAGAGGGGTAATTGGGCCTCCGGTAACCTCACTTACACGACGAAACACAACGCAAGCATTGTTTCACGTCGGTTTTCTGTGAGGTCGTGGTATCACTCCAGTCGAGCCGGCCCATTCGTGCCGAAGCATGGCTCTCCCACAATTGAAGTCCACCTTATCTAAAGTTTGTATTTTAAGCTTTCTAAAAAATAGGAAATTACGTGAAGGTGGATATTAACACATACATTTGGATGTAGTGCTTAGTAAACCTCTGCAGCCTTTCCTTGAAATTCTATTTAACATAATAGAAACGATATTGATCAGCTAAAGCTTTACAATTCATGCTGTTAATATCTTAGCAACAACAGCTACTGTTTTATCCCAGACATGATCCTTTGACATCGTAGATCACAATTACATCTAATTAAAGACATATCGTGACAATAAGACCACGATTGTGGAGTCCGGAAACAGAAAGATCCAATAAAATATGCCCATAGGTAGAATAGTAACGATATCGATTGTCGCAGTGCCTATCTGTACTAGCCAGAAGTATTAATAAATTACGTAGACCGAAGAATCGGCGCAGTCTCGTGCGAACTCTTGCGCAACAGGTCGCTAGACGGCCCGAGTTAACACACAGATTACGACCAAAAAAGGTAAGTCTATAATAGTGTGACAATTAATGCAACACTCTCATCAAAACAGTTTAATTGAATCGTTTATTTCTTTAAATACCTATTTACAAACATTTTACGATTATAGATACTTATTTCTGTGTCTCCTTACCCGTACCTCTATCGTAATAGTGACAGCCCTTTCTTCCTTTTAAAATTAACGTTAATTGAAATCTCGATATCATTTAAACGCTTTTTGAAGCGTTTGCAGCTGATAGGCTTTCAGCATCCATAAAACCTTTGAGCCGCGGCAAGAATCTCTGCGCTTCTGAGTCATAAATAACGCGATAAAATTGAATTTTATTAAGTGTATTAAGTATAATTGCAACAACCATTAAGTACAAGTGCAATTTATGTGTAATTAACTTTATGTCTAATAAGTAATAAATAGTAAAATTTGAAATTTATTTATGTTAATTGTATGGGAGTTAACTTACTGTGACATATTGACGACCGTGTCCTCCTTGTGTGTTTAACTATTTCATTGTTAAATAAAACAAACATTGTAAATTTGTAAACAACAACTATAAACTTATTTGTAAAGATACTTAAAAGTAGGTTGGCAGTAAAAGCATTAATATTTCTAAAAATTGTCAACTAGTTATTTATTTGAAAACTTTAATAGATTAAACAGCCTATTGCAACGAGGATAATTGGAATCGTAGTCATATATGTATTCAATATTAGAGATAAAAAAACAGAGTGCTTAAACTTAAATGAAAAATATATAAAACAACTTATTGTTTTGGTGAAACTTATTTCACCTAAAACTCAAATTCAAGACTTAACTCGGTGTTATTTAATACGATACTGATCTTCCGTTAAAAAGCTTTGAATTGAAGTTTAACTATCTTTAGATGCCAAAGAATATACCTGTATGTATTTTAAAAATAGTATCAAAGTCCATGGAAACAAACTAACATAAAGTGTAAGTTTGAGTTGTCCGGATATTAACTATTTAATCTTTTACACGGTACAGCGAAGTTCATAAAATTAACATTTTTAATACATTTTGCGGCCAACTTCTACCTCTCTAGACTATCACGTTTTAGTTTCTGAATGAATAATAGATGTCGCCATATTTCACATTGACCCGATGACCTCACGAACTTTTAAGTGATTATTTCATGGTCAACTTATTTCATGTTTGTCAAAATAAGTTACTAAAATTGTTGCCAGGGTACGTTACTCTACATAGTTTTATCCAAGAAGTCTCCACCTACTTGTTTGATCATTAAATGAAGTATCGAAGTGTTAGTTTCCATTCGTTTATTCCAAAGATACCGTGGTAAGTTGTCAATAGCTAAATATTAGCAAATAAGTAGTCACTTAGCAAAGATTCATTTTATTAGTATCATATTTTAAGACATATGAGGTAAAGGCAGATAAAACCATTTTAAAATGTGCACAAATTAATGGTCGTGCTCAACTAATCGTGGCTAAGTATTAATAGTATAATAATAAATAGCGCAATATTATTGCTACCTCAGAATTTATAGCTTATATGAACAAAGCCTTATATAAGCATTGTAAAGCAAATAATAAAATACAATAAAATATAAATTATAAAGGTAATAAAAATCATAACACGAAAATAAAACGTTTAGTACATGTATTAGAAAAAATGTTAATGTTGTATAATATATAATGTTTAATATACTGATTAACATTAATTTAAATTTTCCACCGCACACTCAATAAAAAATATGACAATGAACCTCCTTATCTCATATAAATCCTCACACTTTCACGTGTTTGAGGTCATAAATTATTTCTACTTATATTTATGTCTTTGACGAAATAAATAAAAAACATTTGACATAAAAACTAGCCCAGCAGGTGTTAATAACATCCGCAAAATCAAATAATAAAAATACTACCAAGTTAACAGATGTAATAAATGGAAAAAACTGTAAGAGATTTTAACGGTTTCCTTTTAATAATTCGATATAAAGTTCCACAAACATGAATAAATCGTAGAAAACTTCTAACTGTAACTACGATAGCCCGCGGCTCGCCCCGACTTTAAACAAATAGTAATACATCCGTCGATACTAAGATTTACATAAATACTCATTAGTAAAACCTAAACGTGAAAACTTCATTACAGTTTATAGAACTCATAGATCTACAATCACATCGCCATTAAAGAAAACTGATAGGGCTCTGTCGCCCTTCTGTGGAGTCTATATTTTAAGGACTTCAAGAATAATCGCTTTACTCAAGAAAATTGACAAGTATTATGACTACTGCTTCTAGATCCGATTCACCGCTAATACGTAGTCTTATCACATACTGAACAGTACCCATAAACAATTCCGAATGAATTTAGAAATTACAAACATTGAAGGAATATACATTAATCGATTTTTATCGAATTGCTATAATATCATTTACATTTTTTAACTCATATAAAAGTACCACTTACACTAAACGAAACGCGTCACCACTATTTATAACATGCATTTTAAATCCACTGAAAACATAATTTATAGTGTAACAAGCTTATATAAATTAAAATTAAATAATCAAGATACATTCTCATAAATCTTATCGTTTGCAAATGAGACCATTATCATTATCAACGTCTTAATAAAAACATTAATTTAAATTAAAATACATTCATAAGAACACTAAATTAAACTATAAAATCCGTATCATTTGTCGATATGCACATAAATCTTCGAACCTAATCTGTAACAGAAGCTTACAAAACGATCTATATTTTAAATCACGTCATTAATGTAGCTATAAAAACTGTTGTTTGCATACATATCACAAAACGGTGTAAAAATTCTTCTACCATACATGTTTAATGAAATATCTTCCTAGAGGTGTAAAACTACCCGATTTCACTTGTATAAGTACAAATAAATATCATGTCATCAAAAGTATGAAAAAATTAAACTTGTCCAACTTGTTTAGTTTTTAATGAAGAAGGATCCTTGTGACAACCACACTACCGCTCTGTTACGATAATGAACAAATGCCCACACGAGATTCATTAAAATATACAATTATTTTTTTTATATTTCAAGTAATAAACGCCTTCTACCAGATAATAAACTTTGACACGGATTTGAATAATTTTTAATTCATATTTAGATTTTTACAATGGTTTTAATATCGGGACCTTTAAAAATATCGTAAACTCATTTCGATGGTAATTAAAATACTAAAATAATGAACGTTATGTTTTATATTAAAAGCATTTTGTTTTTACGAGGTACCGCTAACCCAGAAATCCACGGGCACAATTCGTATGTTAATAAAAAATAATGTGATATTTATTCAATCTATTGTTTTTATGATATTTACATAATGCTAACATCATAATACAACTCGGAATAGTGGTTTAACAATAAATATTAAAAAATATTTTTCAATTTTGATAAAACGAGATAACGAGTTAGTTGCATAGAAGCTTTCGGTATCATACAGATATTTTAAGCTCACACAATCGACAACTAAAATGTAAACAATCATCACTTTCCATAAATGATGTCAAATGTAACACTTTCACTGGCTTTTTTTTTTTTTAAGGGGGGAAAATCATCGAATGACTTCTCCCGCCTGGGTGAGGCGGGAGGGAGTGTCAGACTCTTACTGACTAAAAACCACCCCGTTCCTTCTCCTGCACGTCGAGCCGGAGCCCCGGTTACCCGTTAGGTTCTCCGCGACTCCGAATCGGCATCGGCCGTATTGGCCCCATCTGTGGTGGTCTGATGGCTCTTTGAGGCGCGCGCGGAACGCGACGCGCCGTACGCTCGGGTCTGTTTCTGGTCGGACGGGGAGCCACCCATGCTCGCCGTCCGCAGGCCCGCGCTTACGGTGGCCGGAGATCGTCTCGCGATCCCCGACGCCCGGTGTGTCCTTCGCGATGGCTGGGTCGCGAGGAGGCAGCGCTTCGCTGCCTCACGCGTCTCCTCCTTAGCTAGCATGACTGCTTCGCAAAAGGAGGAGACGGCATCCAGTCCCCCTCGCTCCGCATCATGGCCTGCACTAGGCCCGGACGCGAGAGATCGCCATCGCCGATCACTTCCCTGAGGACACGGCGGTGCTCAGCCCACGAAGGGCATTCTCCCACCGTGTGTTCCACCGTGTCCTCAGGGCGGTCCTCGCAGTGATGACACCCGGGCGTTTCCTCCCGCCCCATCAGACACAGGTACCTCCCGAAAGTTCCATGTCCGGTGAGGACCTGCGTCAGGCGGTAGGTGAGGACGCCGTAGCGTCTCTCAAGCCACTCCTCAAAGAGGGGACTTACCGCTGCGATGGCAGCGAGCCCAGCCCTCGGTTGCGACAGTCGTTGCTGCCATTCCGCCATGAGATCGCGCCGGAGCTCATCCCGCCACGCACCTATTTGGCGCGGCAGCGGGGTTTCGCCCCGGCGACGTGCCTCCGCGCGCATGCTGTACACGCGCGTGAGCACCTTCGCCTCCAGATCCCACGGCGGTAATCCGGCAAGGAGGTTCGCCGACTCCCCAGAGATCGTGCGGTATCCGCGGATCATTCGGATCGCCATGACCCTCTGTGCCATGAGCAGCGTCCGAGCGGGACGCCGCAACAGGTTTGGCGCCCAAACAGGGGCGCCGTAGAGGGCCATGGACCGCATACTTTCACTGGCTACTGTAACAAGTCATGTTACAAAATCGGGCGTCATGTCATATGTATACAACAAGACTTCCTAACATCTTGACTAATTGACGTCTAATTATAATATACGACAGCTGTCGTGAGTTAATTAATAGTTCATGTTGATGACCTAGCGACAGGTTTCTTCTTGTAAACATTTATATAAACTGTCTAAGTTCACATAGATATGTATCTCGAGTTCACGTTAATTTAACGCAGATTAATTAAAAAATACCAATATGTAACTTAATAGCTTATACTTTGAGTCAAATTAACTTAACTGGGATATATTTATTGGCCCGCAGCTTTATTAATAAATTAGTTTCGCTTTAAATTCATTTATTATTTTATTAATTGCCTTTTTAACTTGTTCGCGGAGTAATTAATATTAAACTTACTAAATTTTATTAAATTTTGATTGTAATATTTATTAGTGATTTGCGTTAGTTTTTGGTATAAAATTACATAAGTATTTTTAGAATACAAACAACAAAAATTCCGAAAGATAGCTATGGAAAGTTTTGGACCATTCTAGCAAATTAGATACTAACTATAATAAAGTTATCTTTTGTATTTTGTATATTCTACAATAGACTTTACGAAATTGAACACAAACACTCCTCTGGTGTTGCGAGTATCCATAAGCGGTTCCGATTGCTTACCATCAAGTGATCGATTTGCTCGTTTACCGGCAGTCTCCCACAAAAAAATATATATACCTACTTTGAAAACCCTAGATTGAAAATATCTGAAGAAAATGACACTGGAGTCATTTGAAAAAAGAATATCCCAAAATTTACTAGTAACTATAAATATATTCATAACTATAAATCTGTATATTAGTCAGCCTATCTAAAAAGTTTACCAAACGTGTTATTTCACTGAACAAATACGGTGGTGTATGTCCTTATGATAAAAAATTATCATATGTCAATATAGTAGTTCCGCCTGACTTGAAATCAGTGTTTGCTCAATTAATTGCAGATGTCTAAGCAATTTTTAAGTTGAAAATGTAAAAAACAATATTCTAAATAAAACACAGGATACTAATGTATTTATTTTAAATGTTAAGGTCATAGTCTTGTTTAGCTATTATTAAAATACTAAGTAAAATTAATTACTGAATTCAATATGAACTGTGCAGAATCTTCAGTACATCCCAGACTTGAAATTAGTTCTATTTGTCAAATTCTAAATTGACTTTTTACTAATGATCTGACCGTCTTTGCTTAGTTAATTAATAAGGATATTTTGTATGAACTTTACAATAAGAAACACTAATCGTTATTGTATCTGTATGCAAATTTTTACAAAACGTTTCTTGAATTAAGTTGGTCTCAACGTGTACACTGTGCATAATATAACCTGTGAAAAGTAAAACTTATTTTTTTATAGAGGTATATTCTATTATTTATCATAAAACTTACAGTCGTGGTGGCCCGGAGGTTTAAGACGCCCGCTTCTCGTGCATGAGGGTGCGGGTTCGAAACCTACCAACGGCAAGTACGAATGTGACTTTTTCCGAGTTATATGTACTTTCTAAGATTATTTAGACACCACTGACAAACGGTGAAGGAACGGTGAATGTAATTTCTAATTATAAGTTTAAAATAGCCAACCCGCATTGAGCAAGCGTGGTGATTAATACTCAAACCTTCTCCGTGTGAGAAGAGGCTTTGCTCAGCAGTGGGCATTTATAAGCTGTTGGTGATCATTAAACTTGTATTGTGAATTCGAATTACTGTTTAACGTAAATTCTACAAAACGATCTAAATGATACTTAGAACTAGATTATATTTCGGAAGAACACAGAGGTTACTTTTTATCCAAGATTATATTTTATTGTAAATTAGTAATTACCCATAATTGAAATTATGGGTAATTACTAATTTACCATAAAAAACCGTCTATTATTTTTCTAATTCATAATGAAAACTGAGTTAATAAAAGTAGAAATGTTGTTCCAAAGCAATTTTTCTAAAGTAAAATATTTTTGTAATATACCTCTAGAAGCGTTGTTTAATATTTATAAGCACTGAATTAATAAGGAATGACCATTTAAATTAATTATTGGACATCATCTATAAATTAACGTTAGGTGCGGTACATAGTTTCATGTTGTCCACAAATTAATTACAAACCTTAATTAAGGGTAAACAAAGGTGACCTAAATATAAGGATATATAAGGACCTAAATATAAAACCAAAATATAAGGTTCAAAATCCCATATAAGTCGAAATACTCGTGTAACATGTAAAACAACAGGTGTGGGCTTAAGAAGCAGTATTTTATAATTTACTTTAGTGCTATTTTATTTGACAAGTTTAAAATTACGTCACCTATTTAGTACGGGCATGATTTACGCGAAACTTAGTAAGGATGGGTATGGGTATATGTGTTGTATATCCTTGACATCAAGTTCCGTTTTAACAAATGACATAATGTATAAGAAGCTAATACTTAACACTTATTAAACGTAAGTGTATTGATATTAAATGCCAAGGAGCTTCTGTTGTATTCGGAATGTGAAAAATTTTTCGGTACTCATTGACGTAATTATTTATCTAATTCAATAGCAACTATTCTTATGCATTTGTCAAGGTTACTAAAAAAAAAAAAACGTGGATCTATTAGTTTAACTATAAAATATTTTTCCATATACCTAAACGTGTTTTGGTAGTGATCACTCGGTTGTTGACCGAAGGGATTATTATTTAAATTTGTTTCTATGGTTTTCTATATTATTTTTAGGAACACTGATACTTTGTTATTTTGTTTATATTGAATATACATACTTACTAATACTCTTGTGCTTCATAACTAACAATTGTTATGAAAACAGTTATGAGTACGCTGTTCAATATGCCAAGCCTCCGGTCTGACCCCGCAAATACTTTTTTAGTTACAGGGATAGGTCTATTTTTAAATACAACCTACAATTAAATACCTACTGCAAATTGTTGATGACCAATTGGTGGCTTGCTCGTCCGCGCGTTACTTAAGTATCCAGTGGAAAACCAGCGCAAGGCTTTGTCTTGTACATGCTGAACTGGTCTCATTTCACGGTAGATCTGTACATGTCACTGTTTTTTAGCGTGGAATAAAGTTTTTTTTATCTTCTTACTCGTTCAGTACTGGTTTAGTACATGGTGTTACTGTATCAACTATGTCTTAAGTTTAAAATCGTTCATAAATTTTATTTTCTGTTTCAGATGCAACACATACAAAGACTGCGGCTAACAGCAAGCATTATACTATGCTTCGTGCTTCAAGCCCATGGTGCTGATAAGTACACTGACGAGAATAGACCGTATGAATTCGGTTTCAAGATCGATGGACAACAGCATAGGCATGAATCTAAAGGTAAATATTTTTAGTGACAATAAGAAAATTATAAATCAGGCTACGATTACGACTTGAGAATAGGACCCACAGGCGTTCAGTTTTACATAAATGTAGAAATATTTAATACTATGTCCATAATTAAAATTAAAATCCGTTCGTTAGTCTCGCTACAACTCGAGAAAGGCTGAATCAATTTTGGTAATTTTGGTCTTAAAATATTCGTGGAAGTCCAGAGAAAGTTTAAGGCGTAAGAAAAAAAATGTTGGTGAAACAAAGTTTGTTGGGTCAACATATAAAAATGTTTGGTTAAGTTCTGTCTCTCTGATCTCCTTCGAAAAAAGCCGAAAAATAATACAAATTCTATAAAAGGCAATGTTCTTTACGAATTTACGAAAATGTCTTGTATAATTTTAACATTTTTCATCCAAGTTACGTTAAATTTAGACCACTATTAATGGAAAACATGCAATAAAAATTGAATTAATTACACTTAAATTCATATGAATAATGGTGCTAAACTGCATTTAAAAGAAATAAATGTCAATTTTATCTTCCTAATTAAGAAATTATAAGTACTACTTATATTCTTAATTGTTTATTTATACTCGTCGATTTTTATAAAAGATTCAACGGCAATTCGATACTTTTCTGAATGTGTCACGTGCAAATCGCAATATTTTATGTGATGGCTTTTTTTGTTAACACAAAATTCATAATTCAGTTTCTGATAATATAATAATCTTGACACATATGTATAACGTATGGTTTAAATATTCATTTCCTAGTAAATTAATTCTCGATCGATATCAACACGCTTGAAAAAGCAGGTACCTATCTCAAAGTTTCTCCAGATCATCGTTTTAATAGACAATGTTACAAGGTCACAAAATCCTCACGTGTTCTTATAAATACTCAATTTTATTAATCATCATATTGTAAATACCTGTTATAAACAAAATGTCAGTATCCTTATAATGGAGAAATGCTAATTTTCTATGCGCAAACAAAAACGCAAAAAATATCACAAATGTTGGTTATCATTCAAACTTACACCACTTCTATATTTTCAGATAAAGATGGGATCATCATGGGGGAATTCGGTTTCGTCACTGCCGACGATGTCTACCACGTCACTGTGTATGCTACAGATAAAGAGGGACGCTTCAAAATATTATCCATGAAAAATATTCATTTAAAATCATGTAAGTTTATAAAATGGTATTTGCTGTAAAATAAGGTCGATGAAACAAGATAATTTTGATTGTTTGCTTAATTAATGTAATTATCTTATACAAAATACTACCTGCTGATAAATTAAAATTTCATTTATATCCATTCCAGCTGCCGCCTCGGGTTCACTATCGCCTACTTCAGCAAGACAAGGCCATGCTCTACCTTTACCACCAGCATCTGTACAAACATCAGCGGTATCTTCCGTGGTTCAAACACCACAACCCGCAAAAGCATATAAACCAATATCGTTGGAACCGCCTGGCAGATCTTGCTCATCATGCAGTTTGCCAACGACCACTACGCGTGCCCCACCACTAGCATATAACCAAGTTTCGAATAATAACAACATTAATTCTCCAAGCCATTTCGGTGCAATAGGTTCTAGTCCTCAAAATCAGCAGCCTTCCCTTTCATCACCAGGACAAAGTAATGCACAAAGTAATCAGTCATATGGTTCTCAGGGCGGTCAACAAAACTACCCGTCAGTTCAACCAATCTATCCCCAACAGGGACTCGTCGCCCCAGACGCTGTGTCAACATTTGCTGCCCAACCAGGCCCAGGAGGACAAACCTATCAAGGATCAAGTCAAGGGGTATCAGGAGCTCCCAATACTGCCAATAGATTCTCAGAAGCAGGAGGTTCTCTACCTGCGAGTCAGAATACTGAAGGAACAACAGGACAAACATTTTCAGGAGAACAAAGCTCTTTATTTGGTGGTTATAATGGAGCTTCTGGAAGTCCTCAGCAAAATGGAGGTTTTTCAAATCCTCAGCAAAATGGTGGTTTTCCAAATCCCCAGCAAAACGCAGCTTCAGCAGGCCCTCAACTTAATGGAGCTACTGGTTCTAATTACGCATCTGCTGGACCAAGTTCTTATGCTCAAGGAGGAGTTGCAGGGCATCTCCTTCTGCCGGTAGAACCTCAAAGCAATATAACCCTGAACAACAAGTTGGCTCAGGATCTAATGGTTCACGAGGACCTGGGTCTGCGAATGAACAGCCTGGTTCTGCTAAGCCTACGCTATTTTCAGCCCAAATGCAAATAGTTGATAAGAACACTGACATTCACGCACTCCGGCCTGGTGAACAGAAAGGATTGCCACCGGGTCTAACTCAAGGTGATATGACACAGCTCTTGTACACATTCAACTACACAGTTGGTTTCCACGCTCACTTTGAGGAGGGCTATACAAATGGAGTCAAAAAGGGATATTATTATGTAACTGGAAGGAACGGTGTCCGAACTAGGATTGACTATGTAGCTGATGATACAGGTTTCCATCCAACAGTTTCACAGGAGGTTCTCGACTTATTGTCCGAAGAAGTTCCTAAACCTGAAACTGAAAAGGACGAGAAGTACGGCCTTAAAGGCTATGAATTCAAATGGTTGTATTATCCTGTTGAATCAAAAAAGCGTTAGTACGTCTCAAATCATTTAAGCTACATTAGACCTGATCTTCACAAAATCTCTTTTAGTTTCAAGAGGCAAGGCCTCATTGGCTTATTTGTAGAGCTTTACTATAATTAACTATTAATTTTAGGCTAGATTTATTCTAAGTCTCTGAAAGTATTACTATTAACTGTAATTTTAACTTTGTTTAACGTAGTACACTGCCATGTAGCTGCCATATAGTAGTGATCACCAAAAACCACTATCAGTAGCATGTTAAGTTCATAGAAAACCATATGTAGACACATGTCATAGCAAATTGTATAATAATATGTTTAAATGTAAAAAAGACACATAATAATAAATTTAATCGAAAAAGATATACCTACAGTGTGTTTCATTAATAACGTCTTTGCAAAAAACTTTGAATTAACATTAGTATTTTTCCAATTAAAAAAAAGATGGATTTGTCTAATAGTAAATAACACAGAGGCACAGGTTTTGTTCCCATCTCTGGTAGGACTAGGTATATGTTAATATTTCTATCAATAACCATCAAAAATAATGACAATCCATAAAATCTGCATAACTTTGTTACCAAATGGTAATATATTCGTGTGATTCATCAACAGATGTACAAATCTGATTGATTTTTGTTTTCAAACCAGTAACGTAATGAATCAAAACTATATTTAAAAACTTAGGAAACATGATAGTGGTTCTCTAGTTAGATCGCATTCATATGATAAAAGTATGAACGCGTACTACTGGGTTGTTTAAAAAAAATCTCAGCAGATTAGCACGGAGTCTAATCATTAATTTATTTAAAAAAAAAAAAAAACATATATTTATTATCAAAGTAATCAATATAAATAATACGTTAGTCCATTAATACGGGGCCCATGTTCATCCATATATGTACATGTGGACCCCCTATTATACGAGACTCATAACATAAATTGTTACATTGTATAGTGGAATTGATTGCTGTAATATGCACGTCTGTTACATTGTATAGTGGAATTGATTGCTGTAATATGCACGTCTGCCTATCCCTTCTGGGAAAAGATGATGGCGTGATGTTATGTTATCAATGCAGATGATTCATTTAGATCATTACATTTATCTGTTAGCCCCATCGATTAAATAGTTTGCATGAAAAAAACAGAAAGTCCCCATCCTTACTAATTCTTATCAAATTCTTTAAAGGTCTAGTCTTATTATCGCTCCAGATTTAAATGTTTTAGGCATGAACTATTTCAATAATCATATTTATCAACTAACACTGAGATATTTGACATACATGAGAGATCAGTAGCTGTACAACATAAAGTTAAAAAGTTAAGTTGAGTCAAGCTTCCCAGTTAAATATACCTTCCTTAAAAATATACAGCTTTATTTCAATAATTTGATTTAACATAATAACAATGACATTTTCCTCCCTAAAGGTTATGGTGCATATTAGTAAATTCGTACTGACCCACTTTTTGCCAGGTCTCTTATAGTAAATGTCACTTTACTACAGTTACGAATCCCGTAAACATTATTACTAAGAAATTACGAAAAACAAAAAAAAACTAATAATAATCTTGGAAGATTTACTTTCAGGAGCTCTACCTTTATTGATTCATGATTTTTATACATTGTTTATTCCGTGAGGCTCACTAACGCCATCTACCTTACACCAGACGCACTGCAAACATAATGATTCAATACGTTAAGTTACAATATGTTGTTACATAGAACTATTGGTCTCTACATGATTTTTCGCTAGCTGATGATAGATGTCAGTATTGTGACACGTACCTATTATTATTGTTGTTGATATTGGCCGAATTGATCATCATCAAATAATGTTTAAGAAGCTGTTAAATTCATAGGTTTCTGTAAAAACATTATAACATCGAAGCTTCATACCCGAACAAATATAACATTGTCTAATTACTTTAGTTGTTTTTAGTCAATCTCGTGATCGAACGCGAAACCTAATTTTGTAATTTAATTTACGAACATTTTGTTTGTATCAATTAGGATACAATACATAGATAGGATATGTATATACCTCTACATATATTAACCTAATACGTAACCTGGTTTCACAAAATGATTTTTGAGATTCACATAACGGTTTTCACATTGTCAGCGAGAACATGGTGAACAGAAAATATTAGGAAAAATTATTTTCCTGCAAAACTTTTTATTCTGTGACTGCATGAGGTCAAAAGGTTACTGACCGCCTGGTATGATTCTTCAGTCCAATAATGAATTACGTCTCACTAGTCTCAGTGTTATCGTGTATTCTAAAATGACGTCAGGTTTGTCCCCTAAAACATTATGTAACGGGATAAATGTAGGTGCTATTTTCAGCATATGTAGTTTCGTAGATACTTCTCTTAGCCTTTCGAAGAACAAAATATGAAGAAGTAACTTCACTTACTTACTTCTACTACTTAGTTCTTAGTATATTTCAGTTATACCTGAATACAAGGTGACTAACAACAGGTGCCCATACTAATTAAGAATGAATTATATGACGTAAATGTACTTTTTACTATCTTCTCATGTACAGCAGTAAATACAAAGTGTATTCTAACTGATTGGTTATCCAGTATTGACTCATTTGTTTTTAAATAGTTAAATCTAAACTTAATGTTCGTTTTACTATGAGTCATAATTGCTTGTGACAAAAAAAAGTCCGTCAAATGGATTAACCAATATACAGACTTCCTTCTATTTAAAAAAAAGTTAGGTTCGTGATCATTTTGACCGGCACCGTGATCGTTTTTAAAACATATTTTTTATTTGATATATTTTTGTTTAAGGAAACTAAGTAGTCACTTCATACTCATACATATCATAGGATATTGGGGATTTTTATACGTGTAAACGTAAGCACACGTTACATACGATGGACGCAGAAGATGCGTCTTTTTATACCTATATAAACTAATGTTATTTACCTTGTGTAATGTACATAGAACCTACATCCTACATGTCGTTAGTGTTACAATTTAGATCGATATATAGAGGTATATACATTTATGCATTAATAATTATTTATTATCTAAAAATAAAGGAACATATCAATGTAGGTCTATCCTACTTTGTATTACAGACATAGGTAAGTAGTCATTCAAATTAATTTAATATTTAAGGAACAATTAGGTAACAAACATCGGGAACTAAATCAAAGGCTTTCACATTTTTTACAACCGAATAATATGGGATTAAGTTATTAAGAAATAAAAACTCATAACTCACAGTTTTTACGTCTCTCATTTCCTTAATCACTTTACATAGTCTCGTATAATACTAGCTTATACCCACGATTTGAGTCGCGGAGAACCTAACGGATAACCGGGGCTCCGGCTCGACGTGCAGGAGAAGGAATGGGGTGGTTTAGTCAGTAAGAGTCTTACAGTCCCTCCCGCCTCACCCAGACGGGAGCAAGCAGGCATTCGATGATTTTCCCCCTTAAAAAAAAAATAATTCCCACGATTTCGTCCGCGTGAATTTAACGTATGTCCTTCTGCGTTCTATCTACTATCTGTTATCATTAGCTTATTTCTGGACACTGCTGGATATAGGCGTCTCTAATGACACGCCACTAAGCGCTGTCTTCAGCTCTACGCATCCAATAAATCTCTTACTATAGGAATACAATATTTCCAGAAGGTCAGTAGTATAGATTAATCTCAAGAAGGTAAACAAACAAACGAACGTTTGTGTCTAATTTATTATATTAATCGAAATATACTATAGGCTACAATTATTTTATTAGTAGACATATCCTGCAAAATGTGGTCCACTGTTAAATAAAAAATCTTAACGTCCTATTTCCTTTAATTATAATAATTATGAAATAAAATTCGTAGTTTATATTAACAAGCGTGGGATTTGTTATAACTTATATCTTTAAGCAGGGGGAAGTACGTTAGTGACGTAATATTTACATTTTAAAGTCAAAAAGGTTATTGAGTACTTGGACAGGTAAAAATGTACAAGTTAATAAACACTATTTTTTAACACAATTATGATCTATTTGTATTTGGGGAATTTCAATACAACAAAAAGTTATATAAATAAGGTCTTAATTAATGTCAAAACATATTGCATGTAGTCAGTAAGTAGGTATCTATCTATATTCGAGTATTTAATGCAGTTTAATGAGACATTGAGATCTTGATTCAAATTAAAAAGGAAAAATCTAATTGTTAGTATATTTCCACTAAGTATCCTCTTGTTTGAAAAACGCGGTACTACCGAACAGTTTATTTGTAAGCACTTAGTTTTAACCCATTTTATTTATCTTTTTCAAACCTTCTTCATTTCTTTGGCAAACCCTATATTCATCCCTGTGAGCCCCAGATGTCTTTTAAATTCTGGACATCTTATTAATTTCATGCAGGTAAAACTGCAGACGGAATATCTAATACTGGTTTGCTGTATACATTAACACTAACATTATCATACGAATCGTCAACAATACAAAAGAAAACATCGATCTTAATTAATTAGATTAGAATATAATAAGTAATAACACTTACGTTGCAACTGCTGTATAAACAACTTTAAACAATTATAATAATATAACAATGCAGCTGTTTTCTATAACAATCGGACAAGAAATGACCTGCTTATGCCCCAGCGGTGATCGTGATCAAGAAATGATTCAATGGTCCCTGTTATAACTTCAGTAATAAGAGCATTGCATAAGATTTGCATTCATGAATGAATCTTTGCAGCTACTTGCAACCACTATCTCTGCGTGCTTTTGGCGGGAAGCCTTTACCAGTCGTACTAAAGCCGGCGCGTGCGCAACACGCGTTCGTTATTCAAATTTTCAAGCTCAATGCGATCGCGAACGCGACGTTTCGTCTCCTAGTCTTTTTGTTTAATTTTTTAAATGGAAGTATTGAGGACACACCTCATTTCCTATTGTAGCGATTCTATTTAAAATGGTGTGAATATGCTTTGTTAAACCATAAAAGAAGTGTTAGTTCTACTTTCTTAAACTTTAAACAAAACATATCCTAATTGGGTATTTGATGTTGGACATAATTAAGTGAAAGACGTTCATTAGTAGAAGTAAGTAGTTGACTTACGTTTCATAAATAACATGTTTATAAGATGCAGTATCTAACGTCCGATTAACCCAGCTTAAATAACAATAGGAGATAAGAATTGCATGCCCCATGACCTTAAATAACAGGTCTAACAGAGTCAAAAATTTATTACTAATATCAGAAACAAAATATCAGTTGACTCGTGACGATATTGACCAGTGCTAATTTATTTCACCTTTGCCATCTTTACACTTTAAATATAATATAATACCTGACATGTTCAAGGCATTGTGCGCACCACTCCTTGATAATCAATTAAAATATGCTACTGATATTTGTAATTATTTTGTCATCGTTTAAAAATATATTATGATAAACAATGATATTTAAATGTAAATATTTTATCTTTGAATAATGTTACCAACAAAATCTATAAAATGTAGATATTCATACTTTTTAATTCACTTCCTAAAACAGGGTATTTATAGCATAACTATTGAATGTTGGGTTAATGTTTTATATTAGGTTCGTGAGAAAATGGGACTCATAACATAAATGGTACAAAAAGAAGATCGCCAATGCAACATATGACACAAATAAAATTATTTACATATTACAAATACAATTATTTATGGACCTACTCCTTCGGGGACTTAAACACATTACAATGAATTTAATAATAACATGCATCTCTGTCTGTATATTCCTTTCGTTAATGGGCGATGTCATGTCAATTACTATTAATCAATTATTATTAATCATATCACTTTCTACTGAATAAAAAACGAACTACAATCGCCAATTAATTTCTTCATCGCTAACTTAGTATGGCAATTTCCGCGAAGTAATTACAAGAGATTATCTATCATCGTAATCAAAAGCGAATGCACTTATTAGTCAATATTACCTATACTAATATTTTTATTATTGTATTGATTTTGACAGACCATTTAGCACTTGTAATATGACCTTTTTGAAGTCCAAATGTATCAGATTACAAAAAACCTAAAATACGAAAATAATGTGTAGTAGTCTTAACAAGTACCACACAACAAGTACAACATAAAACTACATTAGCTAAATATACTTAAGGGTAGGAAAGTCATGCATCGGCACGAATGGGCCGGCTCGACCGAAGTGATACCACGGCCTCACAGAAAACCGACGTGAAGCAACGCTTGCGTGAGGTTACCGGAGGCCCAGTTACCTCCTAGTCCCTCCCTAGTCTCCCGAATCCCCGAATCCTCCACAATCCTCAAATTCCCAATTCCCAAAAGGCCAGTACCGCAATTATAACGCCTTCGTGTTTCGGGTGTCCATGGGCGACGCCGATTGCTTACCATCAGGTGATCCGTCTGCTCGTTTACCAGCTTATGCTATATAAAAAAAAACTGAAAAAATAGAGTAGGTCGATGTCGAAGTCAATGAACATTTTTATTACAAAGCTTCTCAAATTTCCAAGTACTAAGTAACACGTTTTAAAATTTATGACCGACGTATGACAATTGGTATGATCCTAGTATCATACTAGCGCCTGTCGCGGAGAACCTAACGGGTAACCGGGGCTCCGGCTCGACGTGCAGGAGAAGGAATGGGGTGGTTTCCCCCCTTAAAAAAAAAAAGTATCATACTAGCAATTAGGTAAAAGCCTAATGTTTAGACAACATACAAATCATTTCCTATGTACATACATGTAAAACCACGCGGAATTAGGCGTTACTGATAACGATTAACATAAAGGAAAATCTTGGCTGATTACGTCAAAAGTAATGATACAACAATTTTTGGCGTAGGCGCATATCTGCCAATTACACGTAACACTCAAGGTTACATTTATAAATAACATTATGCCGACGCTATTTACAAAAGGAGCGTTGTATAGGTAACTCAACAAGGGTACTCGACACCTAAAAATGCCTACGTTCAAGTACCGCATCATCAATCATTATTTCATTAACCACAAAAAATATGTTTCAAACAAAAGTCATGTCATTCAGCTGATCAGTTGAAACATAAATAACATCTTTGTCTGATTACATTAAACAATAAATAATAATACGAAAAAATGTGTATTATATTTTTGCCACAATACGTCACTCGGGTCAATGCCGAATCGCAAACGTATAAAAAAACTGTGTAAATCAACAAATACCAGAAAAGCAATAACTTTAGTTTTTTGTTACAATAGAGAATTAATTACTGAAACTGAGGAAGTACGTTTTGTTTGGCTATAATGAAAACTACACAAGCCATAGGTTCATCTCTTTGGTTTATGAAGTACGAATTTTCCGGAAGAGATTCTCACTGTACTAGTTGAACAAGAAACATCGAACCGCATAACAAAAGTATTAGTAGTGAGAAGAATGAAAATTGTGTAATTAGCCAAGTTTGGTGGTCCGATGACCTTCACTCGCATTAGAAAGAATGTTATGCCGCATATTTTTTAGACTGACAACGATAAAATAGGAAGTGCAGTTTTAGTATACAAATTGCGGTTTATTATATATTTTTGTTTGTATATTGTTTTCTCCATCTTTAAATATACCTCAATAATTCTTCTGTGAGTGTGTATGTCACTGAACTTCTCTCAAACGACTAAACCGATTTTGATGAATTTTTTTGTATGTGTTCAAGGGGATCTGGGAATGGTTTAGATTATAGCCCGGCAGATGGCGCTGCAGTCGATGTTTAGGTTATTTATCCTAAACAGCTGAACTAATTTGAATGAATTTTTGTTTATACATTCAAGTGGATATGCAGGACAACGTCTGTTGGGTCCGCTAGTATAATATAAAAAACAAAAGTAACTATAAGATTTGTAATCGTGCAATGTGACTCTATCGATAACTTGTTTTTTCTTAATTTTCCGCTGTGCTTTCATCATAATCATTCATAATCATCGAGTGGTGACCGAAAGTTACATAATAAATTATCCGATTTGAATTAGAATAATTAATATGCAAGAAAATGAAATCGTCACAAATTTTCCGATATATGCAATTTCTTCCGTCATAATATCTTTCCATCCGCGGCATTAGGTAGTCACCACGTGGTCAAAGGAAAATATAGTCATAAGTCACTATACAGCCTCCCAACTATTTGCACACATGAAAATCATACCATACGCTCCATCAATCAATCACCAATTCATGAAAGAGATGTAAAGAACCAAGTACACTCTCGCAATACAATAATAGTAAGGATAAAACAAACCCCTTTCCTACTCCTACCCTTCGAGCCGGAGCCCCAGCATCCCGTTAAGTCCTCCGCGGCTCCGTATCGGTATCAGCCGTATTGGGCCCCATCCGTGGTGGTCTGATGGAATAATAGTAAGGATAAGGATAAACATTGGCCAAATAATGTTTATATACTGTACAATTATACCCCGTAAATGCCAAAGGACTCATCTACATTACATTCAACATAACTAACTAAAAATGTGAGTAATAAATATACCTCTATCTTCTACTTTCAAGAAAACACGACGTGATACTAGAGGTACGCTGCGGGTATAGATAACACCTTTGAAAAGGGAATGACGTCAGGTCTAAGTAAGGCAAATCTAGTTTAAAATTAACATATATCGGATTTTCGCAGTTGGAAAGCCAAGTGAGATAGCCAAAGACAGAAACGAGGTAGTGTAACGGACTCGGGTAACTTATTGTGACATTTATGCAAACCTTGAACTTTCTAAGTAGGAAAATCTTTTGTTACAAGTACAATAATATGGGTGCTCCGCGAAATTTCACTTTTCTAACTTCACACTGTTAGGAGTGAATACCGGAAAGTGAAAAAGTTATTGTTGAACTTTAAAAAGGAAGAGGACTATCCAAAAATGAATTTGTTCAGAACAGAGATATTTCTGTCCAACTGATTGAATCGCACCGTTTTAAAGTAATCCAAAACCTTATAAAACCGGATTTGACATACTTTTCCGATTACAAATCTGCATAATCTTGACAAGTCACGCATCATTCCCATTCTGCTTAATGAATGCAATGAATATTCAAACTTACAATACTATAAGCAGCTAATAATTATGTTATAACAGTCCACAAAGTACTTGAATATCTGTGCAATATAGAGGTATAAGTAGGAAGCCATTTCTTTAGATCTATGCAAGAGGTAGGTAATACTTCTTGTACGCGTTATTAAGATCTCAAAATGGCTTGTATGCACGATATGGTTGAAGTGATGTAGTGTTGAGTCTGCGCAGAGTAAAAATTTTTCATGCATTATTTTGTAAGATTAATCATGCAGCTAAGTCTATCGAACAATTGTCTTTGTGCCTCATCGTTACATTTCACGAAAATTGAAAATTAAGTAAACATATTTTTTAATTTACTTTTTATTCGTAATGGGTAGTCTAAATATATCAAGACACTCCTGTTAACCTTTGGTATAGGTCTTTAATAATAATGATTAAATTGAATACGATTTCGAACTCTGTGTCATAATTAACTGAAATCTCGAGAGTTTGTACACAAGAATTTCGTTTGAAGTGAATTCGTATCTATTGTATCGATACATATCAAACTTCCTAGATAAGCCTAAATGTTACAATCAATTACCATTTTATTCTGAACTTACTGCACATTACTTTTTCAAGGTCCATTAAAATTTTGTTTTCTCACTCAATCAAATAGATCACGAAGCTATTGTGTAATTAGACCATACCTCAAACAACGGACTAACATGTAATGCGCATTATAATTAATATACATTTCCTTGATTAATATAGATTAGTTCGATAGTAGACCAATAAATCAAATTATTAACCAGTTACACCATGACATTTTTGACCGGTAAATAATATCTGTCCGACACCTACATTCTCACTTTATACCTTCACTTTCATAAAAACGAGATACGTACCAAACGCATAGTAAATTTTGTACAAAAGCTATGGAAGAAAGGACATTGCTCTGCGTCCATACATTGTTGGCCCTGGAGCTAAGAGTATCGGATAAATATGTAACTGTATTACTGATTTTACTACCTATTTAAATTGGAGTATGACTGCATTGATAAAGAAAAAAAACACAATCGAGCAATGTTCAATCAATTATATTGATTGGGCATCCCTATTTCACTTTTGACATGACATGACATAGGACTTGCGAATTTATTTATTACATTAGGCGAAGGCATTTAAGATTAGGCGAAGATGGCGATCTAATGTTATTAATTGCGTTAAATTCTATCAAAAGTACGTTTTGGAATACAGCTAGTCCGTGTTACAGATATATTTGCAACTTATATAGAGGTAATATAAGTTTTTTCTTTGGACATTGTCCTTTTAACAATTTTATTACTATGTCTCTAAATTACTTTGTACTATTTGGAGCATGTAGGTACCAATCTACGGGTCTTGGGTTAAGTTCACGTACCTAAAAGCACAGACTTATTTAAATATTTATTCAATAGGATAGACTCATCCTTGTCGGGCTCGATAAGTTTGTAGAACAATATCTTTCATCGGTTAATAAATATCTTCAACGCATTTTGAGCCTTATGAACCATAAACATAATTTATGCAATTGCGCCACTACGTGTGAATATCCGCGGTCTTGCTTACATCACTCATATATCCGATACCGAGTTATAGGAAGTGCAGTTTTTCTAATTTTATCGCTAAATTACCCCTCATTAATAATTATAATGAGGAATTAGTTTTTATTTTCATATATTATCATACGGTTTAACATTTTTTTTACTAAAATATCATATAAAAGTATCATTTTATTACTAAAATATAAATTAATATCATAACATAAAATTATGTTAAATCAGTTCACTCCGCCTGATAAGTAAATGTTTACTTTCTGGTTTTAAAGATTGTCCTTATATGTATTGTATAAATGGTTTGTTTACAAAACAATAGGTATTTTCTCAAGTTCATATTAAAGGCTCTTCGTGGCATATTGGCCTGTTTTATTAGATTCATGAATAAATTAGAACTTCACCTCATAAAACGTGCCACATCGAACAGGTTCCGATACATAAAAATTAAAAATCTTTGACACTATCTTAATTCACTGTTTTATTTAATAAACTAGTTTTAGTTAATTAATTTTAGTATTGTCACTGTAAAAGTTTGATTGCGGACTTTTTAACTTTTACTTACGTGTAATAAGTAGCTGTATTGCTTTATCGTTTTATATAAAAGTATCATACATACATAAAGTCGGTTTGATGTGTTGTGAAAGACAAACAATTATAGTTTCACAAAACTTTAAGAAAGAATAGTTTAAAATAAACTAAGAATCAAATCAAATACACACTATTCAGATACATAGTAGGTATTACCTATTATCTACAACAAAAAGTATACAGTAGTAGACTAGTAGACTGCCTCATTGGCCGAGTGGTCGCAAGTGCGACTGCCGGGCAAGGGGTCTCAGGGTCGATTCCCGGGTCTGGCAAAGTATTACTGGGTTTTTTTTAATCTCAGTAGTAGCACGGAGTCTGGAAATTTGCCCGATATATGGCAATAGGCTCACCTATTACATGGGACTCGTAACATAAATAGTGAAAAGTGGGTGTTACATTGTATAGTGGCATTAAGTGCTGTAATGTGCACCTCTGCTTACCTCTTCGGGGATAAAAGGTGTGATGTTATGATGTTATGTAAAAAGTAGTACCGCAAGAAAAATAGAAGAAAATTATTTTACTAATTTCGTATATAAACTGTAACATGCGAGAGCGAACTGCAGACTATGAGTCATCGCCGAAAGTCTCAAATGCTAAATTCTTTATAATGCTCGTCACCGCTAGAATAAAACCTTTTTAATTTTATTTCTTGCATTATTTATGTGGACATTATTATTTTTGTTTTACCTTTTTTTATATTTGACCCACAAAAGTCACACAGATAATAATTTGCAAACAAGTCTTCACATTATTTCGTATTTGTGTAGTTTTAGAAATTCTTCTACATCGTGATGAGTTTTGAAATGAGATCATTGATTATGGAAAATCGTTGTTTCTAAAATTCTTTTGAAGTAAAAAGATTAAGCTGCTTTTTAAATAATCTGTTGAACTAAAAATTAACAGCGCACTTGCAATTTTTACAGAAATTTGTTATTTTCATGGAAAAATTCGTAAATAACTTTAATTAAACTTTCTTAATTAATACCTAATGATGTATTTTATCATTGAATAACATAAGAAAATAATACCTACGAGTCAAACTACTCAGGAAACTTATGAACCGTTATATCCACTATCCACATAACACAAGGAAAATTCTTCTCCAACTAATAAAAAAGAAGAACTACATACCCCAGTAATAAAGTGCTAATGCAATAAAATAAAACAAATAGAGCGGCGTTACGAGGTAACCGCGGCTGCACGCTTACCTTACAATATCATTTTACTTCCCAACATTTCCTGTTTATCGTAATACAATCAAGTAAGAGGTATAATAATCGCCACTTTACTATTATTTAACCGAATTATTCTCACCCATTAAATAAACAAAGAGTTACAAATCATTAATTTGTTTAATTAAATGATCCGATATAAATAGCTCTTATTTTTTTAATTGTTATGAAACTATCTCATGTTTCCATTAATTCAGATGTATTGTATTTATGATTATGAGATAATTATGGAGACTCATTATAGTTAAAATGTGTATGAATCTGTTATGTAATTGTTTGGTACCTTTAAGTAGGAAGCGGTCGGAAAGTGCTGGTACGTAGACAGCATTGTTTCTCGTTTGCTTAGTCAGGTGTTTGTATTAAATTAGTGCTGTGTTTAAAGGCATTCCATGGGTCCAGATTACGTAGGAATTTACTTAGGCAAACACGTCATCGAAGTCTTTTAAACATTCACAACTTTTCGCAACTTTCGCAACTTTTAAACATTCACAGACTTTGACGATTATAGCATTTAATTATTGGAAACAGAATCGAATTAAATAGATTCATATAAACATCAATTCTAGACATGATCATGAACACTAATGCTAACGATCATCTAACAAATATAAATATTCACAAACTAGCTAACGCCACATCTCAAAAAAATCGATGCAGGTATCATAAAACGAAACAGTTTCTACGCCATATTAGCGGAACTGCAACTAACTTTAGTTCCGACGTCGATCATGACCAATCACACAAAACACACGAAATGGCCACTTGATATGCGCAGGAGGCGAGCATTTTCACTATCGTTCAATGTCCCATTGTACTGACACTTTCTATAGTAAACAACGCCATAACAGAAGGAATTTATAAATAATTACGTATTAACATTGTCGGTTATGCAAAATTGTGACTTAATCAGTACCATATAGAATAGAATCATCAGGAATTAAAAAAATAGTACAAATTAATCGGCACTAGTCTATAATTTAAGACAGACACATGTCATGTCTATTTCATTGGTAGTTCTACGTGTTATGTGGGTGAGGAATAATTGGATCATGACAAACAAAACAACTTGTTTAGTCATGTTAGGAGCAAGTGTCTATGTAATGTAACCAAAAAAATGGTATTTGATTTTTGTTAACAAACAATTACGTACTTTTATCGGTCATTATCAGTTAATTAAATATTACTTCGTGTTGTTTACTTACTAGTTGATTCAGTACTTTCAATAACTATTGTTACGACTTATGTTACGAGAATAACCAGTAGTAAAAACCACATTTAATGCTTGAAACTGTTTGAATCCTGCTATTCATGTAATGGTATTCTAAAATCTCAATAAAAACAGAAATAAAAATAAAAAGTTCTGATATATTACTTTACTTCCTTACGCCAAAAGGAAAAACATAATAATACGTGGCATAGTTCGTGGCCATATTATTATGTTCCCAGAAAGCTCATTGTTGCCTTCCAGATTTGTAAACTTTAGGCGTGTTAGAAAAGACAAAATCCAAAAACTACCCAAAAACCAGGAAACGTAAACATCAAAACTCCAACCAAATCATCAGACCGGCACAACGCGACGCGACGCGTGAGAAAATACCTGAACAAACAAACGAACAATCTCAGTGGCGTAATTAATTGCCGAGGCATTAGAGCGAGTGCCGACAATTGCCGCGAGTGCCGTCTCAATGTCATCTGTACCATCAACCCACGTACAGCCTTGCTATAACTGGAGCACGTGATACGCAATTTGACCAAGAAGTTTGTCGCTGCTTACCGGCACTAAAGATGGATTTACTGTGTAGCACATGTTTGACTAGGACCTCGACCTTTATTTATTATTTTAGAGTGCTGGGCCTTTTCTGCGGTATTCGGCCATTATCTCACCATGACTTCCTAATTCTTAAGCACCCTTAAGTGAAAAGCGTTGTATAAGCAGTGTTGAATCAGTCTGATAGGGTTTTTAGTTGGCAATGTAATACGAAAACCAACAATATGTAAATAGGTAGGTTAATAACTATTTTTAGACAATTGATATAAAGAAAATTAACCTCATATCTGTCGGCATGTGAGACACAATAGAAAACACACTGTGTCTCGCGATTACCAGGAGTTAAACCTTAATTTACTAGTCAATAACTAACTCATAAGTAATAACTAATTTTGTTATTTGTTACAGGAACCGCTAAAACTGTGATGAAAAATGATTCGACAAGAATTTATACTGCTGGTAAGTTGACCTTTATACTGAAAATACTCAAACTAATTATTTTACGAAAAAAATAAGAATTCAATCTATGTCACTGGTATTTAGGAAACGTTTATTAAACTTACGATATTTTATCTATAAAGTTACGAAACGTAATTTAACGCGCAAAGTTTTATTGCCTAGTACACATTATCTGTTAGTTGCACTAACTTGTGATTTCATCTGTCAAGTGTTCTATCGACACTATTTCGTTGTGGAGTCGGTTTTAAAGCAGGTGACTTTAGTATTGTACTAAAACGTCACTTTAATTTAGTCTTATATGACATATTAAGTGCCTCATTACAAAGACCAAAAAATGAATAAAAATTAGCAGCGAATTATTTAATTTCTATTATTTGATCTCTCTTTTTCTAGGGCATTGGATTTTCCTACACTAATACTAAGGCTAATTGCATTGGTGATTATATAAATAAGATCTCAATATAATTATATTATAAGTATTATTGGTAAAAATGTCTTAATTCAGCTCTTGTTTATTTTGAATCTTATAGCCGTTAACTGCATATAATTTGATTTAAAATTCTTACGCTTGACCATATTCTTAGATAGATACCAACTGTGTCACAGTAACATATAAGGTAAGTAGAACATTGAATAACATTCTGAATACAAAGTGAACAATAGAATTAACAATCTTACTGTCTTCGATTCTTAATTAGGATCGAAGTACATACGGCATTGTCGGAACAATAAATCTTATTGTTTGTACCCACGTCACTTATTCGTCATGCTGAAATAACCCTTAAATATTCTAGTAATATTTTCAATAAGTTTGGTGATAAAAATTGAACTCTGTTTCTATTCCTTTAAATCTGATTTTGAATTATATGCATAGATGGCGAAATGGTGTCAGAAACAGTTCTATTGTAGGAAATCTTAGTACCTACAACTCCGTTGGAAGTTGGGACATGTCTTCGGTGTAGTGAGATGCGATGTAAGATAGAATTGGAATGCCAATGCCCGGTAGTAAATAAACTAAATGATAGTTAGTTTTGCAAGAGCTGTCGATAGGTTTAATTTAATAAGTTAGAGTGCTCAGGGATTTGATTTACTTTAGTAGTAAAAACGTTGATTTTATTACAAAATTGCTTCTGCCAGCTGCCCGCGTTCTCAGGGGTAAAAAGTAGACTATAGAACTGAATTGAGTCTATTCCATACTCCATACTCTACTCTGCTGGACTGCATCGTTGGGCGGGTGGTCGCAAGTGCGACTGCCGGATAAGGGGTCTCGGGTTCGATTCCTGGGTCGGGCAAAGTACTACAGGGTTTTTAAAAAAATCTCAGTAGTAGCACGAAGTTTGGAATCGTGTCCGGTATATAGCAATAGGCTCACCCCCTATTACATGGGACTCATAACATAAATAGCGAAAAGTGGCGAAAAGTGAGTGTTACATTGCACAGTGACATTAAGTGCTGTACTGTGCACCTCTGCCTTCCCCTTTGGGGATAAAAGGCGTGATTTTATATGTTCTAGTCTTTATAGGTAGCTAATGAACTTGAAATATAGAAGTACTACAAAGGTAAGCACCCATGTCGTTTGCGTTTGTTTTTGTTGTTTCTGTATCTGTCACGCTCTGTATCTAAACCACCTGTTTAATTTAAAGAAAATGCGGACGATAAAATAAACAAAAGTTAGAAGAGATATCAATTCTAATCTTATACATTCCTTCATACATTACATACACTCAGTGTGTGTATTCTAATTTCACGTTACTTATTCCCTTTTAATTTTCAGTTTATAATTGTTTAATTTTAATTTTCTTTCTTTTTATTTATTTTTATAAACTTATGTTTTAGTTGATGTCCTTGGTATAGTAGGATCGCCTACCACAAGCATATTTTTTCTTAACCGGTTTTTTCCTAATATTTTGTTGGTATGTACATAATAGTTGATGAAATAAATTATTTTTTTTTTTTTTTTTTAATCTCAACAATACAATTGTCATTTCTCAATCTAGCCCTTTACTATATTACTTAATTGAGATTGAGACACACACAGTACGGAATGCTTCTAGCAACTTTACTTTCTTGTCACACACGGTTAGAGTGAAAGTGACGGTGTTCCAATGATCACTATATCTACTACCAATTACCAACATACAGGACCCAGTTCCACGTAATGGAACTTGATTTCGTTATTATTATTATGCAACTGTTACACAATTGGTATTTCCTGTACTAAATGTTAATACGTTTAATACATATAAGGATGGGTCGATGTAATTACTTTTGCATGAAGATAACATTGTGCTGTCATTTAGATTTCATCGTTGATTGAAATGCGATTTAATTACTTACTCATATGAGTTGGACCTGCTGAAATATTTGTGTACTAAATTAAGTAAGCGTTACCTACTCATTGGATTTTTTAACGTAATGGTTAAGTAACTACTTTGTTCGTGCTTTTGACCTGCAAATCTAGTCACACAGACCCAAAATTCACTCCAACGCTTTTTCGCATTAGACAATCATAGAATACTTCTGAGAAATATACAAACATCAGCCTTACCTATTCCCATATATGGATTACAGTGTAAATTTTCTGTGTAGGTATAATACAACTTAGCAAACATTAATTGGCGATTATAAATCGTGAGCGTCTGCCAAAAAAATTAAAAAAAGAAATGAAAGATGTTTAGGAACGGCTAAACTCTATATCATGCGAAGGCAATATTGATTATTTTTCCTGTGTTGCTGCGTTGAGGTTTTCTAAACACGAATTTCAAATACGCATTAGTCATCACACCCAGATACGAAACAACCACAAACTTATCTGCAGGTCATACAAATATTACTTCAACAACGGGAATCACACACATGTCAGCCACTTAACCAAATACAGACAGAGGCAGGATTACTAAGTCACATTGTACACTTTTTCGTTACTCATTTTCAAATTGCAAGCGTTTCTTTTTCCGAGAACACCGTCCTAGCCTTCACTCGAACACAAAAGGAGATGTAACAAGCAGGCAGCAGACAACATACAATATAATACATACACGATTCAGTACCCACGTCTAATTATCAACACTAAACGGCACATCAGGCTATACAAACCAGTATAAGCTGACCGTCCAATGTGCAGAAAGATCATACAAAACTAGACTATTATAAACTGATTTGTGTTACTCCATGTGTAGCTTAAGTACGTAAACTACGTAGGCATATACATATGGGGTGCGGTGCCAGAAGACCTCCCCGTGGTGCACCCTGGGTGCGGGCGACAGTCTCCCTAGCGGGGGTGATAGGGTTGGAGTGACTGTCGCCCGCAGCAGACTTCTGGACTGGGCGGGCGAACCCGATAGGGTTCTGGAGGCGGCGGGCTGTGTGCTCATGGCCCGCGCTTCCGTGGGGCGTTTCTCCGCCTGTCTCTCTGAACTTAGCAGAGAGCGTGGCGGAGAGGCAAGGGCGGTGCTCGTTGTGCACTCACCCTGCCAGCGAGCAGCATCGGGACACAAGCTGTCCCCGATTGCAGCCGTCGATATCGTAATCCGTAAGGAGGTCACGGTCATGTTTTGTGACTCTGAACGGGACGAGGGTCTTGGCTTGGTCGCCCGGACCGCGAGGAAGATAACCTCTATAAAAAATTCCTCTAATACTAAGTTCTGGTGCGCGGCGAGAGTATGCATGGCTGAGGAGTAGTGTCAGTCGCGAGCGCACCCCCAGCTAGGGGACCAGTGGACCCTCTAGTTGGGAAACAAATTTTCACTTACCCAGGTACAGGGGGCACTGCCTGGGTGGACCGAATATTTCCCCCATACTCGTGGGAATTTTATGGAGTTGAACACAAAAATAAAAAAAACCACACAACCGGAGGAGGAGAGTGCGGGTGAGCTTGGCTCACCTGCAGTAGCAGGAGAAGGGAGCCCAAGTGGCTCCGGGACTCGTGGTGGGGCGCTGGACTCGTCCAGCAGGCCCCACACACGGGAGTCCAGTCGGAGGGTGTCGGACTCAGAGTCCGACACAACATTAGCGGAGCGGCTGAGCGTGAGCTCGAAAGGCTCACGCCGCCGCGCGACGGGGACGTTCAAACGCCCCAGGCTGGAGGAGGACAGTTTGTCCCCGTCCTCCGGCGCTCAGGAGGCGCCTCCCCCCAAGGTCCCCACGGCAGCGCGGCGGCAAGGGCAGCGGTCGCCGGAAACCGGCACCAGCTGCCTGCGCGGAGTCAGCCGAACAGTTGGCCGCGGAGGGCAGGGCTCTCTCAAGCGCTGTCCGTTCGGAGTCCTCTGCGGCCGAGATGTCCGGCGTGGAGGTGTCGGAGGGCGAGCGCGGCTCTGAGAGCGAGAGCTGCTCCGGGGGCCTCCAACAGGCCATTACGGCGGAGCTCTACAAGCTGGCGATGGGGAAATCCCAGCCGGTTAGGTTCCGCCTCCTCAGGGCGGCGGCGGCCACAATAACGGAGGCGGCCTTGGAGCAGTGTGCGGTGCCCACTGCGGGAAAGGTGCGCTCCGAGCTGGCCGAGATGCGGCGAGAGCTGGCGCGCTTGGCGGCCTCCAATGCGGCTCTGGAGGCCGAGCTGCGGACGGCCAGGGCCGAGCTCGCCGCTGCTCGCGGCAGTCGCCCCCAGCCCCCGGCGGAGGCCGACGTAGTCGGACTGCTGCGGGCGGAGTTGGCTGCCTTCCAGCGACGTTTCGACGTGCTGGAGGGCAGGCTCTTGCGCCCCCCACTCGCGGCGAGTCAGGTCGCCCCTGCGGTCCCGCGGTCGTACGCGGCCGCTGCGGCCAAGCCTTCGACCTCGAGTCAGGCTAGCCGCAGCTCCCAACCGCCGGCAAGGGCGCGACCGGCTGCCCCAGCGAGGGCCTCGGCGCCCCCGCCGGCGCAGACCCCAGCTGCGCCGACGGCGCCAGCGCCCGCAGGGCGCAAGGAGAGGAGAGGCGCTCCAGCCCGGCAGGCTGGAGTTGCGGCAGCGGTGGTGGAACCCGCCCCGCGAGCGGAGGACGGCGGCGGGTGGCAAATCGCCGGCGAGGCGAGGAGAGTCGCCAGGGAGGGCCGGAAGCGCCGCAAGAAGGCGCAGCGGCAGCGACGGCAGCAGCAGCGCAGGGAGAAACGCGCTGCTGCCTTGCTCCTCGCCCCTAAGACCGCGGCTGTAGTGATTACGCTGCAGCCCGAGGCGGTCAATAGGGGCGTCACCTACGGCGACGTCCTCGCCAAATTGAAGGGGGCGGTATCTCCTGCGGAGTTCGGGGCGCCAGACGGGTTCGCGGTCAAGGTGACCGCTACCGGAGCCCGTCTTTTGGAGGTCCCCGGCGCGACCAGCGGCCCATCGGCCGACGCCCTGGCCGAGAGGCTTAGGGCGTGCCTCGGTGCGGACGAGGCCCGCGTGTCCAGGCCCACCAAATGCCTGGATGTCAGGATCTTGGGCCTAGACGACTCCGTAACGGAGACGGAGGTGGTGGCCGCTGTGGCCAGGACGGGAAGGTGCCCTGCTGACCAAGTTAATGCAGGCGCCATCCGCCCGGACAACTCGGGGCTGCGCACTGTTGTGGTCAGCTGCCCCGTCACAGCGGCCAAGAAGCTGAAGGAGGGCAAAAGGCTCTTGGTGGGATGGGTCTCGGCGCAGGTCAAGCTGCTCGAGACCCGGCCTCTGAGGTGCTACCGCTGTCACATGGGGGAGCACGTGAGCGTCAAATGCACCTCGGAGGTGGACCGCAGCGACTGTTGCTTCCGCTGCGGTCGGCCCGGTCACAAGGCCGGCTCGTGCTCCGCCCCGCTGCACTGCAATGCATGTGCGGCGGCTGGCAAGCCGGCCAATCACCGGGTCGGGAGCAAAGGCTGCTCCCCTCCCGCCAAACCCAAGGGCAAAGGTAGGCCCTCCGCCGCCCCTGCCGTTTCCGCCGCCGCCGCCGCCACTGCCACCGCAGTCGCCGCTGCCGCCACTGAGGAGGTCGGAATGGACTGCCAATAATGGCCCCATTCCGCCTCCTCCAGGCGAACATCAACCACTGCGCCGCTGCTCAGGATCTCCTGCTCCAGAGCATGGCGCAGTGGTCGATCAATGTCGCCGTGGTCTCCGAGCCGTACTTTGTCCTGCCCAGGGATCACTGGGTGGCGGACCTGGACGGCTCGGTGACCATCATCTCGTCGGCCGCCGCCGGTACCCCGACTCTTGAGGCTGCTCAAAGAGGCCGGGGTTGTGTCGCAGCACGGTTCGGAGAGCTCGCTGTGGTGGGCGTGTACTTCTCTCCGAACCGAACTCTCGCCGAGTTCCACAACTCCTTGAGGGAGTTGGTCACCGTCGTCGTCGGGTTCCGTTCCCTCCCCGTGCTCGTCCTCGGAGACTTCAACGCCAAAAACTTGGCTTGGGGTTCCCGGTTCACCGACGTCCGGGGTAGGATGGTGGAAGACTGGGCCCTTGAGACGGGCCTAGTCGTCCTGAACCGGGGTTCTGTCCCCACGTGCGTGCGGATGCAGGGCGAGTCGGTGGTGGACATCTCGTTCGCCAGCCCTGCTCTGTCACCGCGTATTGTTGACTGGCGCGTCATGGAGGAGGTGGAGACGTACTCCGACCACCGGTATATCCGGTTCGACGTCTCCGCCGAGTCCGCAGACCCGCCGGTCAGACAGGCCCCATGTGGCCCGCGTTGGGCGCTGAAACAGCTGGACCGGGAGCTGCTCCTGGAAGCCGCCATCGTGCAGGCCTGGGTGATACCACCGGTCCACCGACATAGACGATGAGGCCAAGTGGCTCCAGGACGCCATGTCCAGGATCTGTGACGTGGCGATGCCCCGGATCCGGTCGAGGCAACAAAAGCGCCAGGTGTACTGGTGGTCGCAAGAGCTAGCAGCTCTACGCAAGGCGTGCACTGCTGCGCGACGCCAGTACACTAGGCACCGCAGGCGCCGCATCCGTCCTCCTAATGCGGAGGCGAGAGAGGCGGAGTTGTACGAGGGATACAGGGCGGCCAAGGCCCTCCTCAAGGTGGAGATATTGCGGGCCAAGGAGGAGGCCCGCCGAGAGATGCTGGGGACTCTGGACAGAGATCCGTGGGGACGCCCGTACCGGATGGTACGCGACAAGCTCCGCGCTTGGGCTCCCCCGCTCACCCAGAGTCTCCGGCAAGAAGTCTTGGAGGAGGTGATTGGCACCCTGTTCCCTCGACTGTGGAGGGGGTTCACCCCTCCGTATATGACTCCGCCCCCTGCGGTGCCCGACGCGGGCTACAGCGACGACGACGACGACATCGTCCCAGAGGTGACCGAGGCAGAATTGAGAGCGGCGGTGCGCCGGATGGGCGCCAAGAACACCGCCCCAGGACCCGACGGCCTGCATGGCAAGGCATGGGTCCTGGCCTCAGAGGCTCTCGGGCCTCGATTGATTGGTCTCTACAGCGCATGTCTGGAGAGAGGCCAGTTCCCGCTTCTCTGGAAAGCGGGAAAACTGGTCCTCGTGCGGAAGACGGGGCGCCCTGCGGACTCTCCGTCCGCGTACCGGCCCATAGTGTTGCTCGACGAGGTGGGGAAAGTCTTCGAAAGAATCATTTCGAACCGCCTCGTCGCGCACCTGACGGACATTGGGCCGGACTTGTCGGACGGCCAGTTCGGCTTCCGCAGAGGGCGCTCCACGGTGGACGCCATCATGCGCGTTAGAGACCTCACGACGGGGACTGCAGTGTCCAGGGGTAAGGTCGTAGTGGCGGTGTCTCTGGACATCGCCAACGCCTTCAACTCCCTGCCCTGGAGCTGCATCTTGGAGGCACTCCGATATCATCGGGTGCCTACCTACCTCCGTCGTGTAATCAAGGCTTACCTGACGGACAGGTCCGTCAGCTACCCCGGTCACCGGGGCGAGTGGAACCGGCGAGAGATGGCACGCGGTGTTCCACAGGGTTCGGTTCTGGGGCCGCTCCTGTGGAACATCGGCTATGACTGGGTGCTGCGCACCGACCTCCCGAACGGCGTTAGCACAATATGCTACGCCGACGATACGCTGGTGCTAGCGCACGGGAGGTCACACCAGGCGGCGGCCGACTTAATGGCGACAGCGGTTGCGACAGTCGTTGAGAGAATCCGGCAGTTGGGACTCGAGGTGGCGCTCCACAAGTCCGAGGCCATGTGTTTTCATGGCCGCGGGAACGCGCCACCTCCGGGTGGGTCCCAAATAACGGCGGGAGGAGTTACCATCGGCGTCGAGACGACGATGAAGTACCTAGGACTCGTCCTCGACAGTCGGTGGAACTTCATAGAGCATTTCCGACGTTTGGCTCCAAAGTTGGAGAGGACGGGGGCTGCGTTCAAACGCATCCTCCCCAACCTCGGGGGCCAAACGCCTCCTGCCGGAGGTTATACGCCGGGGTCGTGCGGTCCATGGCCCTCTACGGCGCCCCTGTTTGGGCGCCAAACCTGTTGCGGCGTCCCGCTCGGACGCTGCTCATGGCACAGAGGGTCATGGCGATCCGAATGATCCGCGGATACCGCACGATCTCTGGGGAGTCGGCGAACCTCCTTGCCGGATTACCGCCGTGGGATCTGGAGGCGAAGGTGCTCGCGCGCGTGTACAGCATGCGCGCGGAGGCACGTCGCCGGGGCGAAACTCCGCTGCCGCGCCAGATAAGTGCGTGGCGGGATGAGCTCCGGCGCGATCTCATGGCGGAGTGGCAGCAACGACTGTCGCAACCGAGGGCTGGGCTCGCTGCTATCGCAGCGGTAAGTCCCCTCTTTGAGGAGTGGCTTGAGAGACGCTACGGCGTCCTCACCTACCGCCTGACGCAGGTCCTCACCGGACATGGAAGTTTCGGGAGGTACCTGTGTCTGATGGGGCGGGAGGAAACGCCCGGGTGTCATCACTGCGAGGACCGCCCTGAGGACACGGTGGAACACACGGTGGGAGAATGCCCTTCGTGGGCTGAGCACCGCCGTGTCCTCAGGGAAGTGATCGGCGATGGCGACCTCTCGCGTCCGGGCCTAGTGCAGGTCATGATGCGGAGCGAGGGGGATTGGGATGCCGTCTCCTCCTTTTGCGAAGCAGTCATGCTAGCTAAGGAGGAGGCGGGACGCGTGAGGCAGCGAAGCGCTGCCTCCTCACAACCCAGCCATCGCGAAGGACACACCGGGCGTCGGGGATCGCGGGACGATCTCCGGCCACCGTAAGCGCGGGCCTGCGGACGGCGAGCATGGGTGGCTCCCCGTCCGACCAGAAACAGACCCGAGCGTACGGCGCGTCGCGTTCCGCGCGCGCCTCAAAGAGCCATCAGACCACCACAGATGGGGCCCAATAGGGCCGATGCCGATTCGGAGTCGCGGAGAACCTAACGGGTAACCGGGGCTCCGGCTCGACGTGCAGGAGAAGGAACGGGGTGGTTTTTAGTCAGTAAGAGTCTGACACTCCCTCCCGCCTCACCCAGGCGGGGGCAGTCATTCGATGATTTTCCCCCCTTAAAAAAAAAAAAAAAAAAAAAAGGCATATACATATACTCCCTAACAATAGCACAAAAGAACTTTTCGCACAAAAAGTTGCTCCCGACGCGCATTCGGAAGTCAGTGTTCTAAGTTGCCGACACAATGCGCATTCTTTTAAGATTGTTTACACTCATGGTGGTTACGCACTGATATTGTTGTTAGATAAACCTGAATACCTATGTTCGTTTAGATGCCGGATGATAAGTATGAGCAAAAACCCATACGTAAGTTTCACTACATCCATTTGTCAGCCATCCAGTTTTTCCAGTTAAGGAAAAGTCAGGAACGTATATGGTTAATAGTGACAAGTTTCTTCCGTTATTTTAAAAGTTTCGTTTTGGTTTATTCAATTTCCTTTCACTGAATCATTTAGTGCCTTTAAAGTTGAATAAATGAAGAAATGAATCATAGGGAAGTCGAATTTGCCAGTAAAATGTGTCATGGTAAAGTTACCGTGACACATTAGCAAAACCATATAAGGACCCAAAAGCCCACATGTAAATGTTCAAGGATTAATAATACACAGAACCAGATGAAATATTTATTGTCCTTAAACTTTTTTTTTCTACTTTAAACTTTTTGCATAAGCAGAACTGAAATTGGACAGTTTTCATGTGGTGAAAAAATATTGCTAATTTTACCACACACAATTAAATAATATAGCACTTCATTCGAATTCAATTCGTTTGTCTTAATTTGAAACATAAATAAAATACGTTGATTGGCTGTCAAAATAAAACGGTAAATCTTTTAACTACTTCTGCATAAATAGGCGTGAGCCACCACAGTCGCTAAGTACATAATTAGTGTTTCAAATTGACCGTCCGACGCGAACTAATGACCTCTAAACTCTTTTAGTAGGTAATTAGTCACTCGTACCGAATATCTTACGTTTTTTGTTGAACCATCGCCAAACAGTTTGACATCTGGACTTTAAAATCAACAACTTTGTAAAACACGTCCTAAATGATTGCAATTGATGAGACTAAACTTAATGTAAATAGTTTTTTAAAAGTACTTTGAAATAGTAATGACGTGATTTGTTTTCGATTCTTTAAAGTTTGTTTTACTTGTTTGTGACCCAGTCCAGGTCAAACCAACCCACAGAAACAGCATTCCTTATAAAGGTGGAGAGTTTTTACAAAAACATTTAAATCAGTGAGTCAACCATTACGTCAGAATGCAAGCAAGGGCTTTTCTTATCAAATTTTTTCTTTATCTAATGTGATTTTGATTAGGTTTCGTCTGTAGTTTTCTTATGAAAGAGAATTCGTCCAGAATTAATATTTTTCTTAATAAAAAATCAGTTATAATGAAATTTATATTGAAACTGTTAATGTTGTTCTTTTCTTAAAAGCCCGATACAGTTGAGATATCGCAACACACCAAAAGACGAAGTGAATAATGTCCCCAAAACTTTACTACCTTTACAATTCCGTCTCTTTTCCCATAAGTGACATTAAAATAGTGTTAAGTCCAAATTAAATAGTGATGTGACACACTTTTACGATTACGCGAACTTTGTATTATAAGATTACCTATTGCGTAATTAAAAGACCTTTGTTACCATAAGAAGAAGCCATGCGTTAGATAACTTTGCGGTGGGTGGCGAATCTGCAAAAACTTGCAAAAAAGAAAACATTGATGCGACGACGCAACTCTATCTTAGTGAGAAAACTTGCGTCGCACTACTCGTACTACATTAGAACAAACGCGCACCGCAGAACATTCGTGCAAGGTGTGAAACGTACTTTGACATTCCATGGTAATTTAACTTTAATAGCATTTATTCCGCAGATTTAAGAGTGGTTTCCATATTCACTTCAGTCATGGTTGTTCATACTTAACCGTATAAAATTAATTTGCCATCCAATAATCGAAATGTGATGAATTCATACCGTCAGACGTCCAATAGTCATTTACGTAAGAAAGTGATATTGTAAGTTTCCGTAATTTAAAAGCAAAGTAAGGTAACATTATGGTATAAGATTGGTTATTACACAAATATACAGGTTGGTCAAGCCAAGTACTTGAGGCTCCAAGAACAAAGAGCGAATGTGGAGCAAGTTATCGAGCCACTAACTGATGGTTGCGTAACACACGACTGCAGGGTTGTCGAAGTAACTTCGGTCGCTATCACTTGTATTAAAAATGCTGCTCTCTGTATTATGTCATACAAAAATGTTGTTATTGTAAAGTACAAGTAATTACTTTTCAATTTGTCGTCATCATGACTAGTTCCGTCCTCAAAGTTCATTTAGTTGATAACATAAATATTGGCGCTTATAAGTAAGTCAAGATTTAATGAAGTTATTGATCCATACATAACCTCACGCCAGTCTTCCATTGGGGTAGATAATCACTATGGAATGCCAATTGCTACAATTCTGACATACCTCTTTCGTTAGATAAGTTATTGATCTGAACACTTTATAAGACTGCCTTATGGTCATAGGAATAACCGTACTAGAATGGCGTACCATATTAATAAGGCCAACAAATTTCATTCTCTTTAGCATCGGACTTAAAAAACAAAAACAAAACAGCAATATAAGCAAGTATTTCAATTTACTTAATGCCTGGACAGCCAGCTTCAGGGGAAAACAGACACATGGTTAATGTAACTCGTATACCTCTATTATGTCATAATATTAGTGACACTATATCTTTCCAGCCACTCCTCTCTTGTTACATGTTACTCGTTATATGATGATTACTATTTATCAATGTCAAGATATTGCCCTCGACACTGGACAATTCCGTTGAATGCAAATATGTAAGTACATAGGTATATGTACGATACAATTTCTATAACAACATTTACCTACTACGACAATGACGAAGGTATGTAGGCCACAAACGACTTAGAAAAGAAATTGTATTTCAAGGTTATACTGAATTAGCAACATATGTATGTATTTTTAGCATCTTCTATTACCAACACTTACATGGACAATACATGAATAGTGAGTACAAAACAGAATACAAGTTCAAACCGCAATTCGTGACCATGTACAGGGCCAAAACCTTCCAGTACCTGCTTTATTGTTAAAACCTTCCTCGTCATATTGCCTAAGCTATAAAGAACCTATTAATATGCCTCTACATATCTTGATCCTCGATAAGCATGACCAAGTGATACAATTCAGTCACACGATTCTCGATTTTATGGCAGTAGTAACCCTGGCCATTTGAAGTAGTCGTTTACTCCGCTCGCTACAACTCTCACGCTGACCATTAGGATACACCCACAGGCTTTACATTAACTGAATATCTATGGGTATCTGGTATTCTGACCCGTTTGCAAAACCTCTAATATCCCGCGTTTGGAAAATATAAATGTTATTTCCAAGGTCATAAGATATAGATCTGTTTGTTACATATTGCACCATAGTTATATGCAACATTGCTTCGTGCTCATATTATCATCGTCTGTCACAAAAAAATCTGCGTCCATTGTCAAACAAAAGGAGGTTTTGTTTGACTAATGCAACTTAATCAAAGAAGTTTTTGAAAATAGAGGACTTCCTGGATGCAATAAAAGAAGTCGTTTTTGACAGATTTTCAGAATTATGCAAATGCCATTATACAAATCTCATGTTTGTATTCTCAAACAGGTTTTACCATAAATCATTTCTATCGTCTTTCTAACAGCTTCTAAACAGCCTTCAATATACACCCAACAATATTATTAACATTTCTTCACACTACCTTTAACATTAATGACATCATAGTTGGTAATATACAGGTTACTCTTCTGCTACTATCATTTTATGTGTATTATTGCGCTACCTCTTATATAATCGTGAATTAAGTATACTTTGACGAAACACTCATTCATATCAAGTTGAATATCAGCAATATTTTGAAGCTGGGTACCAACATTACTTACTCAAACTCAAACTCAACTCAATTTTTGTGTTGTTTATACAAAATCGATGGTATTCATAAGCGATTTTAGGAACTGAATAATTAATAATCGGTTTACGTTAATTACTAAGCAAACCTGATAGGCTGGTTGGATTACTATAATACACACTCATTAAGTACACGGTAAAGCACTAGTCCCAAAACAACTATGTTTACATGAGATATTACCGCAGAGTATTTGATGTACCTACGTCATTATATAATTCCTGTCATTAAACATGCACCCACAAGAAGATAATAAAAGCCATTTTAATTAACTCATTTCAACGAAGTTTTTCTTACGTTTATCAATTACAAGACAACGAATGTTCACGGTTTAAGGTTTTTATACAAAAAATGAAGTGAAACGTCAATTGCAATGGAATAGACAAATGTTCTCATGGCTACTTTTTTTGAGAAACCCACTATAATAGGTAGTTATGTTGGATTTATCGCAGTCATCAGGCAATTAACATAATTTATTGTTGAACAAATTCTTCTAATTATGCACGTATCTACTACTATGATGTGGCAAATAGCGTTGCCTACGTCACGGAAAAAGACACCTGTTATTAGGGACACCTTTTCCACGCTCTTATTTGGTTAAATTTGTAAAATATAGAGAAGATGATAACTTCGTAAGATTATTTAAAAAAATTTCAAGTGATAGAAATAATTATAGAGCCAACCATTTGTTATTGGCTTCTAACATAATAGAATGATTTTGGAGATAATTAAACTAGGAAATTATAATGAATTTATTAAGAACAGCAAAAATATATATCACAGAAAGAAGAATAAGATAATACATAAATATATAAATGACAGACAAACTCGTAGAGAAAGCAGGAACATTGAGTTAAGGTAAAACTGACGCCATGCGAAGTTCCTCATGTCTCATGTGTTTTGCGTTAAATGCTTCCTAGATGGAACACCAAACTTGATTAGAAATCGACTCCAAATATAGTAAAGTTGTTGACGGATTTGATTACTCTACGCAAATGGATCGAGCCTGATTGCCTAAATTCTTAGTCATTAGAATATTTTTTAAATGACCATAACTGGTCATTTAATATTTTTCTTCTGTCTTCTTATTCGTATATGTTGTTTTATTTTTCTTCCAGAATATTCTCAAGTTATTTGAATTGAATAATTTAAAAAGGTCTGTTCAAAAAGTTGTTTTAAAAATCATCACTCGATCTTAAAACACATTTGACAATCACCACTAGAATATATACTATTCTCAAACATTAGATACTGCAACTCAAGCGACTTTACACGAGAACACTTGTCTCCACTTATCCGGCATAAAATGTATTCAATACACGAATAAATAAACCATTACACTTCCACCAAAAGGTTCTACTAATGCGTTATTTATAAACTTACTTCTACCTATTTGTATACATATTTATATATATTCTGTATTATGTATATCAAAGATGTAAATGCAGATCACTTTATATGGGTTGCAAAGTCAGATAACACATACGTACAATTAACATAGCTATGACTATGGTCCGTGATGCCATTGTTTAAAAGCGCCATGGCCATATATAAGAACTATTAAGTTATTAGTGCGTCACTTAAACGTCAACCTTAGCTCTTTTTGAATAAAAATTTAATTACTTTGTTAATTACTTTGGTCACAAAATTTGTTGTTCTATGCAAAAATATGGGAAAGTGGATGGGTCTATTTCAATTACGAAAGCAACATGCATATATTTAATAAAGAACTCGTTTTTATCGTACTCGTAAAAACTGTAGCTGAATCTAAACCACAATTCCTAAGTCACGCACACATCTTTCATTTTATCAAATTTCACATTAATTCAAAGTTAAAAAAAAACATTAGTGTATATGTATATCTTTAGCTCAGTTTTAACAGTTTCATGTAATTATCGATCGTGTTAATTAACATTATACATTATATTTTATTGTTTCTTGCAACAGATTAGTATTTCATTGCGTACTCGTTAATATTTACTATCAAATAATACCATTGTTAACATATAACATGCAATAAAATATTACAATGTGTAATGCTGAGAATATATGTGGTCAATAGGTTCAGTATAGCTGGATTAGCCCGCACTCAAAATGGAGGACAGTCTAATTTTGTTTATAATTTCCAGGCAAAAACTTTAAAAGAATTCATTAAAAAAATACTATGCATAGCTAGGCATTTTTAGCGCAATAAAATCTCACTTTACCTTTGGAATTATTTTATGTAGCTATTTGAGTATAATAAACCTATGAAAATTCCTAAGAATACACCCTGAACTAAATTAAAATGACATAAAAAAATAATCAAATACATTCAAACCAATTCGCCTACACAAATAGTATGTTTAATAAATTACAATTCTTACGTTAACTACAAGAATAATCGCTAACATTTATCGTTTGCTAGTAAATTAACAAAGCTGAGCTTGGAAGATATACCGACTCTATACTTAATTTCTAACGATGACCGTCGCATATCGGTCTAGGTCATTTCAATAATGCAAGCCATGAACGCTAGCGGGAAAAACTGTAAAAATATATCATCGCAATATAGTTTTGTATTCTAAGGCGATGTTTGTGGTCTTTATACGTATAATTTTATGAATTACTGCATTAATTATATGTATTATTAGTCATTTCCAACGTATAAACAAGGTCGTGTGTAATAAGAATAATATATGATTAGCTGATTGTTTTTCAATTGTATCTACTTTATTTCATGGTGTTTTTATATCCGTCTATTTATCTTTAACAAAGTTTTCTTTTTTGTGTCGTAAATGGATTCTTATTTTCATGTAGTGTAACAATAGTGTCGAATCATTATTCTAAATTTGCATTTCTCTTATAACTTGCATCCGATCGACTTTGGCAAACAGTATGGCATCAACAACTGGTAATGTGTGAACAAGTTAGGGACCCAAAAAGAATGCAGGCAAGGTCGCCTGGGTGTCAAACTGCTATTCACTCGGTTCGCATACCTTTAACATTAGACTTAGGCTCAAAGAAAGCTCATTGAATAAACATACGGTTCATGCTTACTATGCTTAGTATAACATGATAAAGGCTTAATGTATGTTGAAGAAATTAGTTTCTATATATTATAAACTGATTGAGGAAGACCTACAACATTAAACGCGATCGTTTTGCATCGGACGTGCCATTTATTTTATCAAAGTACTCAATCACTTCTGTTTAACAGGCAGCTATTATGAACTGCATTCAACAACCGGCAACTCTGTAAACAAAAAAAGATGAATAAACTTAATGAACTATCGCTAAATAAAGGTCAGCGTAAACGAAAATTTACGCGGCGAACACTTTTTATATTCTTCAATCAAATGAAGCATTTCATTTAATACTGTTGTAACAAATAGGACAGAACATTATGGTTTTTATTAGCGGTGAAGTCAAGGTCTGTTGTCAAGGGGGCACTGGTCGGCCATATTGCACATCGTGGGGCACGCAACTGTTCAAAGAACTCGCATTAAAGTGTTCATAACACTAATTACGTGTAGACACGCTACTAAGCAGCACTGACCAACTGGCTCACATAATGTGCGCAAAAAGATGTTTTGGCACTCTTGGTTTTTGTAATTGTTTAGGTAATAAAGGGTTTTAATATTGATTTATCTTATCAATGACGTGTTCAATATTGAAATACTAATACGATACGGTATCTACTTATATACCTCCAATATTACAAAATAGCACCAAAAATGTCAGCTTATGATTGGTTATGAGGAGTGTCACAGTTTACCACTATTTCGAAGTCGTTAAAAATGTTAACCTAAGACCTCTACAGTAGACTGTCGTGATTGCATCCATAGAACGTATGAATCGATCTCCATAGGCTAACAACAAAGTTATCTTAAAAGCCTCAAGTTTCCATATTTTAATAATTGCCATTAAAAAGATGTAGTCGAAAATAATGAAGTAACAGTATCTGTCAGAACGAAGGTTAAAGTGTACAAAACAAATGTAACTGCAATTGTCGTTGCTCACTGTGTCGTTAACATCTCTATGGCTTATTTAAATGATAAGAACAAAACAAATAATACCACATTTGCTTCGATGGCTCTTGACTGAGCGCAAACGGTTGTCAAGGAGACCACACAATAGATTATCACAAGGTCCTCGCCAAAAGTACCCACGTTCTATCGAATAAGCGTACCACATGATGACTGCAATTTGTTTGCGCCCACTACACAGCTGCGCTTCATACAGACGCCAGCTGATTAAACTACCCCAATCTGTCAATTGTCTTAATAAGATGATCATCCTTAATGTCTTGGAATTAAAAAATATATTGGAGATTAAACTAGTTGATCCACAGATTCCACTCATAATAAGACTAGCGGAAAAATGGATGTTAGATACATTTAATCAGTAGATACCTACTACTGCACGAAATATATAGGCATAAATAACGTGCTATTTTATTATTTTATCTATTAAATAATATCGAGTATGCTGTATGCGATAACGTTTATACAAGAAGCTGGTCTAGACATGTGACAAATGCATTAGTAAATATGTATTGCCTTTTGAAACTTTCGATTTCCGCTAGTGCGAAAAGTACATAAGGCTTAACTGGACTGACAACCTACTTGCAAAATTGAATTATATGAAGTTATGTACTTACTGCTAAGTAAATACTGTCCTCTTGACCAATTTTCTGTGTTGGGGAAATAGAAGGACATCAATGTTCCTTTGGAAAACAACGGTTATCCTTGCTTAACCTTACCTATTATTAATAATATTGTATAATGACATTCTAGTTAAATTAAATATTATAATTAATGGTATGACTTTGTATTGTCCTGTCTGTATCTATTTTTGTATATTGTATATTCCTGTATATTGACCTGTTGAATGATATACCTCTATATGCTGTGTACTAACATTAGCAAGTTAGATGTTATGTTACTAACAAGAATATGGACATGGTCTGAAATAAATGATTATTAATATTCCATATATTTATTTTACTGTGGGGCGGTAGCTGCTTGTCGAGTGGCTAACGTCAGATTCCCAAATCTTGACGCAGCAGTCCGACCAAAACCAGCAGTACCTGCCTGGCAGTATAGGATAGAGCGTCGTATCAGTGAGGCCAGGGTACTCATTGGCAAACTATCCTGCTTCAGGGAGGGCCATACTCGCCCTAGAGTGATGCGCTTTGTAAGACGTGCATATGTGGGGACTGAAATCAGTCCTCATGAATACCTCTCGCGTGTTACAGAGCGCATCGACTTCCTGAAGCAGAAAGTTTATGCATGGGCAAACCGTATCAGACGGTACAAAAAAAGAGTGGAGCGCTATACTCAGAATCGCATGTTCCAAAGAGATCAGAGGTGGGTATACAGAGATTGGGAACGATCCAACCAAGATGTGGCTGACGGGCGACGACCGGATGATGATGCCACTAACACATTTTGGCGCAACATCTGGTCAGAGCCTGTTAGCACACAGAAGGTGACTGGATGTTTGATGTTGAGCGAAGGTGTGAGACTATACCAGAGATGGAGGAGGTAGTAATTACCTCCTCTGATGTAGCCAGTGCAGCCTGTTCTGTTCGGTCCCGAATTGGAAATCACCGGGGCCGGATGGACTGCACAATTTCTGGATTAAATGGCTCAAAAGTTCGCTTAGCATTACACATCCAGGCAGCTTTGGAAACTGGGTCGTTACCACAATTTCTAACAACAGGAGTTACCCACCTGCTCCATAAATCAGGTAGTTCCACTGAGCCCAAAAATTATAGACCAATCACATGTTTACCAACGGTCTATAAACTTCTTACATCCATTTTGAGGACAAAAATAACAAAACATATTGAAAAAAATTACATCATGTCTGTATCTCAAAATGTACATCCATTTTGAGATACAGGGGAGGGGTCTCGTGGAACTAAGGAGCTACTCCTCATTGATATGGTTGTTAACCAACAGGTTCGTCAGTCCCAAAAAGATTTGTCTACATGCTGGATAGACTACAAAATATGGAGAATATGGACATGGTCTGAAATAAATGATTATTATTATTATTATACTTTCTCATTATTAGGGTGCATCTACCTCTATATCAGAACTGGACGAACCGTTACACTATAAATAAAAAAAACACGTGGCTTACAGTAAACATTTTAATACGTTCCCCATTTTTTGTCAACAAGACATAACGAAAATTAATACTCTATTTAAATAAGCTATTCATTAATAATTAAGATCAATAAAAACAGTCTCATATCGTAACGATCTAATCACTCTCAAAATTACTGCACAAAAAACCTTTTCTTATTTTGATGAACTCAATCTAAATATTGATTGAGACCTTATCGAAATTAATTTGTTCGTCACTGTTTTTTACAGACAGACAAAACTGACATTTATAGGGTTATATAGTATTTATGTTTTTTATATTAATTTATTGCCATATTCGGTCATAAATTAAAAAAAAAATATCAAATATACCGCTCTTCAAATGTCTATTCTATTTATTGTTATGACTAACAATTTTATTGAAATATTTTGAAGAATATCCGTGAACTCAAAAGTGATGGCACCAATTTTTTTACTCTTTTTTGCAATCGTGGCATTCAGATCTTGTGAATTAAATCGACGTTTTGTTTTATTTCTATTTGTTTGTTGATTTATTTGAAACATTTCGATTGTTTTGACAAGTGATTTGATTAAAGTACGTTAATTAATTGTCATAACCTTAAGACCCCTCTTGTTAAAAATATATTAAAATCTAACTGCTACAAATAATGTAGATTCATTCCGACCTACGCACAATCTGCTATTTATTACGCAAACAATTGCATTAATAAAAAATTGTAATCACACAACATTTTCCATAAATCATTTAACATTGTTTCCTAAGTTATCTAGTAATCAACACCCTGTAATGTAATACGCGAAGTTAAATAAATTAACAACACCATTTGTTTCCAATTATAATTATTGTCCGCATTCATAAAGCAAACAATCACACGTATTTGGTTTCTGACCGAGACATATAAACAAACAGACCATGCGGTGTAATGGGAAATATTCATATCTGGTATAACACAATGTTATCAGAGTATAGGTCACAGGTAGAACAAACAATATAGAGCCTTGTTCACAAAATTCACCCATCAAGCTCTCAAGGCTTAATTCACAAGTGTGAACGTTGCTCAATGTCAGATGGAAAGAACGACTGATTGCAGAACAGTTGAGACAAATCGCGTGCATATATCATGCGCGTAAGCCACACTAAACTTCCTATTGTTGAATCAAGTCTTAACTGTACGCGTCGGTGACAACAAATGCATTATTTGAGGTCGAGGTCATCACTACATGCTTAGGCAAAACAACGTACCTACTAAGTCAATAATTGACTATTTTTCCAGATGGTTTAACTTTAATTTATCCTTGGTAAAAATTACACATTATTAGCTATACTACATTTACTTACATTTTGCTTTAAGGTATTATTATGTAGCTACAATTATTTAATTATTAAGACTGAAGATTTTCCGATCATAACAAGAACAACAAATTGAAGAGATAACACAGACAATAATATTGTTTCCTCTTAAGCCACCGTCTTTGTCACACGCCCAAAAGATATTTATGCGTCGCGTGTAGGATTGCCACCGATAACATCAACTTCATTAACATCTATAATACATGATCCGTATATCTTATCTTACGAAGTTCACTATTACACCATCGGTATTAAATTAAGCATTCGAAATCATTTGTCACTGGCAACTGGCGTCAATAAAAGCCGAAACTGTGCGAGTTACTCCATGAACCATTTGATTTATTAACCAACCGTGCTGTAGAGATTGCAATCTCGTGGCGCTGTTAGTAAATTGTGGCACTGCTCTACCTTATATGTATCGCTGTATGTAGGTGATATAGCCAGGAACTATGGATTGATCATGATGTCTTGTGTCAATTGAATTATGTATGCAATATTCATTATGTATGTGATATCGCACCTGGTTTCCGCCGAGGTGTAAATTATACCCAGTTTTCATAAGTTTCATCGTGCTCAGCTATAGAGGTCACCGACTAAGATATGGAAAAAAAAAATGCGCGACGTGTAATCAAACTACATACATAAAGTTTTCTCTCTCTAGTACAACCTCAAATCAACTATGAATGAACTATATATGCTTAATTTAATTTATTCCAACACGAAATGCAACTATTTAATGACCTTACCTTCTTATCATCATAATCAGACAGACATTTCTAGTTATGTTAGTTATCAAAGGCTTCTGAGAGCAAGGTTACATCTTACAAAACATTTGGAACTCAACAAACAAACGTGACTAGGTGAAAGTGGCCATTTTGTTTCTACAATCCTGTTGCCCTTACACGGGCTGATTCCGCAACCCTCTAAAATACAACGTAGACAAAGAATTATATAACTACATTAGAATATTTTGTGAGACGCAGCCGTAGCCATAGTACGTTTGACAGGCCGTTTGATACTTCACGTCAAACCGAGCAACATTGTTATGCAGTGCAAACGTAAGGCATACATAATTACTGGAGGAGAAAGGTGGGAAACAATGTAATAATCAGTGTAATATAACTTGGATCATTGCCATGTTCTCACATGTAATTGCTATGATAATGTAAATTGTGTTAACATGTTAGGCATATCTGAATCTGTCAAGAAAATAAAGTCTTAATGGAAAACTGAAAAAATCACTTGTTTTTAAGTAAGTTTTATATAGCGATTAAAACTCTATAAAAGTTTATTTAATCTAATCTTAAACAAGATAGTGATTGACTTTTATTGGCTTTTATTATTTTTTGTATCCGAGATAAAAGATACAATACATATAATGGTTTCCTGATCAAAGGGTCATATTACGAACAGTGAAATGTTTAACCACTAAACACCACTGACACAGTTAAACAAGCAATTTGATATATTACAACAATTTATTCAGTTAATCGATACAATGGGCATAATATCATATCAACAAAATTAATGTACTGTATTAATAATATATTATTGTCTACTAACTATGTACCTCTATAATGATATTGAGGTGAACTACAAATATTATTGGCCAATAAATAAAAGATCTTTTAAACTATTAAATTAAATGTGTGTGGGGATAATAAAGTATAGAGGTACATTATTTCATTACTTGCCTTGCCCTAATAATAATTATTAATGCAATTAACTTTTTGCGACGACCTACGTTCCCAATCCCAATAAGGTACTTTTCCCTTGAATTAGAATGTAGACAACAAAGCCTCTTCAGTCAAATTTCATTTTCATTATGCTTCATTTTAGGTTATATTATAGATCTAAATATATTTTTAAACATGGATAAACATTTCATAATTTTAGTCAAACAGTATTCCGACTACGAAACATCTAGGTAATCAGCCAACGGATATAATTAGACAACGATGACTCACGCAGATAAACTAGACCAAAACTAATCAAGTACTTTAAATTCATGGCGACTACTTGGGATTTTTGTTTGTGTACAAGTGAAGGATTACAATTAGAAAGCAGATAATATTTCAGCACATGCCGAAGTGTCTCGGAAAGTTGTGCAATACAATGTATTGTGTAACGCCGATGCAATATATGGTAATGAATTAGACTTCCGAACGGACATGTCAATTTATTTAGCGTTCTACGCCTGCGCGCGCCGAATCACGCAAATCTTGTTGCGTTCTTGAAATATTGAGTTGTTCTTAAAAGAATTTAATATTGTTGCAATGAAATGTATTCTACATTTTGCTCTTGCTTAACTTATTTGGCATAATTACTTTACTTAATTATATAAACAAAATTTTGCCTTAATTTCAGAATATGTAGAACTCAATGACCTCAATACCTCATGATGTTTTGCCAAAAATTTTCAAGTACATTACGAAAAGATCAATTAAAATCCGGTACAAACTGGGTCAAATTTATAAATATATTTATATAAATTTGACCCAGTTTGTATTGTGGGGCACATATCTATCCAATCACATATATCTTGTATTATTTATGGCTATTAAAATACAAGTTTTTGCGCTCGTTATATAAAATTACTGAGGTGCGGAACCAGAAATTAGCAAATTGGAACGAAATGAACTGATTCATGTAAGCGAGTGAGGGCCGGCCGGCAAGCGGCTGTAACATACTTACTTAATACCTAGACAGATTAATTCGTAAAGCATAACTCCAGAAATATTTTAGAACTGCGATCATATAATTCTTGATAAAAATATGCCGAAAAATGAATGCGAGCTATGTCCACATAGGTAATACGAATGGTTCAATGTTTAATTAATGGTCAAATGGCTGTTTCTCGTGCCACGATATTTACTGCTGACTTTATTAATGATTTAATAACATTTCAAAACATTCTATGGAACAACTCCCACGTACCATTTCTTTAATAATACCTAACTTGCTTTTCATTTCAAAAAGTTGTGACATTTTAAGCATTAATAAATTATAGAGATATAATTAGAGACAAAACCACCAACAACGTAGAAACTTTAAAATAATAATTGTTAAAATAAATGTATGTGTAGATTGTGTTAGTACATACATACTTCATTTTAGTTTTTCGCACGAATTGTAATAATTCTCGACTGCCTCGTTGGCCGAGTGGTCGCAAGTGCGGCTGCCGGGCAAGGGGTCTCGGGCTCGATTCCCGGGTCGGGCAAAGTATTACTGGGTTTTTAAAAAAATTCTCAGTAGTAGCACGGTGTCTGGAAATGTACCCGGTATATGGCAATAGGCTCACCCCCTATTACATGGGACTCATAACATAAATAGTGAAAAGAGGGTGTCACTTCTGTGTGCACCTCTGCCTACCCCTTCGGGGATAAAAGGCGTGATGTTATGTTATGTTATGTAATAATTCGTAGTCTCAAAATTATACAATGAAATAAAATAATTAAATCTGCAAAAAGTAACGTTTACAATGGTAATTAAAATCTAGTTTTAACAGAGTATTTCTAAAATTCAATGGTCAAAAAAAAATTATGGGTTTTTTGTTAATGACTTTGTCCTCACCATTTAAATTGTTCCACAAACTAAGACACTACAAATTTAAATGAAAAATCACAGAAAATAATCACGTCTCTATTTTGGACTGAACCGAAAACTACCTGAGTTTTTGTAGAAGACCCTAGAATCAATAACGTGTCAAGATTGAATCTTAACAAAAGGGACAAGAACTGAATACATCTCCGGTAGTCCTGACCCATTAATTTGGTGCAATTTATCTATCAAAAATGATAATGTAGAGTAATGTTGCGAGGACGCACGCCGTCACGTTGTCGCGTGATTACGTCACTAACTTTCGTCGCGTGAGAACCTTCGCGCATTGTGGCTCGCGACTCAAGCTCGCGCATCACTTTCATTGTTTATACGGAACTCCGCGCACGAAACGGACAAACAGACGTGCGGAAGATAACTTACTCACTCATTTTTATCCACATACATATCTAATGAAGATCGTAACATAATCTACATTTTTATTACATGCGGTAATTGAACTTTGATATAACCTTCACGCTTGAATGCAAAGAGACAACTCAACAACTTCAACCAATACTTAATTGGCCTAACCACAACACCCACAGACTCATCTTACTAGTTATCTGAATTCTAAACATGATTCTAAGCACAATTTATATCCAGGCGTCCGACAGCACCGAATGCAAATCTCTCCTCAGTATGCAACAATATTACTTGTTTTACAGGAAACCTTTATTTTAAATCTAAGAGGCGAGATTATAGCGTTCGTTCATATGCAGTACTTGCAGCAATACGTTACAGTTATAATAAGCATTAGCAGTATACGGTAAGGAATGCGCATAGGCCGGCGACAGAATGGCGTCCGCAGGTACATCATATTGCACACGACTCTAATGGACAGTGTCTAATGAGCTTTTTAACAACGTCTTTGCTTTAACCTAAATGCAAACTTCCTACAGTTAATCTTTCCATAGCCCTACCTACAGTTGGGCTCGCTGCCATTGCAGCGGTAAGTCCCCTCTTTGAGGAGTGGCTTGAGACCCGCTACGGCGTCCTCACCTACCGCCTGACGCAGGTCCTCACCGGACATGGAAGTTTCGGGAGGTACCTGTGTCTGATGGGGCGGGAGGAAACGCCCGGGTGTCATCACTGCGAGGACCGCCCTGAGGACACGGTGGAACACACAGTGGGAGAATGCCCTGCACCGCCGTGCCCTCAGGGAAGTGATCGGCGATGGCGAGCTCTCGCGTCCGGGCCTAGTGCAGGCCATGATGCGGAGCGAGGGGGACTGGGATGCCGTCTCCTCCTTTTGCAAAGCAGTCATGCTAGCTAAGGAGGAGGCGGGACGCGTGAGGCAGCGAAGCGCTGCCTCCTCGCAACCCAGCCATCGCGAAAGACACACCGGGCGTCGGGGATCGCGAGACGATCTCTGCGGACGGCGAGCATGGGTGGCTCCCCGTCCGACCAGAAACAGACCCGAGCGTACGGCGCGTCGCGTTCCGCGCCTTAAAGAGCCATCAGACCACCACAGACGGGGCCCAATAGGGCTGTTGCCGATTCGGAGTCGCGGAGAACCTAACGGGTAACCGGGGCTCCGGCTCGACGTGCAGGAGAAGGAACGGGGTGGTTTTTAGTCAGTAAGAGTCTGACACTCCCTTCCGCCTCACCCAGGCGGGAGCAGCCATTCGATGATTTTCCCTCCTTAAAAAACAACAATAAAAAAAGCCCTACCTACAGTTGACATTTTAACTAAATTAGTACTTCAAGTGACATTCTTAGTTCGTCAACCTAATTTAAATGTAAAGAAATTAAGTACATGTCATATCCATGATTCCAAAATAATTAAACAGCCTACTTAAAACCAGTAGCCAAATTGCAACCTACTCTTAATATTGTAATACATCATGAACATCAAATTTATACAAACCCACTAACCTAGATGATGCAGGGTTTAGCAATCGTAACCAGGAAAAAACTAGTCAAATTATTCTGACTGCGCTAAAGAAATATAATTTAACTAATGCTCTAATGACTATGAGACACACCTACTGACTGATACGTCACCTTATGCTCTTATAGGGAATTAAATAAGTTTAGTTTTGTAGGCGACTAATGAAGGTCTTATAAGGAATGTAAATTACCTGTGATTAACAAGGTTATCAGTATTTCGTTGAATGCGGATTTACGCGCCCTCAGAGCCCACACGACGCCTTTGGTGACACCCACGACTTGTACGGTCACCACTATCCGACCAGACACGCTAGACCCCCAACATGTACCTCTACAAGTGCGTAGTGCCACCGCCTTCAGCTTACCAATTACACGTGGATAAATAACTAGTCGCCCACATACACACTGCCCAGTATTAAAGCAGGCTGATCTCATATCTCGTAGATCTGTCACAAATTATTCTCTCGATTGATATTTTAATTGTAAATTGATAAGCGTGAATCGTGCGCAAAAACAGAGAACAAAAAATTAACCATTGCGGAAGTCTGTAATTATTGTAATCCATCTGTATGTTTTTTGCACTGAGACGAATCCATATCAGGGTCTTCTAAAGCTTGACAATTCCTTATGCGAGAAAATTGGATGTAATTGTCTATTAAATTAAAGGTGAACACTTTGACTGCATTGTAACCTAACAAAATATGATCATTGACTCCAAACACGACAAGTGGGCGTTTGTTCCCGGCGCCAGTGACGCCAACACGGTGTCAAGTCGGTAGTTTAATATTTCCAGTAGTTTTAGCAGACCAGTTCAACGAAATGGTGACTCAGTGTGCCTCAGCCTACTCAATTTAATGCATTACCAAGCATTGGGGAAAATTAATAATCGAAAAACCTTCAAATGTAATTTTAATCTATTGATCTAACTTAATACTTATAAGGTTCCGCAAGGGAACGAATCTCCGCACGCCCCAGCCGTCCCAGGAGCCACTCCGGGCGTCGGAGACCGCAGCACGATCTCCGAGCAAGTGTAGCTCGCCGCCAGAACCAGACCCTCAACAATATACATAATATTTAATTTTACTTTATTTTAAGCAGTAAAATTAAATATTATGTATATGTGTGTATAGTATTTGCAACCTGAATTATTTGTATTGTATTATTGTATATTTCACTATGGGCCAAGATGCCTGAGACAAATAAATAAATAAAATAAATAGGCCGTTCAACAATAACAGGTTCACTGACTACGGGTTCAGGGACTGGTTCAGGCGTTACTAAGACTGGGAGGTGGTCACCCTCGACGTGTGTACCGTCGCGACCAGTAGATACTTGGTGACGTACATCTTGCCGTCATCTCTAATGTATAAGTAATGTTTAAAAATTTGCTTAATTGACGAACCTGGTTCGCGAATAATATAATTAGTGATGAGCTAATAAAAATATGAATTTGAATATATGAGACAATTAAACAAACCTACAAATTAACTATTAATTTCGATATCATACGTTGACATTAGTTGAAATTTCAAATAAAAAGACGCGTTCATAAAAAATAATAATTAATTTTTTAATACCAAGTTTATTTTCCTGACCAAAAATTGGCATCTACTCGTACAATGCAATGCAAGTACCGTTGCTGACCTCGATCCTATTTTAAACTGTATAAAACTTATATACCTAAACAAGCGACACTACTATGTTATACTACTGTAATCCTAAGAACATACGTTAAACTTATTTGCATTATAATTTTTACGCCAAAAGTCAACAGGATGAAAACTTTGGATTTATTAAACCTCTTTGTTGTATTTTGTTCCACCGCATTCCTCTTTTTGTTGCATTGTTTAATTATAATGTGTCAGTAGCTACATTTACATATAACAATAACACTCCTACATAATTAACTAGAGATGATGTCAACGCGATGCATCTGTTGTCCGTACCTTTGTATAATTTAATTATTTTAATGTATCCGGGTATACGTCAAAATTAATTATTTTCTAATTAAAACTGTTTTTGTGTATTCCTATTTCCTTAAACATTAGTTCATTCTTTGACAAAAAACTTACTAGATGAAGTAATTTAAATGTTTTTGTATTCGTAACGTCTTACAAAGGATTTCTGTAAAAGTGAAAATAATAAAAACTGAAATTCCACTGAAATAAATTATTGTTTTTCACACATAAATTATCCATGGGAAAAACCAATTATTAAGACTAACTGCGTTAGGTCGACTGTGACTAAACATCATTTGAATAAAAAGAAAAGAAAATTTAGGTACGTTGAAATCACAAAGCGTGTCGTGACAAAATAAGCATATCTTGCTATTTAGGTAAGTACTTATTAGGTATAAAACTAACATTATAAATAAACAAGGACAGGTTAACTCGCAAGTATATTTTTTGTACTAAAACAAAGCAACAATATAGATATCGCCAGTGTTTCAAATAAAATGTAGTGTAGCAGCTTAAAATGATTAGAAAAACCCAAGTGTACATGTATGCTAAACAAATATGAGATTTATGAAGTTTGCAATTATGTTAATAAAATAATTTCAATATTACTTAACTTAAGATAAAAAACGCTAATCCATGCATACCAAGATATTGCCAATTTGGCCTTTCCTTCCTCATGAAATGAATATTGTATGATGAGTTACAGAAAAATGTGCAATTTAGAAATAAATGATTCATATGTAAATTAAACTATCTTATGTAAAGTTTTAAACGCTAATAAATAACATTCACTGCTTTATCCTATTCTGTAAAGTCATCGAAATAAAATTTCACGATTAAAGTTACGAATTTAGGCGGAAATTGTTCCTAGTCAATTATAGCGAAACAAATAAGAACATTCGTGGATTAGGTTTTTTTTTGTTTAGTACATTCCATTATTTAGTCATGCACAGTCATACGTTTCCGTGTAGGTCCTTAGTTTCCCGCCCACGTATGAGCCGAGGTTGTTGTGGTAGACACCACAAGTAGGCAACTGACAACAAATTGATATTCCATGACACTAGCCGTGAGTAAGGCTGACATGGTTACTTGGTTAGTCCTTCTAACTACGACATCAGTTGACATTTCCTTGTACGGAAGATGTCATTCCTAACACCAGCATATGATACTATGTAGGAATGTATTATTTTACGAGCATCCCTTTGTTTCTCACATGACGTATTTTTAGTCCTTATTCTTTGTAAGTTGATGCAAATAATTCGTTTGAAATCACACTTTACACACCAGTATTCAGTCTCACGACAGTTTTTAGCATTTCAACATCATGTAAAACAGTTTCCGAAACTTATTTTACTTTCATAGTATTTTGTCCATATTAATAGGAGTTCTGTATATTTTGTTGCTTCATTGCGACCTTCGGGGCTGAGTTAACATCTATTGTTGAACAAATTACTGATTCCGTCTCTAATTCGTGGCAGACCCATTGTCTCTCAGTTGCCCGATTTTACGGGTAATGCACATCATGAGAGGAGGAACACACAGATGTACCTGGTTAGGAAAAACATCGCGTGGAGAATACAAGCGTTGTTACGTCATATCGGTTACAGCTAATTACCGAGCGTGGTAACTGCTCAGCGCTTAAGGATTTTCCCGCATAACATTAACCTAGTAGCGTGTTTTCGATTTCCATTTTGTATATTTTCAAATGATTTCTGGTTTACAAAAATTTAATTATCCATAGAAAAACTAGTTTGTCACAAATACGAATATGATAAATTGAGTCTTACACGCAACATCTCGTTGTTTTTATTTCAACCAGGTCCTCGTTAGTAACGCTGATCTCAGCCCCCTATAAAAACAATCCATATTAAAGCAGCGACGTGTGACAATGCTCAATTACGTACAAGAGATAATAACACAGTCACTCAACAATAATATCAGTTTATTCAGATGGTCCTTGACACTACTTAATAAACAGCTATTACCAACAATCCCTAATCCCACGCTCGCCTAACCCGCGTCAGAATCTGTACACTAATCAGTAATCAGCTGTAGACCTTGTCTTAACCCACAATAAGCAAGCCTTACAATATATTGTTACGATAATACGACACAGAATACAACTACGTTACCTGATAAAAACAATAATAGTTAATGATAGAATGAAAAAGCGTCACCTAAGATTATTGTTTCACAAAGCAGATAAAATTACATGAGTATTGGTCATGTCAATGAGTACGTAAGAGATTTGGGATTTGGGAAATCAGTTATTTCTGTTACATATATGTAGAAACCCAACTTTTTGTCATTGGCTCATCTATGCTCTCCAGTGTGGTGATAAAATAGTGTAAAGACTGTTTTATAAGCATACTTTTGGTGATACTTTTACCCGTCACACAATTCCTGTCAGACCATCATTTTACCTATAAGTGGTAACATCACTCATCGTTTAGCACATCTTGCCTGTTTTCACGCAAAAGGCTAAGGGAAAAACGTACGGTACCTTTACTTTTTAATAATACAACATTTTTAATCACAATAAATATTGTGTTCAATAGTTTCGTTTAAAACAAGCGTCAAGAAGGTAACCGCCTAAGCAATCACCTAATCCTATCCTAATGCCAAAATGATTATATTATAATTATATGAAATAGTAGGTACATAGGTGGGGTGTTGAATGCAACTAGTTTTGAATGTGTAGGATGTAGAAGATTAATTGTTTCTTGCAACACATATTCTATTTAAAGATACATAAACAGATACTATGTGCTAAATAGGACATAAATAACATAAATAATATAAATATGTGACCTTCAAAAAATCGTTTTAATAGATCAAAATCAGGATAGGATCAGGGAGGTATTATTTTATGTAAACTGTAAAGACATTCTTCTGCCTCATCTCACAACATAACATAACATCACGCCTTTTATCCCCGAAGGAGTTGGCAGAGGTGCACATTACGGCACTTAATGCCACTGTACAATGTAACACCCACTTTTCAATATTTATGTATGTTATGAGTCCCATGCACAGAAATATTATTTAAGATATCTGTGGTCCCATGTAATAAGGAGTGAGGCTATTGTCATATACCGGGCACAATTCCAGACTCCGTGCTACCACTGAATTTTTTTTTTAAACCCAATGGTACTTTTCCCTACCCGGGAATCGAACCCGGCAGTCGCATTTGCGACCACTCGGCCAACGAGCAGTCAATGTGTATACAATCACAATGTGTACATACTTCTCTGTTTCGTGTTAAACTGTGTTAGTGTAGACTATTTTTATCTAAATACAGTTTCTATATAATATACAAACTTATTTTTTCAACCCCTATTACATGATGATAATAATAGCTGACGAACATTATTTGCAAAATCTCTTACCACTTAAAAAAATCTTTGTTTTTATTTAAAACTTGTGTTTATTTTAAAAATCTATTTATTTGTTTCACAGGTGTGTGCGTGCAGTGTACTAGCTGCGTTGGACGGGTACAGTCCCCAACAGGACCCAGATCAGTTCCACATACAGACAGATGAAGATGACGAGCGCTACTTCTTATACCAGACTCACAATGGACAGTATAGGAAAGAAAGAAGACTGAAAGATGGATCTGTTGTCGGTAAGGATAAAATTATAATATCAAGGAGTTATATAATTGTAATATAATTGTGTGCTGTAGTAGTGTAATATATTCACTATAATGGAGCTTTTCTTAGTATATTCTCGTAAGTAACCCGCGATATTAGGTTATTTAGTGTAATGTAGTTATTATCTAGGACAGAAACAATTTTTTTAACCTTACACCAAAAGATATTATAGAAAAGATGAGATTATTCTTCTGCATTGGCCTAGTGGCCTGGCAGATCAGACCACCACAGATGGGGCCCAATAGGGCCGATACCGATTCGGAGTCGCGGTGAACCTAACGGGTAACCGGGGCTCCGACTCGACGTGCAGGAGAAGGAACGGGGTGGTTTTTAGTCAGTAAGAGTCTGACACTCCCTCCCGCGGCGGGAGTCCCGCCTCACCCAGGCCGGAGCAGTCATTCGATGATATTCCCCCCTTAAAAAAAAAAAAAAGTGGCCTGGCAGCGTAATAAAATTGATATTAAGTGTTTTTTTTTATTTATTTCGATGTAATAATTTAGCATGTTACGACAACAAGCTATCGAAGAATGAAAATAAAAAAGTCACAATGTCTTGCTAGACGACTTTCAATCAGCCAATGACATCATCTTTATAGAAAGCCTAAGCTTTGCCTTCTTCAGATACATTATAATAATAAATAGCAGATTTATCTCCATATAACCCACTATACCTACTTTTAGTTTTGGCATAACTGCAATGAGGCATATTTTGTGACCGATTTTATTGGCCCTATGTGGGAGGTACTTTCTCGGAGACAGAACAGTTACATGGTTGTAAAGTTCTTATTCATGGATTGTAACTTTCGTGCGACATACTAAATAAATTATTATGTATTATATGCTCATGAATATGAGCCTCCAGCATGGCTTGAAACTAGTCGAGTTCCTCGTCGAATTACTACGTGAGTAAGCCGAAAACATAATAATTTATTCTTATTCTTGGTTCAGGCAAAATCTTATTGGATTACTGACATTTTAAATTAAATTATTAATAATAATACCTAGTATGAAATCCTGACCAGTGCAGTGCTTGATAATATACTAGTCTCTCTACCCCAACTATTCTTTTTGTTAATAACTAAAGTCAAATTTTAAATGTTCGGATAAGTGTATCCAAAATGAGGTGTTCCTTTGATCTCAAGTACGAATAACATAGTTATTAACAGTCACGCTTAGGACCACGAGCTCATTCAGTTTATCATACCTATTAAATTACGTGTTAAATATCTAACATCAATTAAACTAGTTCCACAAACATCTACATTAAATGTTAAAAACGACTATTTCTTTTTTCAATAAATCTGCCTTTAATATCTATACACAATTCTGAATGTTTTTCCCTAAGTTCATGGTAAGAATGTAAAAGATAAGTTATTCCCATTTACACCGTACTGCAGACACAGAAGGAACCAGAGTGCTTACTCTTGAAACCAATCTCAGTGTCAATAGAATTTCAATCCAATAAAATATCAATAATTATTCAATATCAAAACTATACAAGCCTAATCGTAGCTGTTAAAATAACATTCAGAGTACAGAATAAAAAGCCAAACTCAATACTATTTAGTTTATTAAATATCCCCGCAATACGGACGCAAAAGGCACTAGTGTTCAATTCAAGATTAGACACGAAATTTCGCAATGTCAATGTCCATCAATCGGAATTGGATTCAAGAGTAAGCCATACCCAAGATTGAGTACTACAATCTCCAAAATATGAAGTTTTTCTTAGTTTCCCTAAGTGTAAAAAAGGTGAGGCAATAAAGGCGCGGTTGTGTTGTAAGCAAGCCATGCAGACCACACATACACATCAACAGCCTTTAATGCCCACTACTGTGCAAAGGCTCTACTCACACGGAGAAGGTTTGAATATTAATCACCACGCTTGCTCAATGCGGGTTGGCGATTTCAAACTTATAATTAGAAATTATAAGCCCAGGTTTCCTCACGATGTTTTCCTCTACCTTCCTTGATGGTTTACCAGTGGTGTCTGAATAATATTAGAAAGTAGGTACATATAACTCGGAAAAAGTCACATTGGGTACTTGCCGTTGGCAGATTTCAGACCCGCACTCTCATACATGAGAAGCGGGTGTCTTAAAAAACCAATCATACATAAAGTGTATTGATATAGACTTCAAGTTCACTATAAATGTAAAGTAGAGCAAACTTGTATAGCAAAGTTCCATTGTCAAGATAAAATGCTGTCGACCTACACATGCTTTACAGTTCATTGTCCCAACACTGATCCATGTAGGTGGGACATCTGAATATGTAACATAGCAATCGCCATCTAAGGAACTAAGGATATCAAAAAAAATATTTAAATTTCCGTTTATTAAAACAGGCTTTGTGACACTCCATATTGGAACTATGAACGTAATTTTTACTTTTTGTTGTTGTTTTATTTTCGGAATTCAATGTTAGTTATAGGTACTCCTCTTCTTTCTTGAATACATTTAGGAGATCTTAATTATTTGTGACGAGATTCATCGTCAACTTAGGAAAAACACCGAGACGTATCATATAACATACCTTTTGCAAAAATAAATAATTTATCTGCATCTTGAACAATGAGCAGCATTGTTCTCATTTTGGGCATCATGTGCAGTTTCAACTGAATACTCAGAGAATAATGACGTCATTCTACATTTCAGGTACAACTGGTTGGGTTGGTGCTGACGGATATTTACGGCTCCAGGATTATATCGCTGATAATCAGGGATACAGAATCTACAAATCAAAAACAGTCTACGTAGGAGAAAACCGACCAATTTCAGTATGTATTAAACGATAGATAAACATAATTTTATTATATTAATTTTATTAAGTAGCACCTTTACATTTCATTGTTATTTATATAAATTATGTTTTATTTCAGGAGTCTTTACAAATAGCCAAGACTGCTCCAACTGATTCTGGTTTTGGAGTAACACCTGCACCAGCACCAGTTCCGCGAAATCGTGGCCCACCCCGCTTCAAGTCCACGACTCAAGCCCCACCGCCTTCGTCATCATACGGACCTCCCACCTTCCCAGCAGAAGTATCAGTGACGCCTCCTCCACGGACGTACCCACACCCAACGTCAACGCCACAAGTTTACGTTTCACCTAATTCAATTGACTCGTCAATAACAACTTTTGATTTTAGACCCACAGTGACACCAATCACAGCTAGTGAAGCTGCTACTACAAGCAGTCCCTACGACTACGATTCATCTAACACCAATACATTGGACGACGAATACCAACCGAGTGACAGTCAACGTTACGACGTGTTCAATCCTAATTCCTACAGACACGCTGACGCCTGGCTGCAGCGACAGCAGCAACTTCAACGGCAGCAACAATCTGGAGCAAAAATTGGTGACGGTTATACTCCTCAATTCTCCACATATGATGGATCAGCCTTCCGAAGAAATGGTTTCCGTTACTATCTTCCGAAACAATATCACGAGGAAGAGAGCGGCCAGGCAAACGAGAGAACTGGAAGTTTCGGCTATGTCGATCCGTTCGGTATTCGTCGAGTGATTTACTATAATACAGCACCTGGCGAAGGCTTCCAAATACGCAAAAACAATAGGTATGTGGGTCATGATGCGACCCCGTATGACCCTAGGCCCGTGAATTGATGTAGCAAATGTGTGTACATAGAGGTACATGTGAGAATTTGAAGTTACCTAATTATTTATTCATCAGTATTGTTAGTTCCCATGAGCTATATTATGTAATAAAGGAGACAAAACGATCTAATCGAACGAAGCGAACAAGTCTTAGCCATTAATTTGATAAATATAAGTAAGTGTAAATTGTTGTTCACATAAATATTTTGGGTCATGTAAACATACTTGGAGTCAAATAGCTTCAATGATTTTATGTGTGACTGTGGGTATCACATTAAAAAATAATTACTTTCTTATATTTCAGTGCCATTATACTACATATTATAGGTACAAGATAACCGTTTAAAATATCATATTATTCTGTGTAAAAGTCTACAGTTGTAATATTTGTAAATAACTCACTTTTAATTAAAGTACAGTTAACATATTTAATGAAATTCATGTTAGTGTGACGATACGTTCTGTTATTTGCATCGACATACTCAATATCACTAAAAATTAAAATAATACGAAAAATACCGTTAATTTATTTAAAACTGTCATCAAAGTATCAAAGAAGGACACACACTGGTCATTATGTCTATAATAGTTGTAAGGTCTTTGAACTCATCTTGATTGTCATCTAAATGGATTTTCTTGCAAATGGACAAGCGTAGGCGCATCTGAACGACTAAATGATTCTTTATAACCTTTTAAAGCATATATAACTAAAAGGTATCAGGAGCCAGGATCGAGAATAATGAGCATGTTAGCCATGTAATGCGTTACATTCTGTCTGTGTCATACATTTATTTTGGGGTTTATTTTTTTTTTCATTAATTAACAAAAATATAACTAAAGACACACGTACCTAATAAATATACTAGGCTGGGTGCATGTCTTAATGTCATTACGAATAATTTGTCATTGTTCAGGTGCTATATCAGAATTAATGACAACTTGTTGCAATGACAACGTTATAGTGCTGTGGGTAATATATAAAATAATGTATGTCTAATGAAAATTCCTAATTTACCTTCTTCTTAATTTAAATATTGTATTACTTCTAATTTTATTGTTCTGTAAAATTTGCACAGCATGTATATTTATACTAATTTTATTGTTTTAATAATGTAAGTTCATACCTACATAAATAATTTGTTAACAGACTGTGGTTTTATTTTGGATTGCAGTAACTCTGAATGTGACTATACCTCTACAAACGAGAATTTCAAGATTTTTGGCCTGCATATTAAAAGCAGTTTTACAAATTACGTGAGATGTTGCATTCCGATTACTAAATGTTATTAACATACTTGTGTTCTATATCACTGAAAAATCATTAACAGGCCAGTACAGTGACATCGTCATACAAGAAACACCACGAGGTTCGGAGTAGTTGTATTTTGAAAAACTATTACGAAATAATTGGTCAACCGCAACATTTTCCTCTCAATTAAATAATGAATTTTTAAAATCATGATTGCAATAATATCTACTGTGTTCATCACACAAAACTTGGCAAATGACATACTATACAAAAATTTAGATAATAAAGAATGTTTGAAGCCTCTACCTGATTACTACAACAAACAAGATTTGCCTGATAATAAAATATCATAACTCTACGAGCAACAGGTTTCAGGTTATACTCCTGTAGTTGAAGAAATAGAAGGGGATATTAATAGATACATTTTCTATCCTGAATTAACAAAAACCACGACAGTAGAACCACTTCCTCCACATTTCCTCCTTGGATACGGTTACGACTAGCACCAACAAAAGTTTATAGAGTTTAGTACAGTTTATTATTATTAAGTTGTTAGTTTAAGTCATTCTTAAAATAAAAGTCATATCGTGACCAAAAATAAAAGAACAAGTCAATGAAATTCATAAGTATATTTATTTAAGTAAGTAGATACGATTTCATAGTCTGCTAAAACAGATGCCACATAGGTACAGAAAAATACTCACATCAGTCGAATATTCCACAAAATTTCCGGCAAATAAAGGTGTCATCAATTACTTTTTGTAAGGCCAGCTAAAGTCAGATTCCTTGACAATGTAGATAGGTTCATCTAATTCTAACGGATCAGCACTCCTTGGACGGAGAAAGTCGGGCAATGAAAAGTGCGGCCACTGGAAGCCAGGAAAGAATTGCGAAAAAATATCAGCCAAAAATGGTTTAGGTTTAAATATTTGCACTATAATAGGACCTTCCTCTACGTCTTCGTCCTTTGATTCTTCATCCTTTATTTCTTCCTTAGGTTCCTCGTCATTTGGTTTTTCGTTTGGATCATTAGACTCTTCAACTACAACAACGCCTTCAAATTTGTCTTTTACCTCTTTATCTTTTTCCTTTTCTACTTCCTTCTGTTCCGCTATTTCTTCCCTATCTTTTTCTTCTTTAGGTTTTTCTACAGCCTCCAATTCCTTCTTAAACTCATCAACATTTTCCTTGCTTTCTTTATCTGAGTAACCAGGTTCTTCTACTACAGGTGGTACTGGGTCAACTAAGACTTCTACATTGTTATCTTTCTCGTCTGGTTTGAGTTCTAATGGTGATGGAGGAGCTGGTTCGTTGATATGTACCTGCTCGGGTGTTGGCAAAGCTTCCACTGCTAACAGCAAACACAAAATTCCAAAGAAATACATCTGCAATAAAAATTACAACTTTAATACAATACCAGTATGTAAAAAATATGTAAATACTAACAATTACTTGAATTTCTCTCATTACTGGTAGGCTACTGCTTTTGTATTTCTAAATATTTTTTATAATTAATTATATAAAAATGTAATAACCAAGTGTGTAAAATAAATAAAAACCTAATACTTTTAATAATGTAGTAAGTCACTCACCTTTTCTATCTGATCAATTAAAATCACTGCTGTAAAGACCACGCTTGCCTTTATATAAAGAATATCGACACAATTGATGATCATAGCAATTAAAAACCCATTAATAACATTTAACTAAGATTGAAATAATATTGTGGTTAGTCTATTAAATTCTGGAAACATCATGGTTAAAATTCCACAAAGTGATTTACAACAACACGACCTTTCCTAATAAACACGATCAATATATATTAAAGTACGCAGTACTAAAGATTCACTTATTATGTTTAATGAATGATTTTTTTTTTTTTTTTCTCTTTATTTAATTAGGAACTTTTGTACATAAATACATGACAGTTCCATTATATCTTATATCTTACATGTTAAACTTATAAGTTATACAAACAAAATACTCTTAATATCTATTTAACAAAACGTAGACCTGCAAAACTATACAACTTTTTGGCCGCATCAGATAAAGGGGCAGCTAAAATTTCATTAAATATCCCTACATTGTTTTTAATTAAACATAATTCATTAGTCAGGATATCTCTTTCAGCCTGAAAACGGACACATTCCGTTAAGAGATGAACAACATCTTCAACCTTATGACATTCCTCACAGTTAGGGGAGGCACATTTTTTCATCAGAAATGCAAAGTTGTTAAGCGGCATATGTCCGGATCTCAGTCTGAGAGCTGTTACCAACAATTTCCTACTAATTTTACAATTTGAAAACCATGGTATACGAGGAGGTTCACAGACTATCGTTTTATACCAGATAGCCTTAGTTTTTGATCGTAAGTTAAAATACTCTATCCAAATTTGATGACATTTTTCTTTATATTTTGGTAAAAGTTCTGAATAATCAGGTTTGATGTTTAAATCTTTGCCTTCTGAAATTCCTTTTTTCGCTAGACTGTCCACCCTCTCATTACCACTTATGCCTATATGTGATGGAATCCATTGCAACTTGACTTTTTTTCCAGAACGAGTAATTTCGTCTAATTTAGAAATAATAGTATAAGTTAATGAATGATATAGCCAACAATTCACCTAACATAAACTCAGGACTACTATTAGGGATGATAGTTGTCATGACACTGGCTTGAAACAGAATTTAAAAGTATTCAGTAACAGAGTTAATACCAATACTCACCAGACCTTTCACCTACAGACTACTACTTTTCCAGAATTGGAATAACTTTTTGGCGAAAAAAAAATTCAATAACCGGAAGGTAGTACAAAATGCCTTTGAAGTATTTGTAGCCTCCCGTCCAGCTGAATGGTTTAAGAAGGGCATCAATAATCTACCACCGCGTTGGAAAAGATGCATTGATTGCATGAGTGATTACTTCGATTATTACAAATAAAAAAAACATTTAAATAATTCATTTAAATTGTTTCATTCAAAAACGGCACTTTCGTAGGATTATGACATCATAAGTATGTACTTCTCATTTATATATTCATTATTTGTTTAAATAAATTAATTATGTTAACATAACATCACGCCTTTTATCCCTGAGGGGATAGGCAGAGATGCACACAGAAGTAACGCCTACTTTTCACTATTTATGTCATTTTTTTACAAACCCAGTAATACTTTGCCCGACCCGGGAATCAAACCCGAGACCCCTTGACCGGCAGTCGCTGCGACCACATTTAGCCAACGAGGCAGCATTAATTATTTTAAAACATACAAATATGTATCAATTGGTACTAAAGATTGACCTCAAATAAGTACCTAGCTACGCACTATAGACACCCCGACCGTCTGCTCGAAATCATAAACATTTCAAGGGCTAAATGGTAAAAAGGGTTGACAGAAGTTATAAAGAATTCAATACCCTGCAGTATTTATTAATAACAAGCTGGCCCGGCAAACTTCGTACCGCCTATAAATGTTTTTTCTCACCTTATAAACATTCCCTGGACTCCCACGAACATTTCAATACCGAAATTACCCAAATCGGTTCTGCCATTCTTGAGTTTTAGCGAGACTAATGAACGGAAATTGATTTTTATTTATATAGATTATACATATAGCAGAAAACCCATAGGAAACGAATGTATCCGCAATAACTAATAAGCAAAGCGTTGATATTTTTATCTTCATCAAATTCTCTTATCTTGTCTCAAAACCGTTTTGAGACAAGTTCTAACTTAGAAATATAAAGATTTGAGACAAGTTTTAGTCGACTATCTCACATTTCGAGGTGGAACCCTCATTTTCCCGGGCTATAGAGGTAAAAGAAAAAAGAAAAATTAAAATTAAAATTGTCACATCACATTAACCCGTCGTGTTTCTAAACTCGTTTTCTATGTGGTTTCTTCGTAACCAACTACCTATTTGTAATTTTCCCGATATCTATATTTTTGATGACGCATACATAGGTACATACATACATGGTGAACGAAAACATCGTGAAACCCAAGCTTACAATTTATTAGTTTCAAAATTACAATTGTCACATAAGTTTGAAATCGCCAATCCGCTTTTTAACCGACTTCAAAAGAGGAGGAGGTTATACGTTCGGCCGGTATGTTGCTTTTTTTTGTATGTATATACGCGCATAACTCTGAGATGCGTGAAGCGATTTGCAAAATTCTTGTTTTGTTTGAAAGGGTATACTCCCGAGATGGTCCCATTTCTATGAAGTCAGGATCTGATGATGGGATCCTAGGGAAACCGAGGGGAACTTTCGAAAATTCTATGGGCGAGTAATGCGTCTATTATGTTTTTCAATTACGATTTTTAAACACTACAATTTGATAAGGGTCTGGAGTCGACCTGATGATAGAGCCGACAGACAGTCGAGGGAACTCCTCAACGGTTTATATTAACTACCTTGTGTTTGGGCTTCATTAATTTGTTTTGATGAGAACTTTACACCTAGATAGAGTGAGGCTGTCATTAAGGGTCTGATGATGAAGAAGTGTAACTCCTCAACGGTATACAGTAACTACCTTGTGTTTGGGCTTGATTAATTTGTATTGATGAGGACTTTACACCTATGTAGATTATAAGTAACAAAACGGGTATAATTATGTAGCTTTACACTGAAAATGATAAAATAATAAAAGTAATGGGCACTAATAGACTGTTGATTATAATGACACATAAATATAATAATATATTGTAGATATGTTTACATGTTTTAATAGTTTTAGGCATTTCTAAAAAGAAGATTTGTATTTTTTTTTAATTATATTTATTTAAATTATTTATTAGAGTAGGCACCCATATAATTAATCACTGGAACAAATTGAGATAACGTTTAACTGGTGGGTGCTGATTCAGAAACTACTGAAACCTCTGGAACCTCTGGAACCTCAGGGGCGACTAATAAATAGTCACCCTCTGTGTGGTATTATGATGATGTAATTTACGACAAGGAGTTTTAAAGGTTTACCTAATTAGATTAATTAAAACTTGATATTTTGCAACATGATTAGGTACAGTAAAATAAATATAATAGAATTTAATTAATTTGGTGTCATTAAGTTCACCAATGTAGTTATTACGTAAATTACCCATTAGCTAATTGTGTCCTAAGTAGTTCCTTAAAGAGTTCGGGATAGTATAAAAGGCAGTCACTACACTGAATTGTCATAATTCAGAATTGTATTTGCCAAAAATGGTAAGTTTGATTCATTGATTTTATATTTTGCTTGCTTCTCAAGTGATATTGTCATTTACTGTAGTCTTACTTTTGGCCACAAGATTTGGTCCACTGCTGTTTTCGTTTTGTGCGCTCTTCTAATCGAGCGAGTGGCTCTGGCATCGATAGATCACGAGCCTATTCAAATAATTGTCAACGAAAATTTCAATTCACAATCTGGTTCTGGATATTCGCTTCCTGCTATATATAGTAGGTACATCAAGGCGCCAAGTTTTACTTTAACCCACAAATAAATATACCACCAGCTCACATTGAAGCTTTGACTTCATTGGTGCAGCAAAATCGTACACCAGAAAGAGTGATTGAAACAAAAAAACATATAGAAATATTAAATACACTTCTGAAAATTTTTGCTGCATAATATGAAAAGAGAGAACTTATACTGAAACTTCTGTCATCTCTTTCAGTTCCAGTCGCAATCAAAGGTGAAATACCGCTTCTAATGCAAAAAATTGTAGCCGTTAATGAAGAAGTTAAATTAGAAGAACCAAAAACTATATAGAACATCAGCATTACCACCTCTGGTAGTTGAGGAAATTGTTCCGGTTGTTGAAGAAATCAAATTAGAAAAATCGAAAGTTTTGGAAGAATCAGTTAATGTGTTGTCTACAAATTGAACTTCTAGTTCCGAAAAAAGAAACGTATTTATCAATTGAAGAAGAAATCATGCCAGTTGTAGAAGAAGTTGAATTGGTACAACCAGCTTTACTAGAACAATCTGTGGGTGTGTTATCTCCGATTGTAGAAGTTGGTGATGTTATTCCTGAAGCACCAACTTTACCGCCTCCGCTAGTTGAAAATATTCCTGTTGTAGAAGATGTTGAAATGTTGGAACCTGTAATATTAGAGGAAACTGTTTGTTGTTCTCCCGAAATGCTAACATTACCGGCAATCGAGGAACTATTGCCATGCGAAGAAGTTGAACTAGTAGAACCGGTAATGTTAGAAGAACCTTCAGATGTCTGGTCTTTGATCGCAGAGGTGGATGAAATAAGTCTGGAATTATCCACTATACTATCTCCACTAATTGAAGAAATTGAACAAGTAGAACCAATACTATTAGAGGAAACTGTAAGTGCATTATCTGCAACTACAGAAAACACGGAAATTCCGAATGGACCGACTTTACCATCCCTACCAATAGAAGATATTGCGCCAGCTGTTGAAGAAGTGGAAATAGTGAAACAAGAAATATTACAGAAAACTGTTGGTGTTATTTTCGAAACCACAAATTTAACAGCAGTTGAAAATCTCGTGCCATGCAAAGAAATGGAACTAGTAAAACCAGTGATATTTAAGGAACCTGTAGGTGTTTTGTCTCCAATTACAAAAAACGAACCAATCATTCCCGACGCACCGACTTTAATATTAATAGAAAACGTCGATCTTTTTACTAAAGACATTCTATTACAAAAACCAGACATGTTGGAAGAGCTCATAAAAATGTTTCCAGAGTTTGATGGAGCCATTACAGAAGCATCAACTTTGACATCTCTATTCATTGAAGAAATTGATTCAAAAGACCCTATTGTGTTAAAAGACTGTGCAGATGCATTTGCGTCAGATCCAGAAACTATTATACTTGATGAACATATCCCAGTTGGGGAAGAAATATTAATCGATCCATGTACGGGTATGAAAGAACCAGCATATTATATGTCAAGTACCTCAGAAACTTTCACCATCCCTGGAGCCCCCAAGATCTCCTTTAGTGAAGCGCCTTGTGCTCTTGTGGAAAATACATATATAGAGTATATTGATTCTCCTAAACCAACAATTATAACAGAACCAGTTCTCGAATCCGACAAGGCAGAATATTTTATACCAGAACAGTTTCCTTTGATTAATAGTGAAGAAGGCAATAAAGATGTAATTATGGGCGATTCTGGAAAAATGTTTCTTAACCAGCAAATAACAAGACTAGAAATCAACAAAGAACCAAGTGTTGCAACTTCAACTGCTTTGGACAAGGTTTCTCAAGATAATTCTTACCACATAACGGAGCACCCTAATTTTGTTCCCGTGCCCACAAATAATCAGGAAGTATTTAATTACGAACCAATTATATCCACACTATCCATCTCTAAACCTAAATCTTCGAACAATATGTTAATTAAAGGGCGTCCATATAGATTCCGCACAAATCCGTATCCCAATCTACCACTGAAAGAACAATCGGAACATTATAATAAAGTAATACTTTCTACTCCGTATGCACACGATATTGTGAAAAATCGTATAAGTCCAAACAGATCCATCAAGAAACCTGTTTTCCAAACTTAAAAACCGTTTAAATATCCTTTGTAATACTCCAATAATACCCAGTTAACTGTAATTGTAAATACATTATTTAAGCATTGTACTTTGATCATGAGATAATAAAAAATAAATAAAATGACTATTATATTTATATCATAGGTATTTCTTTTAATTATTTTATTGACCTACCATCATCAATCAAAATAAATACACAATATGTACATACGACACAACATATTGACACAAATCTATTGAAATAATTTCTTGTATTCACACGATTCTTGAAGTAAATGACAAAGAGACGGGTTTATCTGGTTTATTTATAAGTAAGGTTTTAATACCAAGATCTTCACCCATCCATGTTACGTTAAAATCACGGATCAACTGAAAACAAAAATATATAAATTAAGCATGAAAACATGTAGTTCAAAAATTAACAATAATATGTAATATAAACAAAAATATTTACCCGCATTAAGAAAATACATATATTTTGTTCTGCTAATCTCCTAGCTATACAAGACCGTGGTCCAAAACCAAATGGCAAACTCAGGAATGGATGAATGTTTTCATAACTCTCCGAGTCTCTTATCCACCGTTCAGGTTTGAATTTTAATGGATCTTTTACATACTGTGGCATTCGAGAAGCCACAAAATTTTGAGTTACAATGACTGTCTGAAAAAGGACAAAATTATTAAAAGTATTATCCAGTAGTTACTCAAAAACTAGGTGCTTCTCACCAAGCGTTTTGATACTTACCCCTTCTGGAATTAGATAACCCCTTAAAACAAAATCTTTTTGAGTTAAACGACCAATGCCAACCGACACAGGGTTAAGTCGCAAACTTTCTTTGAGACAAGCTCGTATGTAAGTTGCTTTTGATAAAATATCAGGAGTTATTTTGGCATCTTTTGTGGGAAGAAGAGTGGAGATTTCTTCGAACATTTTTTGCTGAACTTCGGGATTTCTTCCAATATGATATAAAGCAAAGCTGGTTGAATATGCCGTCTGCAATATGATGGTAAAAAATCAGTTTAAAACAATGAATGATCCATTAATTGGATCATCTATGCAACGTGGACGACCTTCTTATACCAAGTTTTCGTAGCATGCATAATAATTATGTAGTAGTACAGAGAGTTATTGATATTTACCGTGTCTATAGCCGCCATAAGAATATCAACCATCACTCCAATGACGTCCTTTAAGTCCACATTGGGCTGCTTCAGAAAAGATCCCAACAAAGAAATGTCGCCATCTTCAGGTTGTTCAAAATAATGAATTCGATTGTATAAAATATCTGTAGATACCCTGCAAAAGATTGAAAGAGAATTAAACATCTGCTATGAAAAACAAACAAAACAACAATGGAGTAAACTTGGTCTTCGCCCCGTACACAAACAATAGGACACACATTATTCCATATTTTATAATAGCAGTTGAGACACGTACTTACTTTTCTAAATACGTTTGTGAATCAGCAAGTCTCTTATAAACAGGAGTTTGGAAGATCTTCCACATAAATCCTTTATCGAGTTTCATAATTCCACAATTGGAACCAAATGCCGCATCAATTGTTTTGCTACTTCTGGACGTCGGATCTTGTTCTTCCGGAGAAAAGCTTTGAAAACGCTCATTGAATGCTACAACACCAATAACTAGAAAAATAGGAATTTTGTTTTAGACTTAAATACTTAGCCATTTACACTTTACTTTTTTCAAATATTAAGTATTCACATTAAATTGTTTTTCTCCAAGGGTTATGGTTAGCCGGAAAAACATATTTCGATAGTTCAATGGCACTTTAAACCTCGTTATTAGTGAATCACGAGGTCCTAAGCAGATTATTTCATAAAAACTTCATAGACACTGTTAGTGCAATGAAATCTTAATTAAACTAGCTTATTCCATGTTTAGTTACTGTAAATATTTTATTAATTACCTTCCAAATTCAATCTATTCAAATACGGCAAAAGATCCTCATTGTGCGATACATTTCTTTCTTTTATCCAGTTAATAAATTCTCTTATCACAATCTCAGTACTTTCTATGTGACTTTTAACACTTTTCGGGCTGGTGAAATTCTTTTGAAATGTACTCCTTAGTCTCCACCATTCTTCACCGTTTCTGAAAATATTTTTCAATGAGATTGGATTTTTATGGAATACCAAAAAGTAAACCTGATGGTAAGCGACCACTAGCGCTGGTTACACGGCTACATCAGTGCTATATCGGTAATTTTTTTTAAGGGGGGAAATCATCGAATGACTGCTCCCACCTGGGTGAGGCGGTAGGGAGTGTCAGACTCTTACTGACTAAAAATCACCCCGTTCCTTCTCCTGCACGTCGAGCCGGAGCCCTGGTAACCCGTTAGATGCGATATCGGTCTTATAAAAAGTAGTACCTATGCTCTTATATACTTAAATTAAAATGGTTAGTTGTTTGTTTGGTTGGTTTTTAGATTTCTTTATTAAAATACCTCTAGAATAACGGCAAGACAACAATAGTGACATGCTCCTATAGATTCTCGAAAGTTAGAACAAACATGCGCATGTTAATGGAACACTCGTTTTCGCCAGTTACATATGTTATATTACAATATACCTCTATATAAGTAAAAATTATTATAGTCATGTTTATCATTCAATTAGAAAGTATTTCTAGTGTTCTAATTGTATAGATCCAAAGGTTGCTTTGAAGATATCGTTGTCAGCGATAATGCCGACGTACCGTTTAAGAATGCACTGACAACATAATTAAGTTAAATCGTGCGTTTTAGTACTCAAATAAGTGCCTAGAAATGTGTACCTATCTATTCTCTTCTAGTTCTTTTATCTACACAAAGAAGAAGATAATTGATGTTTTTGAAACTATACTTCGGCCAAAATATTTTGACTAACAAATTAAAGTTAAACTAAATAAGTAAGATACTATACGTACGTGCTCAGTAATCCACCAGTTCTATACACATCAGGTTTGTTCATACGATAGTGGTACATCGCAATATGGCTTCTCCTTGCTGGGAACCGATGATCTTGACGGAATACTGTTTCTATATCTTCTGGATCATAAACATGCAGGACGTTGACGCCTGGTGTTTCACGAACAATGCTGCCATAGCGGCGATAATTCAACCAAGCGTTTTTGTCTAGAGTTTCGACATCGTAGTCACCTGAGGGATAAGTTAAAGTTAACTACTAGTAAATTCAAACCTACCAACCTACCTAGCTACAAGTACCTATCTATTGTAAAATATAAAAGTACCACGTTGCCCGCTACGCAATAATTAGGTGCATACAAATTTAACATCAATTATTTTTAACATAGCTCCAATAAATTGATGACGGCATAAGAATTTCATTTTAATATTCAAAGTAATTGTGCCCGGTAAATGGCAATAGTGAAAAGTGGGTGCTACATTGTACAGTGGCATAATGTGCACCTTTGCCTACCCCTTCGGGAATAAAAGGCGTAATGATGTTATATTATTCAGAGTAAATAAGTATATATCTATAAAAATAAAAATGAATTCCCGTTCGTTAGTCTCGATAAAACTTGAGAGCAGCTGAGGTATTTTTTTCTAATTTTGATCTTAAAAGGTTAATGGAAGTTTAAAAGGTGAGACAAAAATATTAGGCAGTACGCAGTTTGCCAGGTCAGCTACTAATAAAATATAAAAAAAAAATCTTATCTAGTTTTCCAGGTACCTACTGGTTATTTATCACTTTCTTTTAACCTTTCGTATGTCTAAACGTGGATCCACGCGAGACACAATGTATTTACTATTGTGTCTCATATCGGTGCACGAGCGGTTAAGCACACCTACCTAGCGTTGTTATTGTATCTATCAACTATCATAAATATAACAGATTTAAAATCGACACGTACCAATAAAAGGTGCATATTGATGAAGCGTCCCTATTATGGGATAACTTTTAGGTCCTGGGATTTCTTCAAAACTCCTTACATCACAGTTCTGTGTCTTGTCACGCCCATACTTCGCTACGTTCGACACTAAATTCACATATTTCAAACGATTGGAAAATATTTTAGATGACTTGTACATTTTTTTACAATTCTCCGTATCGTGCAACCAGATCGCAAGACGCCACGGAACGAAATCATCGAATTACAAACGATCTCGTCCCCGCGAAATTATGCACATAACATAAACAAAACAAGCTCGCTACTCGGCGCATGTTACAGCTACCTGTACCTGGGATAAGGATAGTTATGTATATATTACACATACCTACAACTATGTACGTAACTAGCTATTGTAGGTAAATATGTGGCAAGATAGACGCAAAAGGTATTTAAAATTAACTTAGGTATGACCGTTCTGAATCAATCTAAATTCTAACGTATTTGGAAATTAAAATCTGGATCATTAGTCAACATAACATTATTAACAATTACTCCAGTAACACCATGAGTTTTATCCCCAAAAGGTACCTACATATATATTTACAGTAGACGTCTTGTGGTTGATTAAATAATGATAACGATGGTGAATAAAGATGAGACTATTGTTATTCACTGATAACCAGGCTTCGGACTAGGTACTGAAAATTGGCTAGTTTCCTAAATTTTATTTTAATGTCTGTCTGGTAGATTGCTTTAAAACATTACGCACATATTTTTCTTTTCTCACAAAATTAAATGCTTTCGACGATATATTGATTGGAAATGTCGTGTGAAGTCACAGCGTGCAACAAAATGTAGCACGTTGTGATGTAACTACCTCCCACTCCTAAACTTAACTCCATTATACGAGAAAATAAAAAAATACGTGTCTAATATTTTTTCAATATCTAACAGATGGACTTGTGATATATAAACAATAAATGTAGTCACAGGTCAACGGTGTCGCACACACTTCCCATCTGTTAGAAGTGGCGGGCGAACGTTCCCTTGAGCGGTGCACTACTTACTATAAACAAAGTTGTTTTATTATAAATTTCCATATTCAAATCAGTCAACATCATTCAAATCAGTGAACATCACAGGACTAATTAGATTTTTAATTTTCTTACCATGAAACTACCCAATTTGGTATAATTACTTAGGTAGGTACGTCGCGGAGAACCTAACGAGTAACCGGGGCTCCGGCTCGACGTGCAGGAGAAGGAACGGGGTGGTTTTTAGTCAGTAAGAGTCTGACACTCCCTCCCGCCTCACCCAGGCGGGAGCAGTCATTCGATGATTTTCCCTCCTTAAAAAAAAAAAACTTAGGTAGGCACCCAATTTTTTCCCAGCTAAATGACATGGTGACCCAAAATCCCTTGTTCATTCTCTTGCTCCATCCCTTGCTACGTGCTTGTGAGACAATAATCTTCTATAATGAATTTCCGTTCGTTAGTCTCACTAAAACTCGAAAACGGGTGAACCGATTTGGCTAATTTTGGTCTTCTAATGTTCGTGGAAGTACAGGGAAGATTTAAAAGGTGAGAAAAAATAGTTAGGCGGTATATAGTTTTCGCAAGTACCTACTTAAGCTAGTTATTAATATAATCATACTATAGACAGGTTGATTTATTTGTATCTAATCTAACGTGACCCAAAACTGGAATTCTGAATCACTTATAGAATGTGTTCTGGACAGGAGTCGAACGAATGGCGAAACAGCGGTTTACCCAGCTCCGTACTAACTGTATAGCCTGTGCAGTGCATTTGGTTAGTTATGTGTATTACAACAATTTGTAAATCACACACAGGGCTGTTCTGCAGGAATCGAACCCGCGACACGTGTCCTAGAGAATCAGATATTATGTCTCGATTTTGTCACTATGCCCGCAAACTCGAGATATAGTGTAACAGATTTTTTTAACATTTAACTTTATTTGCTTTAATTTAACTTTGCGTCTCGGCATCACAGAATGTCAGTAAATATCAAATAATTCAATTTTGAAAGTAAACATCAAATAATTCAATTGAAAAAACTTATTGTGTCTATGATTTAAAAAGTTGTGAACGGGAGAATATCAAATGTCATGAAATATCAATGTCAAGCATGTCAAAATTGAGGTTATGTTTCATGAAAATAGATATTATTTTTAACGTTATTTATAGATATTTAAAGAGACTATATGCTAGACAGGTAATACAAAACATTGGCTTATGTTCAATACATTGATTTCAGTTTATCTATCTGGTTAAAGAAGTGTTTAACTATGTAACACCTTCTTATTTTTAGATTTAAATGATATTCGTATGGATTACCAAGTGAATGAGATTGAATAAAGATAATCTAATTTTAGAAAGAACAAATAATCAAAATACTATCTATCATGAATACATTAAAGCGTTTAGTGTGTTCACAATTTGTAAATAAATTAAGCAAACAATATTTATTTAAACCAAGAGCTTTTAGCAATCGCCAGAGTGCAAATATAAATATACTTGGTATTGAAACGTCGTGTGACGACACTGGTTGTGCTATTATTAATAGAAATGGTAAAATATTATCTGAAGTTTGTCATTCACAAAATTTAATGCATTTGAGAAATGGAGGAATCATACCAGATATTGCACAGGATTTACATAGAATGCATATTGAACCAACTGTTACAAAAACATTGGAGGAAGCTAAACTATCAATGGAAGATATTTCGGCTATTGCAGTTACTTTGAAACCAGGACTACCTCTCAGTCTAGTAATAGGAATGAAGTATGCTAAACACCTGGGTAGGCGATTTAACAAACCCATAATACCCATACACCACATGCAGGCTCATGCACTTGTAGCAAGAATGCATCATGATATCAAATTTCCATTTTTAGTACTACTAATATCAGGAGGGCACTGCCTCCTTGCTGTTGTACAAGATGTTGATCACTTTCAATTACTTGGAGAAAGCATGGACTGTGCTCCTGGAGAAGTTTTTGATAAAGTGGCTAGAAGTATGAAATTGAGAAATGTACCTGTATATTCTACAATATGTGGAGGCCAAGCTGTAGAAGCAGCTGCATCAAAAGCTACAAATCCTAACATGTTCAAAATTGCCTTACCTTTAGCTGAATACAGGGATTGTAATTTCAGTTTTAATGGTCTTAAAACATCAGTTATGTACCATTTGTACAAAAAAGAACAAGAACACAAGATTGTAGCTCATGAACTAATACCTGAGGTGAATGACTTATGTGCAGCTATGCTGATGGCTACCACTAGACATCTTATTCACAGAACACAGAGAGCTATGGAATTTTGTAAAGATAATAATTTAATACCCGAAGATAGAAAGCAGCTTGTTGTGTCCGGTGGTGTAGCATGTAATAATTATATTTTTAGTGCTTTACAAATGTTATGCAATGAAACTAATTATAACATATATAGACCATTTCCAAAGTTATGTACTGATAATGGGGTTATGATAGCTTGGAATGGCTTAGAAAAGTGGAAGAAAGGTCTGGATATTACAACTGATTTCAGTACTTTAGATATAGAAGCAACTAGTTCTATAGGAGAAAGTTTAATAGATAAAGTTAAAGAAGCTAAAATTGCCACCAAATTAATTAAAATAAAAGCAAGCAATTAAGCAAACTGAGTACTCTTTATTCATAAACCCTTAGAAGAGACATCCTTCACCAAGATGATTGGTAGGCATATTTTTTAAAACTGCCACACAATGTGACTCTTACATAATATGTTGTTGATGCATTTATTATGCATATTATGTACAAACCAATTTTATACAGACATCTCATCCATATCTAAAATAGGTCCATAATATCCATTCCAAAAAGGTTGCTCAGTGCTGGACCCAGAACTCGAACCCACGACGTATCAATCCTTTTATTTGAATTTCGCGCTGAACCAACGAGACAATCACTAAATCATGTGATATGTGGTGATGTAATTTTGTTTTCGATATTCAATATAAAAGTAACTTATTATTTAGGCTACTTTGAACTAGCCTAACGTTTTCTTTATTTAAGGTGGATGGATGATGATCTCAACTGCCATTTTGTCGCTAGATGGCGTAACATCCACAATTTGGAACATTTTCAATTTTTACGGCTAAGTTCGAAATTTTTAATAGATAACATTATTGTTCGCGACACCTAGGGCATTAACTTGATTTTTTCAGATAGTCTTGTGCTTGTTATCTGGTCTCATACAAAGATTACTACAAAATAAAGATTTTGATGCTTGACTTTACTTTTTACACACACATGCAAAATAATAGTAGTAACTTTCGACATCAATAGATGTCGTTCTACTATAAAAATATTAATTTATATACTTGAAATTATGTCCCCATCTATTTCTTATTAGTATAATAATTGGTCTATGTATACTTTTGATTCTAGACTCGATATCTTTTCAACTTAGCAAATTATTCATATAAATTATTTTAGGTAATATAGGTATACTGTACTTATATCCCCTACTATACCCCTCCCTATACCTAATAAGTTGTTGATATGTGACTGAACCTAATTATTGTAATGTGTAAATAGCGACTTTACTAAATAAATAAATGAAAGACTATTTATTCCATTGTAAAGCTTTTTATTGTACCTTACTATAAATTAATAAGATTTATTTAGTAAAACAGGGCATAAAAATAATCGTTTTATTTATTCAAACCATCGAGTCATACCACCATACTAATATAACATCACGCCTTTTATCCCCGAAGGGGTAGGCAGAGGTGCACATTATGCCACTGTACAATGTAACACCCACTTTTCACTATTTATGTTATGAGTCCCATGTAATAGGGGGTGAGCCTATTGCCGGGCACAATTCCAGACTCCGTGCTACTACTGAGAATTTTTCGAAAACCCAGTAATACTTTGCTCGACCCGGGAATCGAACCCGAGACCCCTTGCCCGGCGTGCGACTGCACTTGCGACCACTCGGCAACGAGGCAGAATATAACATATTTTTTTAAATATTTAGATATTTAGATGATGTAGAATTTACCTCTAGTATTAGAAAGAATTATGTATGTACATTACAATATAAATAACATCATACGTAAGATTGTAAGAATCTTACATAACAACACACAAGTGGTTGCTAGCTAACCATAACATTTATTTATCTTTCAAGAATACCTATTTATTATACAATTTTGAACTTCAATAAATATGAAATATGAAATAAATATAAAATGTTTTACAATTGAATTATTAGGCTGGTACCCAAATTAACTACACAATAAAATCTTATGGACTAACAAAATAACAAACTATACATCGCTACGTGTAAAAATAGCTTATTAATTATTCTATAATGTTCCCACTGCTGAAACTCAGGCCTCCTCTGAACTGTGGTGAAATAATTTATACAAAGCAAAGTGCCGGCTTTTTTTTTTTTTAAGGGGGGAAAATCATCGAATGACTGCTCGCGCCTGGGTGAGGCGGGAGGGAGTGTCAGACTCTTACTGACTAAAAACCACCCCGTTCCTTCTCCTGCACGTCGAGCCGGAGCCCCGGTTACCCGTTAGGTTCTCCGCGACTCCGAATCGGCATCGGCCCTATTGGGCCCCATCTGTGGTGGTCTGATGGCTCTTTGAGGCGCGCGCGGAACGCGACGCGCCGTACGCTCGGGTCTGTTTCTGGTCGGACGGGGAGCCACCCATGCTCGCCGTCCGCAGGCCCGCGCTTACGGTGGCCGGAGATCGTCCCGCGATCCCCGACGCCCGGTGTGCCCTTCGTGATGGCTGGGTTGCGAGGAGGCAGCGCTTCGCTGCCTCACGCGTCCCGCCTCCTCCTTAGCTAGCATGACTGCTTCGCAAAAGGAGGAGACGGCTTCCCAGTCCCCCTCGCTCCGCATCATGGCCTGCACTAGGCCCGGACGCGAGAGGTCGCCATCGCCGATCACTTCCCTGAGGACACGGCGGTGCTCAGCCCACGCAGGGCATTCCGCGACAGTGTGTTCCACCGTGTCCTCAGGGCGGTCCTCGCAGTGATGACACCCGGACGTTTCCTCCCGCCCCATCAGACACAGGTACCTCCCGAAACTTCCATGTCCGGTGAGGACCTGCGTCAGGCGGTAGGTGAGGACGCCGTAGCGTCTCTCAAGCCACTCCTCAAAGAGGGGACTTACCGCTGCGATGGCAGCGAGCCCAAAAGTGCCGGCTTGGATTCGAACCATCGACTCGTACCACCATACAAATATACTTAAAAATATTAATTATAATAAAATGTCTTCTTTTCTACGCGCTACTTTTTGCAGTCGCCGCCGCCGCCACCGCCGCCGCCGCTCCATATCAGTCTTCTGCTTGTCACTTTTTACTTCCATTTATGTAATTTCCGTGCAATCTGAATCAAATGCTGGAAGACGTAGTTTTCGCTGCAACAAATGAATTTACAGTTTTGTTAGATTATTCTTACTAAAGCTACACCTCAGAGACCTGCAGAATAAGTTAGGAAATGAGTAAGACTTATATTTTTATACCTTTCAATTACTTGATGTCTAGACATTTAGCATTTTTCTCAACTCTTCTCAAAATAATTTCCGGCAGTACACATGTTTTAAAAAATGTCACCAACTTAGGCATCATAGCACTGATAAATTCCTCATCCCGGTTAACTTCTATGACAGTCAATGGTTGTGTGACAGATATAAAGCAAATGAAGTAACATTTATTCATTTTGGTAATTCGCAATTGACCCTGGACCTAGAATCAAAAAAATAATAGCTGTTAAAAAGAAACAATCCAAGAACTAAATTATTTTTATACATAAATACCAAGAAATATATGATATTTGATACTTACTTGATAATAATAATTATGCTTTTTGTTCATAACTAAAACATCATTTTCCAAATGAATAGGAAAATTTCTATTTTCTGATGCTTCTCGAATATTTTGAGATTTCCTTCCCAAGGAGGGAAAACATTTTATTTCTACTATAGTATTTTCTGATTCTATAATACCTGTAAAAAAGAAAAGTTTTTAGTCCTACGCTACTGAACCACATTTATAAAATTCACGCAACACAGGCAAAAACTAGTTATTTGTATATTTTTATTATTGATGAATTTTACCATCAGGGCTAGCTGCTAAGAATCCAAATTCTTCATCAATGAAAAGTCCTGATGGCCTGACAGTTTTGCCATATTGTTGGATAAACATGCTCCTTGCAACATGTTCATTTTGTTGTCCATACATCATATCTTTAGTACAAATATTATTTTTGTAGAGAATGCATTTCATATGATTGTGACATGGTGTGGCATTACGACGTTTGCAAACCTAAAATGAACAAAGTGACAATCATTATTCTTGTGCTGGCTTGTGCTGTGGCTTCTTAGAAAGTAAGAAACAATAAAGGAGCGTTAAAGTATTACGTAACGCAATTTGAAGATTTTAGGCTCTCCCTCCTCCCATGTAACGCAGCGTAACGTTTTTCTGCACCCCCCTTCCCCTCCCTAAACGTTACGTAACATTTAAGTGACCATTAAAGTCACAATTATGTTGAATAAAGTATAATATATAGAATTTGAAAGATTCTAATTCTCTAGCTTTTTTATTAAAATAAAAAAATGTTACGTAACGCGTTTATTAAATACTCCTCTCGCCCTTGTAATGCACCGTAAGGCGTAACGTTCGGCAAGACCCCCCTCCCCCCAAATATCGTTACGCTTGAATGCTCCCTAAGAGGATGGCTGATAATATAGCTTACCATTCCAAACTGGCTTGCTGTGAGACGGTCAGATCTGTATGAGAGATACTTTTCATTATCATGTTGACCCACAGTCTGCTTTTCAATTAGTACTACTTTTTGTGTATCTTCTTGAAATTTAAGCAATCTCACTTCACAGAGCCGTTTTAATTCTAGCTCATTAATATCGACAGGGTCACTTGCTGCTGGGCCGTAGTCCTTATCAGGTTGAGTTTTATTTTTTTCAGTAAAAAGCCGTTTTCGAGTCATTTTCTGTTGGCGCAATCTACTTCTCTCTTTTTGATGGACATATTTTTTAAAATATTGTCCAGGGCTCTCTGTTGTCTTTTTTTTCCATGCAGTTTGATGCCATTTATGTCCTACAGAATGAGACAATCCTGAAAAGCCAAATCATAGTCACATACATGTCTGTTTGCAACCTAAGTTTTTTATTAATGACCATTGAAAGTTCCGTATTAAGTAATCAAAAGTTGAGAAAAACTTCTTTATAAAGGAGAGAAGAAGACATAGATCATGTAGGTTGCTAGAGATATCATATAATTATTGTTTTAAAATATCTAATTTGGTATTGTCAAACATAAATTTTATCACTACAAACATGCAAACGCGTAGTAATGTAATGAACTCAAAAATATGGTATCAAGTTGGAACTTACCATTCCAGATGACGAATCAAAGTTGTGACCATAGGACCTTTTCAACCATCCGCCATCTACATATACAGTAATGTATGGAATACCATCTGAAGAAACATTTCCTTTATCAATAGCAATAGACCTTTCTTGCTCACCAGCTTTCTTTATTTCTTCGGCCAAATGTTCATGCCATACATTGCCTAATTGTTTTTCAATTAAACGGAATGTTTGTCCGGTCATTGTTGGTATATCCATTAGACTTGTGATGTGTGCTGCCTGAGTGTAATAACTTCCAGCAGTCACAGTTGCCCATACAAATGCCGTGTTAATTTTCTGTTTCTTCTCTGTGCTTTGCTGCCATATTTTATTACACATGCTACATTTAAATGTTAACAAACTGTGAAATCCTTTCCGTTGTTCACTAATATACTCTATTTGGGATGACTCACAAGACTGTCGGTGGTTTTCCATTTGAAATGCCCATTGGATCACATGTTTCAAATTAACAATACGGTACCCTTCCAAACCTGATAAGTTGTCACTTGATGTTCTTTCCACAGTTAGTTGATAAGCTTCAGTCTCTGAATCGGGTTGTGGCCAATCAAAATCCACAGTCTTTGCTTGCTCTGTATCAGATTCAACTGTATTGGAGATAGAGCTGCAGGCTATGGCTTCGTATCGAATTTCTCGTATACCACGCGAATAGGTTTTGGGTGTATCGTCAGCTATCGAAAGGTTGGAGAGCTGATAATCTTGTGTTGTATGTGGACTGAAATAAAAGATAAATAAATAAAATAGGTACAGTTATTAAACATAATGTTGAGAGACAGAAGAATATTGATAGATCTATAGGTACCTATACACAACAGGGCAGTCCACGGTTCTTTCCACTACCTTCTGTTTCTTGTTACTTGCCATGCTTCCACCCGGCTGCAATTGATTAAAACTTGCTCAATACGTATTACTATTTGAAACTAACCTTATCGAGCATACAACCATAACGACCTTTTCTTTTTTTTCATAGTAAAGGAAAAATGGCGGTAAACGAAGACTAGAACATGAACTAATGAGTATCAAATAGACTCCACTCACGTAAATCTGATTCGAAATCTTATGGGAATCTGATTTGCTTTCGATTCACTATAGATCACTAGAAGAACTTTCATGATGTCTTTTGAATGCAGCTTGCACCTTTTTCCGTGATTTTCGCGGCCCTGAATACTTATGTCGTATATACGCAGGTTTATTAGTCGGGTTCATCTTAGGCAGTTCAGTTGCAATTCAAGCTGTAACCAAAAAGAATAATTAAAAACAACAGCAAATGTATCTTATTTATAAAATGTTTCAAGAAATTGGTATTATCCAGAAAAAACACAACCATCAAGCTGTCAAGTGCAGTCAAAAGTCAGTTAAGCTCAGTGTTGCCAACTAATACAAAATCTACAAAACTGCTATTAAAATTGTCAAAATTATACTAAATACTATAAAACTATGCTAAAAAAATTTCTTACGTTCTTTAGTGAGAAATAAAATGTCTTATAATTTTGAATCTTTCATTATATACCATTTATTTCATTGAAATTTCAAAGCAAATGCAAATGCAGCAATGAATTCTTAGCAAAGTACGATCTTTTAAAATGTATGGTACGATCTCCCAAAAATAAAGTTGGTAACCCTGCTTGACGCACTTTGTGTGTGCTAATATTACTAGTAAAATAAGCAATTAAGAAAAATCAAAGTGGTTTGTCTGTGTGTAGACTAATCTTGCTAGTTTCACATGAAATAAATATGATTTAATCAATAAATTTACGTGGTGCCTACGTTTCACTATTGTGTAGGTAGCTTCGCTGATTAGTGATTAGTTATAAATAACTTACTTATACATCAAATTCTATTCTCTGATTTTATTTAACCCAAACCAATGGATTAGTAGCTAAGCGTATCAGAAAATGTGTTATCAGTATCTACTTACATACATTACAAAGATTTTTAAAGATGATCAAGGAAGACGGTCTGCGGTAAGATCCCTCTTTGAGGAGTAGCTGGAGAGACGTCACGGCGTCCTGACCGATCGGTTGACGGCAGTTCTCACCGTACCGATCGGCAGATCGTAGAGATAATTTTTTCACTTTATGTAAACCATTAAATAACTAACATTTTTTTTTGTTTAACTTTATAATGTTTTGGCTTGTGCTGTAAAATTATACATGTGCTTATAAATAAATAAATAAAATAAATAATTATTTCTCATTCCATGATAAAAATATTTTAAAAATCATAAAATGTTATTTCCGCGGGCAAACCCGCGCGCCCGGCGCTAACTTGCTAGAGACACATTTTTCTGGAAACTATTCGCAAGTTGTTCAAGACATCATAGACGGAATGGCAACAGCGCACGATCTCAAAGTCGCATTCACGCGTCATTCGGTAGTAACCTTGGCGCTTGTTTGAATTTTCGAACAGCGCCATCTATTATGAATGTTTACGAATTGCAAACTCTTAACACGACAGCAACCAAATTTCTCGGTAGTTCTATAAATTTCTATCAGATGGTGCGATTCAGGTCACTCACACATGTAAAGATATTTTCGTTTTTTATTCGGTCTAATTCTCTTAGAAATACTGTTTTTTATATAAAATTTGGGTTATACGCGACCATAATACATTATAAAGTCTCATTATGTTGCTTTTATTCTGCAGAAACTATTTATTTACGGAGATTTCTACACCTGAAAAATGTATGGCGAGGTCTATCTACTTTCACGCACAGAACATAATACCCTAACGAACAAATTAGAATTTATATTCCTAATGAAGTTATCTACAAAATAGTCGTTCCATCATGTCGTGGTTAATACAATACATACATACATAACATCACGCCTTTTATCCCCGAAGGGGTAGGCAGAGGTGCACATTCTACCACAGTACAATGTAACACCCACTTTTCCACACTATTATGAGTCCCATGTAATAGGGGGTGAGCCTATTACCATATACCGAGCACATTTCCAGACTCCGTGCTACTATTGAGAATTTTAAAAAACCCAGTAATACTTTGCCCGACCCGGGAATCGAACCCGAGACCCCTTGGCCGGCAGTCGCACTTGCGAATACTCGGCCAACGAGGCAGTTAATACAATAACTAATACTTAATCATTCCCATAATCTTAATACTAATCTAAAATTTTGTTTAACTCGTCGAGTACCGGTTTTGTAGACACAATTATAGAACAATAGGTTGCGGTCACCGGTGACCGCTTGGTGTTTGACAGTTTAATTGGTTAAAAGATCATTATTAATTTATATTTCAATCTACTTCCGATTTAATATCAATAAATGCTCTCACAAATATGATTATAGATTATACAATAATACTGAATGATCCTTAATTTTATAACAGTCAACACTATTGACATCTGTCACATGTCATGGATGTTAGCTTTCATTTTCATTGCAATCTGTCTGTCTGTGTTTGCATTTTGCAATCACCTTTTCTTTGCGGTGCAAGTATATAATGAATAAAATTATAGTATAAATAACTTCACAAACCTTAGCTGTTGCCAAATAATGTGCAGCGACGTAACCTTATTAACGTTGCATTAGTATACATAGAGTGCGAATTGTTTTGATCTCATAGTTTGTTTTGTATCAAAATGGATATTCTGGAGAAGATTTACCGGAACGTTCGACAGCAAGTTATAAATTGGTCAGGATCAGTACCAAAAACTGTTGATCTTCTGAACAAATCAGTGTCGAATGTGAGGTTGCCACCTTTTACTAAGGACAATGTACTGTACTATTATTTACCATTACAAGGTCTGGTTAGTTACACAACTTTGTCAGTAAGTGTAATGAACCCTCACCTAATGGTCAGGTATGTAAACATTAAAAATAATGATATCATTATTTTGTATTATGAGTTCATTTAAGCAACTTTTAAGTGATAATTTATTTGTTACAGGTTGTTTCCGCAGAGAGATGTAACAGATGTTTTATTTTTAACTGCGGGTGGTGGTGCAGGACTCTGGCTCTGGGCAAGACCACACATGGCAGCTGCAGCACCAGCTAGGCGTTTTTCTTGGGCATTTTTAGGTGGCTGTTTATGGCCTCTTGGATCTATTTTCTTATGGGCCATACTCAGAAGTTCAGTAGGTCAAAGGCCAGTCATAGGCACTGTGTTAGGTGTTACTACCGGAGCTATGCTTACTAATATTGCTTTAGATTATTTTCATTATGTGGAACTTATGTTTTGTGGTGAGGTGCAGCTCCCTGATGAGACATATAGCCCTAACAGTGATGATGAGAAGTATGATATTGATATTTAAATGATTTGTGTTATTGCTCTTCTGATTATCAAATTAATACATTGTATATTTACTTTTATGCATATTTGGTAGTGGTTAAGTCTTACATGTTATGTTATTTGATGCACCTTCTAGCATGTTGATGTTGTGTCTTTCGAAGTCTGTCTAGTCTCTCACTAAGTGCTTTGATTAAATATTGAATAACTTCATCTCTGCATTTTATTTTCATATCTTGAGTATGCTATTTGAAATTCATTATTGTTGAGCAATCAATTTGACATGTATATGTTACCAGCCAAACCCGATTTCAGGACAAACTAGTTTTGCCTAGGCTAAACTAGTTCTTCCTATAAGCGTTAGGATTAACTAGTATAGCCTAGTTCAAACTAATTTATCCTAAGCCCGATAGGACAAACCAGTTTAGGCTAGGACAAACTAATTGATCCTGATATAAATACGCACACTCTAGGATAAACTGGTATGACCTAGTCATAATATGATTATTGCGTCTATTAAAAAAAAACAATGTGACTGCCTCGTTGGCTGAGTGGTCGCAGTGCGACTGCCGGGCAAGGGGTCTCGGGTTCGATTCCCGGGCAAAGTATTAGTTATTTTATTTATTGAATATGCACAAAATGTACAAATACTTAATGCCGCAGGCGTTTTCTCCCAGTCTGGCCTTTGGGTGATGCAGAGAAGAGTAAATGGTAGGTGCAATTACTGGGTATTTTTTTTTAAACGTTGCCCCACACTAGGATTTTCTCCTGTGTCGTGGGTACGTTTACAAACATACAAGTTCACATACACATGACACCCAGACCCGGAACAACAACTTGTGGATCGCACAAAGTGTTGTTCCGTGCGGGAATCGAACCCGCGACACGTCGCACGTTTTTTTTAAATCTCAGTAGTAGCACAGACTCTGGAATTGTGCCCGGTATATGGCAATAGGCTCACTCCCTATTACATGGGACTCGTAACATAAATAGTGAAAAGTGGGTGTTACATTGTACAGTGGCATAATGTGCACCGCTGCCTAACCCTTCGGGGATAAGAGGCGTGATGTTATGTGATAAAAAACAGTATTATTTGTTATAGTACCTATGATTGTTTGTATTGCCAATTATTATCTATAACTTGTAGCGACGAATCATTATGATTTTAAATTAATAACAATTTAAATCATTATTGCTTCTTTTAAAAAACACTTATTATTTGTTATAGCATGATTGTTCGCACAACCAATTAACCATAAGTTTTAACGATGAATCATTATAGTTTAATAAAAATGATATTTTTTTCAATTACGGAGTATTTTATTCAATTTATCTATTTATTTCGACTTTCTAGATATATTAGAATGTTTAGACTAGGCCATACCAGTTAATCCTAGAGTATGCGTATTTATATTAGGATCAACTAGTTTGTCCTAGCTTAAACTGGTTTATCCTATCGGGCTTAGGACAAATTAGTTTGAACTAGGCTATACTAGTTAATCCTAACGCGTATAGGAAGAACTAGTTTAGCCTAGGCAAAACAAGTTGTCCTGAAATCGGGTTTGGCCGGTAACATATATATTCCTCCTGCAATGGAAACCAGTGGAATTATTATTACAATTAGATTGAAGTTATCATTCCACCTTCAGAAAGTGTGGTATAAACCCAACAGTAGGACATTTACAGGGTGATGACATTAGCCCCTGAAGTGTGTAAGTTCACAACTGAAATTATCCTTTGAAGTAGAACAAGGTATGCCTATTTATAGTACATCTAGTGTCATAGATATATTATATATTATTCTGGATACAAATTACAGAACTGTCTCTGTAAGCCAGTAAGCTACCCTACAGCCATACTTGTATAACTACAGGCAACATCACTCTTAATACAAAAGTACGAAAGGGAGCAAGCCATTTACAATACACCAGGCCAGCCACAATCCTTGACTCCATCCTCCTGAATCTTAATGGAAGTTTTATGTGATAATAGTTACCATTGTCTTCCTCATTGAATACAAAAAGCTAGGGGAAATGTCATCCAACAAAATTACTATACCAATGGGAACCACTTTATTTATTAAGAATTTTATCACTAAAAGGTTTTTTAAAGACTGTCCCACACTCGGTTTTTCTCCTGCGTCGTGGGTGCGTTTACAAACATTCAAGATCTTATACACATGACACCCGGACCCGAAACAACAATTTGTGGATCACACTAAGAGTTGCTCTGTGCGGGAATCAATCCCGCGACACGTTGCGCGGCAGTCGGTTATTCAACCACCGCACCAACCATGCCATCAATTAACAATAGCTAACATCATGTAGTGCCTGGTTTTTTATTTTAGTAATTTTAATAAGAAGAGGATAGGTAAATAAAACAATTATGTATCTTTTTAGAAATTTATTACAAGTATACAATACAATATGGAAATTTTGATGTTAATTAATTGTTCTGAGGAGGCTTTGACCATTCTACGTTGAGGATCAAGTGATCATAACCGTGACCATTAAGTGTCTGGATAGCTTTAGCAGCATCAGCACGGAATCTGAAGTGTACATAGGCAAAACCTTTGCAATGGCCAGTGCTCTGAAAAAGAAAAATTTTAAATTAAAACCTTAAGTTTTTTTATCTACGTAAGATTATCTGTGAGACAATAGGTTGTAAAGACAGTTGAAATAACTATGAGTTTTTTTATTTTGCGACAATATTAATTAAGTAACTAACAATTAGGACATCATACTAATTCATATCTATTATAACTATCTAGCTTCTGCCCGCGACTTCGTACGCGTGATTTTCGATTCCTGATTCTAATCTACCTCCCCACCGATTTTCATCCAAATCGATTTAGGCGTTCTTGACTGAAAAATAGTGTAACTAACACGACTTTCTTCTATACCTATATACCTATAGATTGTGTATCGATATGTTATAGTTGTATATTGCATTGAATTAATTATCATACTAATTACCTTCTCCTTGGCGAGATACAACTTCTGTACAGGACCGAAACCCTTGACGAGGTCGTCAAGATCAGCTTCGACCGCGAAGTTACTAAGGTTGGAAATACGGATAGCAGCGACGTCATCGCGGCGGGCACCTGGCGGCTCGCGCCCGGTACCACGACCAGCACCACCCTCGCGCATAAATGGCGCCACGTATTTGTTGGTTGGGGTGGTTTTTGAGTCTGAAAAATTAACATATAATATTATAAATAATGCCTATGTTCAGTGGAGATATTGTGGCTAAAAATATGATTATGACGATGCATCATAAAGTAACAATATAAGACCAAAATATTAATGAACACATTCCATGTTATGAATACAATACAATCACTAATATAAATATTTGTATTGTTTGTCAAACAAATACTAAACATAATTATTTATTGCTTCAGTCTAGATCCTGACCTATGATTTTACAATCACAATAGGTATGAATGACAGATGAGCATGACTTTCTTATATACTAGTTCAGCCAGTTCCGATTTCAGAATTTCGACTATTATGGACATAATTGACTTATAATTATCTATAATAATGTAAATAAATATGTTTAATTTATAACAATGTAAGTTACCTGCAGCTTTAGCGGCTTCATTCGCTTTAGCTTGAGCCAGTTGGGTGTGCTTGAACGGACAGCTCAAGGTCCAATGGTCTCCTTGACAGGTTCTGCACTTGAAGATCACACTGCTGCTTTGGGGCTGAAATAATAGATTATTCCCATTAAAATACTTCTTTTAAAAAACTATATAAGATACTACTAGAAATATAGGAAAATATTAGGCATTAAAAAGAGAAGTTGTCTCAATTCCTACATTACATCCTTCCTACTTTACGCTATTCATACCTTAAGTCCATCAAGTTCGCCATCATCAGGGCGTTGGCTTTCCTCTTTGCTGGTAATGAACTGCATGTACACATCTTCAGCTACATTAGTAGTAGCAGGGTTTGGACCAGGTTTGTCGTTGGCGGAGTCACCAAATTTGCTCCAAGTTTTACGCTTAGCGATGTCCTAACACAAATAACATGTAAATGTTATATTATAAAACATTTTATGTAAAATGTATTAGAATTATTAAATAATAATAAACATAGCATTTAATACACTAGCTGTGTATTAGTTTAATTGTATACTATAGTATACTAGTGAACTATCTTTCTGATATTGTTACAGTATATTGTAACTTTAAAAACTTTAATTTAAGAAGCACAGTGTTTAGCATGTATTATACAAAAATAATAACAAAACACTTTTATAATCACAGCAAGTCTAGCGATATCATATACAATAGTTACAATCACAATTCAATTTCAAATAAGTTCTGGTGCCCTGAGTCTCACTGTATATGTGAATGATATAGACATTGAAGAAAATTCACTTACCTTAGATACCACACGTTTCTCAATTTTGTAAGTACGGACAATCTTAACCTTCTTGTTGTCATTGTCATATTTATATTCTGTTACAATTTTCAATCCATTTTCAACTACTTCGGATGGAGGAGGCAGTGCTCCCTGATCAATCTCTACCTCGTCAGCCCATGAGGACTGGATTTCATCAGCAACAGGCATCTGGAAAATAAGAAAGATTCTAATACTGCATGTTTAAAATTTTAGAAAGCTTATACTTGTTTATATACTACTATCTGAAATATAAACACATTCTCAATTGCATTGGTGTTAGATCATCTATATAATGAATGAAATGTAAATCATGGTAATTTCTTCTATATCGTGGTTACAATGATATTGCTTGCAAAACAATGAATTATTTATTTGGGATTTCCTCCAGACCAATTTTGCATGTACATACACTATGAGGAACACCACTATGAGGAACACAATTACAAAATTATGTTATTTTATTTATTTATTTATCTTTATATCACACAGGTAAGTATTTTATAATCTAAGCCCCACAAAACCGTTGCAATGGTTTGACTGCGGGGTCGAGTCGCTAGACATTATAATTAAATGTACATTGTACTTTACTTTATACTTCTATGGAACACAGATGATTGCAATGAGAAATATTTTACGTTGTATTGTATTTACTTGATCTATCGATGATTATAGAAACGAAAAATACTAGTAACAAATCAGTGTAATTACGCTAGGAGGATAGCTAATGAAAATAATGTAATGACGACAGCAGCCTGCCGAAGCGAAATCTTAAAACCTGTCATAAAACTTTTTGTTGGTTATAAAACGTGAACACATATTACCTATCTTGCTAAAACGGTAAGCAACCGTTTAAAGACAATAAAATGTACTTACGGTTTATTTCTTGTTGTTTTGTAACTTTCTGGTCAATTTCGTACCCACATAAATGTCTCAACCTGCTCAGTATGACAGAAGGATTCTACGACAAATCTTGATTCCCTTCAAAAATATTTCTCCCTTCCCCCCGTTCACAAATACAATGTATCGCGAGTGTTGCCGTAGTGTAAATATTTAGGTACAACCCCGTCACAATTCAATGTTCAAACAAAATATAATTTGTATTTATAATTGTTATTTTGACATAATTATATTCATAGTCAGTTCTTTTCATTTTGTGATCAATTTTAATCGACTTCAAAAAAGGAGGAGGTTATCAATTCGACCGTATATATACTTTTTTTGACTATAAAATCATACAGTAAAAAAGTCAGTGTAAGTCAGTAATAACATAAAAGTGTGGGCATTTTATATTTTATTTTTAATTAGCTATTGCTGGAAAAATCATCATGGTCCATGGAGGAAATTTAACCGAGAATGAGATCAATGAGTACATTGCTTAAAAGTTATAATGTTATATTGTTGCCAGTTTGGTTAATTTGTAAACTTTTATATTCGACGAACGAAATGACGACTGGGTGGCGGTGGCGCTGGCTGGCGTGTTGTTTCATCAACTAAACTTATTACATAGTTATTATCTGTTAAAAACATAGTTTGTAGGCGTGCTGTTCACTTGTTGAGTGCAATATATTTGAGATTCATCGAGAAAAATAAATAAAATATCGTATGTTTTAGTGGGTGCATTTTCTTGTTGAGTTGTTGAATACAGAAACAGTTGGATTCCGTAAGTTGGTTTTGCTTTAAAACTTTTATTGAAATGATGTCAAAATCAACTGATAAACTTGTTTGCAACTTTTGAGATCATTCTATATGTATATACAAGTAGGTACGTAGCATATCTTCAGTAAACTAGCTTTGAAAGTAGCGTAAAGCTGTATTGACAAAATACACATTGTATCTTAATTCAATTAAGTTTGCAAATGAGTTGAACTACCTATTGGACAGTTACCTCTGGTAAAGCAAATTTACGAAGCGTTAATTTTGCAATCTCCTTTACCAGAATATTTACAATTTAGTGTTATATTTTCAGATTTCATCCAGTTAAGGATGTTGCGCTTTCTGAGCCGAAGGGGGCGTTCGTCAAGCCAAAATCGCAATAAACAAACCCAGAAGGCATCAAGCAACAAAAATTTAATACAATGCAAAGTTCTATTACTTGATGACACAGATTTGTCTATAAACTTATCTAAGAAGGCCAGTGCCAATGACCTTTATGAACAAGTATTTTATTCTCTAGATTTGATAGAAAAAGACTACTTTGGATTGCAATTTACTGATACCCATAATGTTAAACATTGGTTGGATCCCACTAAAACTATTAAAAAACAAGTGAAAATAGGACCACCTTACACTCTACGACTTAAAGTGAAGTTTTATTCTTCTGAGCCCAACAACTTGAGAGAAGAACTAACTAGATATCAGTTCTTTTTACAATTGAAAAAAGACATTTTAGAAAGCAAACTTGAGTGTCCACACTCCACTGCAGTTGAACTAGCAGCACTAGCTTTACAATCAGAGCTCGGTGACTTTGATGAAAATGTTCACACTCCTGCAACTGTGTCAGAGTTTAGGTTCGTGCCTAACCAAACGGAAGAGATGGAAATTGAAATATTAGAAGAATATAAAAAATGTAAAGGACTAACGCCAGCACAAGCTGAAGTCAATTATTTGAACAAAGCAAAATGGCTTGAAATGTATGGTGTTGACATGCACATTGTTTTGGGTAAAGATGGCTGTGAATATCATTTGGGATTGACACCTACAGGCATACTCGTCTTTGAAGGACCTCAAAAAATTGGTTTATTTTTCTGGCCCAAGATAAGCAAGCTTGATTTTAAGAAAAAGAAACTTACACTTGTTGTGGTGGAAGATGATGACCAAGGTCGGGAACAAGAGCATACATTCGTGTTCAGGTTGCATAATGAAAAAGCATGTAAACACCTTTGGAAATGCGCTGTGGAACACCACACCTTCTTCCGCCTGAGAGCACCAGTGAAAGGTCCATCAGCTCGACAAAACTTCTTCCGAATGGGCTCTCGATTCCAATATTCTGGAAAAACGGAGTACCAGACTACACAGCAAAACCGCGCCCGACGCACTGTACAATTTGAAAGACGACCAAGTCAAAGGTTTGCTCGACGACAAAGTCACGTTCTGAGGGAACGAGAAAAACAGAATGTAGTCAAACCAGAGGCTGCCCCACCTGAATCAGCTAACGAAATGCCTAGCACATCGTCTGACACAGCAGTCTTATTGCCTGATGTTGATACATTATCTAGAAAGAGCAGTGCTAAATCTCAGAAGTCATCTCTTATTGATGCTGAGATTAAACCTGAGATTGGTGAACCATCTACCAAGAACCTTCTCAATGAAGAACCAACTGAAGAAGTGTTAATGTCGAAAGATGACGCTATAAGCAACAAGGTGCTATTCAAAATGGACAAATCCCTAAATGAAGATAAGAAGAACAATTTAACTCAACTTGTTATCAACAAGCCAGCCTGCAGTTGTTCGCCTGTTAATGAATCAAACCCATTGAATGATCTCCTTATGAGTTTGGTTAAAGAAAAACTCAATAATGATGATTCTAAAAATGAAGCAAAGAGAGATCAGTTGGATTCTGCAAATGACAAGGAAGTACCTAACAATCAGACAAAATGCTACCTCTCTTCTACTAAGGCTCTACCACCAGGGCAACTAAAGTGTAATAATATTTTGAAAGCCAGAGAAAATGAGGTGAAGGTCATAAATGAGTCTACTAACATTAACTTGGCCATACCGTCTACCCCTTCACCGAAAATATTAAATGAACCTACAAATCCCATCAACTCTCAATATGTGTCAATTGTGGTAGTGGAACCTCCTCATAATCAAGCAAAATTAGCGTCACCAAAACCGGTTGAGAAAAAGGAAGATGTAACTCCCAAGATGCAACCTATATCATCCCTTTCTCCCTGGCTCGTGTCTTCTGAACCAAGCTCACCGTCCGGCATCGGAGAGAAGGAAATCACAATAATCCACCGTAAGTCCGTTATCACTACACAATTGTAGTTGTATTGAGTCAAATATTATGACAAAATTCTTTTAAAAAATGACAATATAGAGTAATATTCCATGTTTTGCTTTTAAAATAATGAAATTATTATTTAGTGCCTTAAAATCGCCTATTCGTAGATTTAGTAATAAATCAATGTAGTTAATCGAAAAAAAGAACATTGGTAGCAATGTATTATAGCAGTGATCTCCAATATTTTTCTACAAAGTTTATTGACGCAGCATTAGGTATTATGCTAATTTAAGTGTAACTGATTTTCGGAAAACTAGTTTTGTCGTCAACTAAACTAGTTCGTCCGCCTATATTGGAACCGTCCAAAGCACTTGAGAATAAACATTCCTTGTTTAGTATAAATTTTCGCTTTCAAAGTTTCGATGGAAACCTAAAGCGAGATGATGCCTTTGTTACCACAATATGATAAATAATAATGGGTCGTCTGGTTTCATTCCGCTTGGGTGTACTAAGTAGATATCGATACTTTTTATGTCCTTGTATTTTTCCATGCGTACTTCACTGTCGCACTCAGCAATATTTCGAAATATGAGTGCTTCTATTTTTTTTTATAATGTGTCTTAGCTTACATAATAATAGAATTTATTTTTTTGTACTTAAATATGAATTTCCTGTACATTCCTGTAGTTAAGTCTGACACGACACGAAAGTCGATCCAGAGAGAGATCTAAAATGGAGATGAGGTTGTTCAAGGTTACAATACTTACTACATAAGTGACAAATACCAAGATAGGTATTTGTCACATTAGGCAGCTCTCGTATTGAAAATATATAATTTATTCTTACATAAGAATAATATTAAATATATTACGTTTTTCATGATGTTATTCAAATATTCGCTGCATAAAGCTGTGTATCATTGTACCTATGTACATTTTTATACCTACACATGTGCTTTCTCAGTATCAGGTTTCGTGTCCCTGGCTATACATTTATATTATTTTCAATATCATATATCGTTTTATAGGTAATGTACTTTGATCTAAGTATAGCTGTTAAAAACAGAACGGATAACACTTGTCGGATTGAAATGTGCACTCGATTGTAATATTTTACCGGTAGTATTTATGATGCCGTCCTTATTAACAATAATTCTGTAAGTCTGTAACACCTTTTAGCATAAGTACGACATATCAGTATTACAAAACGAATGAAAGGACTTGGAGGAGGTGCCATAGTCTAATAAATTGCCATTCAATTATACTCTCAAAGTCATATTGCATCAAATTTTTTATCACCCATTTAAAATCATAGATTCATGTTTAGTTTTCTATCATATAACGTATTTTATGCCTGTATTTGAAATAGTTACGGTTATTCGTATGGATTTGACTAGATTTTATAACATGTAACTAATATTATTTTATTTATATGGGCGATTATAAAAGTACTATAATATCAATTCATAATAGTACCTATACAAGTGCCAACAAGTCTTCTATTGTGCTGTATCTGTATATTCGAACATTCGAGAAATGCTGTTTTATTCATGACATAACAACATAATTTATGGAATTGATTTGTTTAATTTTAATGTATTCGTCACCTACATACAATATGAAGATCAATCTAGATACATTAATAATAAGTCCATATATTTTTAAGGTTTATGTTACATTACAAAGTATATTTTTCGTTTATCAAAGTACTTACGTTGATTAAGGAGAGGGCTTGGTACCAGTTTTTTTTTACATTTAAAATACTTCGGATCGAGTATGCGTTCGGCGCTCTGATTGGCCGGCTCCAATGAATCATCCAATCACAGCACCGAACGCGGACTCATTTGGATTACTTTGAACTTAAAACAAACTCGTACTAAGGCCACAGTACAGTTTACGCTGATCGTTATTATAAAAACTTTTATAATACAAATAACGTGCCAATTAACGGATATAACAAGGTGCTTGGGAACAATTTATAATAACCGGTTAATATGTATGTATAGAATCTCTGCGAATAATAATAATGACTCGGTTACATCTGCAATTATTTGTACAAAGCAGTCACAACACTATGACCAACGATATATTTTTAATATGAGTATTATAATTATTTTATTTCTCAGTAATAAAAAAATACACGAATTTTATTGTTTATTGAAAGTGTCTATTACTTATATTGTGACACATGTTATTTTATCAACATTTATGAAATAAGTCGGACAATCATATCGAAATGTATTAATTCAATGTAGATATTAAGCGCAGTACTTAAATTATAACGTAAAGTACTTAATTATGCTTCGATTTTAAATAAATTTAATATAGGTTTTGTAGCGAGCAACTCGCGAAATTGGCCTTAATTCAACGAGTGCTTAATTGCTAGAATGTTACATGTTTAGACAACGGGAACTTCTAAGTTCCGTCTTTATTTTAGTTCTAGAACTTATAAGTTCTTTCGATGCATTGATTAATTTTAGTGAGAGGAGGCACACGGAGGCCTGCATTAGAGACCTATGTTTTAATTTAGGTACATCGCAATTTTAATCGTCCTTTGAATTTTTAATGACATTTTATTATATTTTAGCAATTTTTGTTAAGTTATATACTGGTTATATTTTAGATTTAAGACAAAATTTACGTATACTTGTAGCTACATTATATTTCTGTTAATTGTTCGTATTATTTTACATCATCTACAATACAATATACTGGAATTATAATAAAATATTTATTTTACTTTATCTGCGTATGTTTATTGAAAAAACCTTATCTATGCCTATTTAAAAGCCCATTAACCTATCTCAAAGGAGCCTGCTTCCATCCCTACCATACTTTGAGTCATAATACCATAAAGATTGTAAAGCCACTGACTTCAGGTAGGTACGAACCTTATATTTTCAGACCTAAATATATTTTTAAATACTTTTTCTTTACGATTGTCGATACGTTACTGATTATGTCATAATGTCAAATGCACTGCTGAAGAACACAAATAGTAATTTGTGATTGAATAGAATTTCAAAACAATTATGAAGAAATCAACAGAGAAACTGTCTTCAGACAAGTCGTCGGTAGATTTAACTACACTGTATTCTCCCAAGAGATATTTTATAAATAACGTTGATTCGTACCATGGAGACTATTTCTTGCAAGAAGTGGCAAAGGTGTTCGAAAAAGATATTGTACCACTACCATCATCATCTCGAAATACCTCTCAATCGCTTCTTGGTGAAGATATGGGAGTTATAGAGCCCCCTCCGCCTGAGCAGCCCTACGAAATTATTGGTAGGCAAACAACATTTTTATTATTATTAAGACTGCACGGTTGGTGCGGTGGCTGGGCAACCGGCTGCCGAGCAACGTGTCGCGGGTTCGATTCCCGCACGGAACAACACTTTGGGTGATCCACAAATTGTTGTTTCGGGTCTGGGTGTGATGTGTATGTGAACTTGTATGTTTGTAAACGCACCCACGACACAGGAGAAAATCCTAGTGTGGGGCAACGTTTTTTTAAAAAAAAAAAAACCTTATTCTAGAAATTAGTGGTGGCTAACCACTACCTACAATTTACTGTCCACTTTTAGACGTTTCAAGTTCCTAAAAGACTTCTCATACTTTTAATCGTGCATTAAAAGTATGGGAAGTAATCGTGCACTTGCTACAAAACAACGCCCTATTCTTAGTACTTTATACCGGGATTTGAACCTAAAATTCCCCGGCTTGGTTAATGTCTAAATATTATATTCCGAAGATGTATGTTTCTGGGTAGGTACCTATATCCTGGGATATCTGGGAAAAATATTCATTTCATTACCCACATAGTACCGACTTAGGGCCTATCTAAACCACTTGACTGGTCCCGATGATACATACATAGGTACCTACCTTTTTATGGCCACGCACGACATGGCGATTGAACCAGAGACATCATAATCGGAGGTATTTTTAAACAAATACAATTTAAGTAAGCATATCTTATCCTAAACAAAACTAATTCTTTTAAAATCTACATAGGGACTGTTGTTAATGAAAGTACGAAGGGATTGGAGAAACTTACGAGGATCGTAACAAAAGAAGATAGCATACGACAAATGCTGACATGTGGCACAGTCGTACTCGACATTAGTATCGATAGAGAAGAACTTAAATTGGCAATGGAATATATGACTGGTAAGTACGTATGCCGTTTCATATTTTGAGGACCCCGATGATAATGTACAAAACATTATCATTATCAATTGAGTCACAAGATGACCACAGAACCACTGCTTACCATAATTACCAATAAGTTCAGCAAAGACTTTACGATTTGATGACTTTCAGTTTGTACATAGAACCATTTTTTACCGTTGAGACAAATGGCACTGCAGTGGGCTTTCGAAGGGACCTTCGCTGATAACTTACCCGTTTTATTTTCAGTACTGAAGGAGTTGCTAGAAAAACAAGCACCGGCAGATGACGATGTCGGTGATCCTAGCGTCTTTACCGCCCCTGACTTCAAAAAACGCTACTTAATATTAATATCCACCGTTATGACTTGGGCTTCCACCAAACCCTTAGATCCGGTAAGAAAAGCTATCTGAAATAACGAGTCGCTATAAGTATATAGAAATGGCCCCTCATCTGAGGCCTTAGTACGAGTACTACCTATGTTTTACGTTTGAAGTAGTAACTACCTTCTCATTGTACTACTAGGTAATAAGATAGTGTGGACTTTCCTATATTTTCAGGATAATCCTGAAATGCCTTTCGTAGAAACAGATTTTCGGAAAAGGAGGCCGCATCCTAATTATAAAATGCATTATGACGTAGAAAATGAAGTTATTGGCATAGCTAGAAAATATAGAAAACTTATAGGGTAAGTTTCATGGTTGTACTGAAATAAATTGTTCAGTCGCAGAAAAATAACGACTTAAAATTCAATTTGTGAAAAATCTTAAAACCTAACATCTTTAGTTACATGTTTTTACACAGAGCAATAGTAGTAGCCTCTGGAGTGACCTATGGAGGCAAGGAAGACGTGCTTTTCTTCTGGTTCCAAAAAGCATGGGAGTGTGAACCGATTCTTCCTATCCTAGGTCGAGGAAACAATTCAGTGCCTTTGATAAATATTGTGGACTTGGGGACGTAAGTATTACAATCGAAATCATTTGCCCAGATAGTTTTATTTAAGTGCTATTTTATAAAGCCTAATATTTGGCCCGATACGAGAATCAAAAATTCAAAACCGAGATCCAATACTCGAATGTTCTACCGGTGAGTTAATTGTTAACTGACTTTAAAAATAAAAAGGTTCTGAGTTTGACCTGTAGATACCTATGCACAGAAATATTAAAGTATGTATGTAATCTACGCGATTATTTCGAGATTGGTTGATCCAATTTTGGTACGGTTTTCAGAAAAGTGTTGGTTGCACTTAGGAGTTTTAGTATATTAGGTCATTAATTATTAAGACTTCGACCGCTAATACAAAACTGTTGAAGGTAAATCCTCCGCTGAAGTCGGTCACCGGTGACCCCTATGGCGTTTAACGTGTTGAAAACTGTTCTTCATTAAAATAGGGATTGAAGTCGGTTTTTAAGCGTAGTTTCATTATCGTATATCATACCTATACTAACCCCCCCTCCCACCTATATTTTTCTTCTCATATAGGCCACCAGACCTGCCTATGCCTCTCTAACAGTAATGGTAGAGACAGTTGAATCGATATCGTCGGTCCAATGCGTGTTGGCAAAATATTTAAACAATTCTAAATATAAATAATTACCTACCTACCTATGTAGTTTAAAATTAACTTAGGTCTATCCGTATGGTTCATGACTATTGTATGTATTTACTATTAATTACATGTACGAGGTAAATTATTGTTCAAAGTAGTGAACAATAAACTTCTGTACGTAACAATTAATTTTCCTATTAATCATTGGTAGCCTACTTACTTTCAGAATTGTCCACAACTTAATAATGGATTTCCCGAAGAAGTTATATGTATTGGCAGTAGAACAGAACGTTTCGAAACAAAGAGATGTAAGTAACAATGTAGTTTGTTATCTCTTCAACTAGAGCGTAAGATAAAACATTCTCGTTGCAGATAATAAAACCACTTGGACGACAAATCGGTTCTGGAATGTTCAAATGCATTCCACCAGAAGACGCCTTTTTGACTCCAGAAATCGATGTAAGGAACTTTTGTTTTGATCTACAATGGCAATCGACTACCTGTCTTTGAAATCACTAGTTGCTTATTTTATTCAACAGCAAAGAATTTACGATTTGATGACTCTTAATTTAAACATGGAGCCAACTTTTATCGTTGAGACAATGGGACTGCAGTGGACTTTCGAAGGGACCTTCGCTGATAACATACCCGTTCTTATGAAGCAATTTAAGAAAGAGAGAGGATTGAAACCATTTAAGGTGCTTACGTGATATCAAAAGGTTTAGCTAACAGTTGTTTATTGTTACAAGGTGAACCGCTACACTTACATATTGTTCGTTCTCACAGATTATCGTGTATGGTCCGCCTATTTGTGGAAAAACAACTTTGGCAAGAAGTATTTGTGATACTTACGGTCTTATTTACGTTTCCCCTGAAACCGTGGCCCAAGATCTGCTGGAAGATTTAGTAACTGTTTTATATTTACCTACCTACTTTTAATTCATAAATGTTTCAATTGATTGTTTCAATGCGTCATCAGCTCTGTGAAATTATCAATATGCGTGCAATAAGTACCCTACCGACCCGACGCCGTATTGCCCATTGGTTTTGATATACTTACTTGGTACACGATATTATTCAATTATTTTTTTGTTTTTTCATGAATTATGTAATTTGCACTAGGCAGAACCTATCTACGTAATTTTTTAAGTAGGTCCCTAATAAAATTATTAGGTTGCTTGTAATTTTAGCATGACAGTACTGTAGCCACACTAGCCATAGCACAAGCTACAAGGATTTAGACCATCGGTTAACAGAAACCAAGAAGCAGACAGCTCTGAAAAGAGCTATATTATTCAACGTTTTGACCACCTCTGTAAACACAGACAGCTCTGAGAAGAGCTATTTTATTTCACGTTTTTGATATGCTCTGTTAACACAGAAAGCTCTGAAAAGAGCTATTTTGCTGAACGTTTTTGATCCTCTGTCTACAAGAGACGAAGTAACTCGCCGACGCCGCTGCCAGTATCACGCGCCGACCAACGCGCGTAGGTATCGCAGCGCGGCACGGCGCACGGCGTTTGCATCTTCACGGCTCGACGGTCGCAGGAGGAAAGGACAGAGGCACGCGTTACGCAATATTTATAGCGGCGCGAAACTCAGCGCGCGGCGCTGCGGAGGCGCGTCCTCTTTGCACGGACCTCACACTCATCGACTATCTCGCTCTTTTATCGGCTATCCTTTTCTTTCCATTGTTCACGATGTAAACAAAGTTCTGTCCTAAATAGTGTAACGCTATTGGCTATAATTTAGGCGATGTTATTGGTGTACAAATTTCTAAATTTTATTTATTTTTAATTTAATAGTTTTAATTGGTTAATGTACAGAATTAGTTGTAAGTAGCACTAGTACCAATTTTTGTATAAAAACAACCACCTCCGGCTAATAAATACATTCGTTCTACGACAACAAGTTGTTTCACTAAGAACAACCGATCTCCAAAGTGGTGACCCCGAGCAAGAACAGCAAGAAGAAGAACAAATCCCTGCTGGAAGAACGAATCCCTGCTGGAAGAAAATTAATTATTATCCAACATCAAGATGGCAAATCCCTGCCCGACGGAAGACCTAACCCACACCGTAGCGAAGACGGAAACAGCTGGCATATCCCTCACAATGCGCATTCCACCATTCTGGCGTGACCGACCACGTCTATGGTTCATTAGCTTCGAAGCAGCTACCAACGACATGAAGAAGGGACAGGCTCAGCTCGCCCAGATGGTCATCGCACAGCTCGAACGTCAAGACATCGAGCAAATCATGGACCTCCTATACAACCCGCCGGAGACGAATCAATACGACGCAATCAAGGAACGTCTCATATCTGCCTATGAAGAGTCCGACAGCCGACAGTTCCAGAAACTACTGTCCGAGATGGAACTCGGCGATCAGAAGCCTACGCAGCTACTCCGCCGCATGCGTAACCTAGCCAGAGACAAGGTCCCTGACTCCACGTTACGACTCATGTGGACCAACCACTTACCATCACACATCAGATCCGTCCTGGCCGTCAGCGAATCATTTAGCACAAAAACTGAGCTGGAAGAACTCGCTCTCCTCGCTGACAAAATGATGGAGCAGTCCGCGTCAACTACAGAAGTCTCAGCAATACAACCATCACCAGCACAGTCCACGTCATCATCACACACCGATACACAATACCTTATCAACGAGATAAGAAAATTATCATTGGAGATCGCCGAATTAAAGTCAAGACCAGCATACAACCCCGACTACCGTCGCCGCCGTTACCCATCTCAGCAACGCACACGCAGCACGTCACGTTCACGGAATCGTGATTCATCATCACCTTCACCATTCTGTTACTACCATCGGCGCTTCAAAGAACAAGCTCGACGCTGCACACCTCCCTGCTCATTCAAAGCAACGACTTCGGAAAACTAAACCGAACGTTGGCGGAGGCGGCTACCGGCGTTCAAGAGAAATCACACCGCCTACACATCACCGATAGAAACACAAACTTATCTTTCTTAGTCGATACCGGAGCCGACATATCAGTGCTACCGAGAAGAAAAGGAGAAGTTGGAACACCGCTACCATTCAAACTGTACGCTGCGAACAACACAACTATAGCTACGTATGGCGAGAGAACACTAACTCTCGACTTCAACTTACGACGTCCGTACAAGTGGACATTTATAGTAGCTGATGTTTCAAGGCCAATCCTCGGAGCAGACTTCCTCAAACATCATCAACTCATCGTCGACTTAAAAAACGGAAGATTAATCGACGGCGTCACGAGCCTAAAAGTCAACGCCCCGGTGCGAGTGTCAGATGTACCTACCGTACGCAGCATCAATTTGTCACAATCATACCACGACATATTAGCACAATATCCCGGCATAACAAGACTAACATCAATGAAATTAAACTCTAACATCAACGTGCAACATTACATCGAAACCCGTGGACCACCAGTTCATTGCCGAGCTCGACCAATCCCACCTCATCGATTCGAAACAGTGAAGAAAGAATTCGAAAATATGATTGAACAAGGACTATGCAGACCTAGCAAGAGTCCATGGTCATCACCTCTACACATCGTGCCTAAGAAAAATGGCGATATTAGAGTATGTGGTGACTATCGCCGACTCAACTCGATCACTATACCAGATCGATACCCAGTGCCACGCATCAAAGATTTCACTCACCACCTATCGGGGAAAACTATATTCTCCACGGTTGACCTCAACCGCGCTTATCAACAACTCAGTGTGCGAGAAGAAGACGTCGAGAAGACTGCTATCATCACGCCAATGGGACTATTTGAATTCCCACGTATGTGCCCCGGTTTGAAAAACGCGGGACAAACGTTTCAACGCTACATACATGAAGTACTACGAGGATTAGACTTTGTTTTCCCATTTATCGACGACTTACTACTTGCATCTGAAAACGAAACTCAACATCGAGAACATCTCCACACCGTATTAAAACGCTTAGAGGACAACGGCATTACCATCAACCCCGCTAAATGCAATCTAGGCAAACCTGAAGTACAGTTCCTAGGTTACACCGTATCAGCTGATGGAATCAAGCCGCCGCAACACAAAATCGAAGCAATCACTAATTACCCGAAACCAACGAACATCGAAGAACTAAGAAGATTCCTCGGCATGATCAACTTCTATCGTGATCACGTACCGAACGCCGCATCGAAGCAAGCACCACTAAATGCCTACCTACACAACGTCAAGAAGCGCGATAAGACTCCGATCACGTGGACCGAAGAGGCGACGCAAGCATTCGAGCAATGTAAAGCTAGCATCATAAACGCAGCTCTACTCGCTCATCCATCTCATCACGCAACACTCGCCTTATTCTGCGACGCATCAGATAACTCTGCCGGTGCCGTACTACAACAATACCTACATAATACGTGGCAACCGCTCGGATACTTTTCCAAGAAATTCAACGACGCGCAGAAGAAATACTCCACTTTCGATCGAGAGCTACTTGCAATGTACATGGCAGTCAAACATTTCCGGAAGATATTCGAAGGTCGCCATCTCATCATATTCACCGACCACAAGCCGCTTACATATGTGATGTCCAAGACTCAATCAAATTCCGAAACTCAGAGGCGAACAAGACAGTTACTATTCATCAGTGAATTTACCACCGACATTCGACACGTGAGTGGCAAAGACAACATTGTTGCCGACACCCTAAGCCGCATAGAATCCATCACATTCCCATCTGCAATCAACTACAACGACATAGCGAGTGCGCAAGACAAGGACAGCAACATTAAACAACTGTTATCACAAGAAAACGTAACTTTGAAGAAAATACCTATACCTAACAGCGACATCGAACTATACTGCGAAACATCGACCTCTTATGTACGCCCGTACATACCTAAACCATATAGAAAACAAGTATTTGACAGTGTACACAACATCAGTCATCCCGGTACACGCACGACTCGCAAACTCATTACTCAAAAATATTTCTGGCCATCAATGAACGCAGACATCGGTTGCTGGACTCGAACCTGTATACTTTGCCAGAAAAGCAAGATACAACGACATACGCACTCGAACGTCGGATCTTTCCCGCCAACCGAGCGATTCCAACACCTACACATTGATATCGTCGGACCGCTACCTACAACACCTCAAGGTCACAGGTACTTAGTAACGATGATCGACCGACTAACTAGGTGGCCCGAAGCAATACCTACCGACGAAATATCAGCTGTTAGAATCGCCGATATTGTGTACCAACACTGGATCGCCCGATTTGGATGCCCGACTACCATCACAAGTGATCAAGGTCGTCAGTTCGAGAGTCAACTATTTCAAAACCTAACTAAACTAATGGGAATCAAGAAAAATCGTACTACACCATATCATCCACAAAGCAACGGCATAATTGAACGTTGGCATCGAACACTCAAGACTGCATTACGCGCCAAACTCGCGAGCGCAAGTACATGGACCGACGTACTACCTACTGTACTACTAGGACTTCGAGCCGCGCTACACTCAGACACAGGTGTGAGTGCCGCCGAACTTACCTACGGCTACAATCTACGTCTACCTGGCGAATTTTTCACTACAAGTACCACCTGCACACCTGCTACTTTGGATTATACCTACGTTGACAACCTACGTAATATAATTCAACAAAACAAACCGCAAGTACCTACGAAGCATCACAGCAGCAATAAAAGCGTATTCGTGCATCAAGACCTACTCACGTGCAGCCACGTATTCATAAGAACAGATGCAGTAAAAAAACCACTTCAATCACCATACGAAGGACCCTACAGAGTGTTACAACGTACTGAGAAGGTATACACAGTACAATTACCCGAGCGTCAAGCAAATATATCAATCGACCGATTGAAGCCTGCATTTATACTCACCGAAGACATTCAAGATACTTTACCTCCAACCTCCAGTACAGTTACCTTCACATTACCTCAACCCAGCGTTACCAAGCAATTACCATTACCTTCAACCACCATTACCGAGAAAACCAGCAAGATTACCAAGAAAACACATGTACCGCAACCAACAGCGACGTCACATCCCGGCGATAAGAAAACTCGCTCGGGCCGTGTCGTCAAACTGCCGGTACGCTTCGCTTGAGGGGGAGTACTGTAGCCACACTAGCCATAGCACAAGCTACAAGGATTTAGACCATCGGTTAACAGAAACCAAGAAGCAGACAGCTCTGAAAAGAGCTATATTATTCAACGTTTTGACCACCTCTGTAAACACAGACAGCTCTGAGAAGAGCTATTTTATTTCACGTTTTTGATATGCTCTGTTAACACAGAAAGCTCTGAAAAGAGCTATTTTGCTGAACGTTTTTGATCCTCTGTCTACAAGAGACGAAGTAACTCGCCGACGCCGCTGCCAGTATCACGCGCCGACCAACGCGCGTAGGTATCGCAGCGCGGCACGGCGCACGGCGTTTGCATCTTCACGGCTCGACGGTCGCAGGAGGAAAGGACAGAGGCACGCGTTACGCAATATTTATAGCGGCGCGAAACTCAGCGCGCGGCGCTGCGGAGGCGCGTCCTCTTTGCACGGACCTCACACTCATCGACTATCTCGCTCTTTTATCGGCTATCCTTTTCTTTCCATTGTTCACGATGTAAACAAAGTTCTGTCCTAAATAGTGTAACGCTATTGGCTATAATTTAGGCGATGTTATTGGTGTACAAATTTCTAAATTTTATTTATTTTTAATTTAATAGTTTTAATTGGTTAATGTACAGAATTAGTTGTAAGTAGCACTAGTACCAATTTTTGTATAAAAACAACCACCTCCGGCTAATAAATACATTCGTTCTACGACAACAAGTTGTTTCACTAAGAACAACCGATCTCCAAAGTACCTACAGAGTAAAAACCCGCAAGCCTTCACTTTGGTATAAGTACTTGTCCATCCACCAGTAAAGTGTAGTAAACTTTAAGCCGGCAATTTTATTGTTCCCACTTAGGTAACGTAGTAATTTATCTATGAACTTATCTTTATATCATGTACCTACTCGAATCTTAGACATGGCGCGTGCAACATTGGGATATTGGTGAAACAGCAGCGATAGCTGTTCCAAATCCTGAGGAAGAAGACTTGGGAATGGATGATGAAGACCAGGGTGAAGACGATGGAATTCAAGAACAAGCTAGACAAACCTTGGCCTTACTTCAGTCGGGGCGTCCGCTTTCCGATGAAGAAATTTTTGTGTAATATATTTTTTATGACGCATCACCTGATGCCCCGATGGTAAGCAATAGACATCGCCCATGGGCATCCACAACATTAAAAGGGTCCAAGTGTTTTACCAGACTATTTGAGGGACGATAATGTCGTGTTTTATAGCGTCCACAGAGGTTCTTGTTTTACAAACGCCTCCATATGAATTTAATCACTTATTAAATTTATTATTCCATTTTCCTTTTTATACAAAATAGTAGAGTTATGTTCCATATTGCAACATATCTGTACTAATTTGTCTGTGTACCCATATATATGTATACCTAACCATCTATCTACTTTTTGGTTCACTACTACTTAGGTACCTTCGTCAAAAGTTGTTAAGTCGTGAGGCTCTCAACAGAGGATGGGTACTTGACGGGTTTCCCATGACCCAAGCACAATGTCAAACAAGTAAGTTGGTACTTGTGCTATTATAATAATAATAATAATCTATAAAATATATAGACTTAGCTCACGAGGTTGTCGACATGTGGAGTGTGTATTCGGCTATCATTGCGCCGAGTCGTGTCGGCCAATGGGTTAATCCCTAAAAGCCTCGACATCCATCTCAGGAGGCTGGCGTAAGGTAGATGGGTCAAGGGCCTGATACAGAAGGCAGTTCTCCTAGAAACGGCACGTATCGTGAGGAGAATTCTGTCTCTGGAGCCCTAACCACCGGTAGCTTGGACCATGCTCCCGCTACTGGTCGGCTTCTATTTCTTTTATTTTTAATTTTTTTTTTTGCAGGTAATATTTAAAAATGTAGCTTTTAGAGAATTTTAAATAAATAGATGGAAATTGGGATATAACTATTATGAAACACCATAATAATATTCGAACTAAAAGTGAAACTTAGAAGTACATACCTAATAGGATACCTATTTAACCTTAACAATAAATCCATTTGTAGTATTTGAAAAAGGAGAGGAGCAGGATTCTGAAGGTGGAGAAGAAACTCGTGACGAACCTTTTGATGAAGATGTTGATTTGTATAGCAATGTGCTTAAGAAGCTATTGCCAGGTATAAATAACTACATATATTTTTCTACAGTTTATGAATCTACTTCCTAAAATAGGTACTAACATGTTCTATTCCAGGAATTAATAAAAAATACTTATTTCATGTGTGATGTCATTACAGATATTGTGGTGTCGCTGGAAGCTACTGATGAGTTTATTTGCGAGAAAGCTATGAGACAACCGGAAGGATATTCTCGTCTGGATGAAGAGACTACACTGAGAAGATTAAGTGAATTCCGAGCTGGTGATACTCGAGAAATTACTCCCCTTAATTTCTTTGACGAATTGGATATACATCCAATAGTGGTGCCTGTGAAAGACCATACAGATTACGATATGAAGGGCCCATACACCGCCGTAACACTGCGAATGGGTCGACCTTGCCGCTATGGAAAACTTCTCGGTCGGTAAATCCTTACTTGCTTATTTATTGCTTTAAATATTACTTTATCAAAAACTTTACAAACCAACATTTATCTAATCTTTACAGCTCTTATTGAAGCTGCTGAGAAGAAAGAAAAATGTGAACAAGAGACTTTGAAATCCAATGAAGCGAAAGCTCTAAAAGAAAAGGAGGAGAAACTGAGAACTGAACGCGAAGAGAAAATGGAATATTGGGTGAAGCTGAAATACCTTAATACATTTGTTGTCTTAATTTTGCCATTTATTTATTTTTAATATAACAATTTATAACCTATTCCACGTCCATAGACGGAGTTATACGCAATGATGCGCGAAGAAGAAGAAGCAGCATTGGCGGCTGCTGGCGAGCCCATGCGCAATTATTTGGTTCATCACATCTTCCCAACCCTCACTCCTGCTTTACTTGAAGTCGCTAAATTACGACCTGAGGATCCTATCGATTTCTTAGTAAGTAAACTGTTCATTAAAAGTATCTTTAACTGAGTTGGTGATCAGCAGGTAACATTTGAGAATTTGTTAAACTATAAAGAATAGTAAAGAGGTTACGTAAATGCTTATTTGTATCTACGTTTTTGTAAGTTTTTTTTAATCATAACAAAATACTTTGGAAATCGTCAGGCGGAAAAAACTTTCAAGTTAAACCCACTTGGTATGGCGTTGGAGGAAAAATGCCAATTAGACGATGAAAGGACGAGATTGGAGAACGAATGTACTGACGAAAGGCCCAAGGAGGCCACTTTACAAAGTAAAGCCGACGCAGCCGTAACCGAAGCCACTTCTAGTCTAACGAGTCTTGATCGCAAATATATTGACACACTAGGCGGCTACAAATATTCTTTATAATATCTAACTACAGTTCAAAATCGCGTTTATTTGTATTATACTATTAACAAATTAAAGCCTTTTAATTTGTTAATATAAATTATGTGTTTTATTAATTTTATTTATTTAAACTTCCTCTGTCAAGTAGTCTTCCAAAAAATGTTTATGTTGGTAGGGATTGTGCCATTTTTGTCTAGTGTTTATTTAATTTTATTATTTTGATGTTGTTAAATACTAATTTCGTTCAATGTTAAATAAACTTCTCCAAATAGGACTATGTGACTGTATACTGTACCTTTCATAATATGTAGTAGAGGCTATGACAGATCTTCCTGCACATGTAAAAGATAATGTCACTAAACCATTGTTTCTATCATCAGATAGAAAATCTTCAAAATCTTGTACCTACCTACCTACACAGGATCATACTGGAGGACGGGTCTAATTATCTTAATAAAAATGTCACCTAAATGGTGTTCGAGCTTCTGTATTTCTAATAGAATAGAGTCCTAAATATCTCCTAAGTGATATGTAATCTGTTTGGTACCCATCAGGCGGAACATCTATTCAAGCTGAATCCGACCGGTAAAATGCTTGAACCAGGATATAATTTACAAGCGGAGAGTTTACTCGGGAAAATTAAAATATTGGACAGCGCTTTGAAGGATCTCGACATTCAAATTGAACCGCTAATCACTCCAGAATGTGAAATACACGACCCAGAGCCTACCCACACTATCAACCCCATGAGTGCTCTTTAAATTATGAGTACCTATTGTCGTAGCTATTTCTTATAGGTATCTTCAGGTATTTAATTAGTTTTTGTTAATGTTATGTTAATATGATGTAATTTTATGTTTATATTAAAACTTTCGTGAGATATACTAATTAATTATTATGTTTTCGGCTTACTCACGTAACTGTTCCGACGACAGTCGCTGCGTCGTAGGTCGCGGAATGCTGCTTATGAATATGAGCCTCTAGCATGCTTTGAAACTATAGTAGAGTTCCTCGTCACAGTTACGTGTATAATTTTATGTTATAAAATCTTTGTTATCGCCAGATATGTAATTATGTAGTACTTATGTATTCCAGTTTTAATAAATTTAAATATATTTTTATGATGATATTATTTGGTTTAATTTATATTTTTTTGTGGGATTAGCCGGTAAACGGGCAGACGAATCACCTGATTGTAATTAATCGGCGACGCCCATGGACACCTGGAACTCCAGAGGCATAACAAGTGCGTTACCGGGCTTTTGGCGATTAAGAATTTGAGGATTCAGGGATTGGGGAAATTGGGGAAGGGGAGGGGTAATTGGGCCTTCGGTAACCTCATTCACACGACGACACACAACGCAGCGTTGTTTCACGTTGGTTTTCTGTAAGGCCGTGGTGTCACTCCGGTTAAGCCGCCTCATTCGTGCCGAAGCATGGCTCTCTCACACTTCCTTGATGGATCCCAAAAAAACTCAAAAGTCGTCCGTACGTAGGTAGGTAGGTAGGGACTAAGTACTTGCACCTCTGAAGCAGTTACGTTACGTAGTTACCTACATGGTACCTACTTACGTAAATTATAAACAAGTGTTTATCCTTTATCTGTTATGATAGTCAATTGCTAGATTGCTATTATGAATTATTAAAAGCTTTACTCGAAGTTACGTAGGTACCTACCTACCTATGTTTTGTATAACTTATTGATACACCTACGCTACAAGTGATATTTTATTAGGCCGGTTGCAGACACACTTTTTATTCTGCCAAAAAACTTATGCAAACGGTTTCGTTGATGAAAGTGATTTCATCTATATCTTATTATTTTTGCTAAGTCAGCATTTAACTACGGAGATACTTAATCAAAATCTGCAAGAACCAGTGTGGGTAGAAGAATGATTCATTATTCGAAATACATCAACTGTAAGAGTTCACTCGTTTGGGTTGCAGAGGTAAAAATTCATATTTGATTTATAAAAAGAGCGTCCTCTCTTTGGTAGTGGCTGGTTTGAGATTTAGGAGGCACCTGAGGGCCAGAGACTATCCAATCCTACTTTATTTTAAGTACTACACAACAAGTGAAGCCACATTCAGGTTACCTATTAATTTATAAAATGAAGCTGTAATAAAGTGTCCTTTCAAAATCAATGTCAGCTATATAGATAGGTACCTACCTATACACATTAAAGTAATTAGTGATATTATAAAAGTGGGCAATAGGTCCACCAAAACATCACGCGACTGTTGATCGATAGTTTCGATGTTATCATTGTAGCGTGATTCAGTCAACTCATTGCCGATCTTGTGTGTAGCCATACAAAGTGAAACGTAGTGAAAATGTGATACATCGTGACATGAGAGTATATCCCGAGTCAAACTTTAAAAATGATGGTTCTAAGAAAAACCGGCCGGCTTCAGATGTTAGTGGTCTTTCGTTGCTGGCTGCTAGCCTACGTCACCAGACTACGGAGTTTTTCAACAATTCAACATTGCATGGTGTACGATACATCGCTGAGAAGGACAGGCCTTTTTGTGAGAAGTAAGCTCTCTTTAAATCGAATAAATGACTATAAATTGTTATCGTAACCAAAACTCAACAAATAAAATGAATGCTGTTCCAGGTTTATGTGGTTCAGCTTTACAGCAGTAGGAGCAGTAACGACTTGTATTATCATAGTCAGTTTATGGGAGAAGTTCCAAACTAACCCAACTATCACGGGTGAGTAACTGAGTAAGTGTAAACCACCGAAAGGTCGACACAATTGGCACAGTGACAATTATTTTGTCTACCATACGAAGAGTTCTAACAGCTTTATTACTTAGGTTTGGATACAGACTTCCATAACTGGGATGTCCCATTCCCTGCAGTGACAATATGTGACGTGGATCCAGTTGACGACGATTTACTAGAAACTTACATTGAAAGGTAGAAAATATGTAACATTTTATTGAAGCAATGCTTTGCACCTTTAAGCTGATTTTGTAAAAATATCCGCTAATCCAATTACCCTAATGCCAATGCAATAGATGTTGGACTTTATTACAAAAACAGTAAAGTTAGAATACAAAGAAATATTGCTTATCAGGCTATTAATTACATTGTTTAGCACCTGGGGTTCAGAGCCTCCGGAGAAGGCTGGTGAGATGCTACGATGGCTGGCCACACTCACCTACAGATCTATAGAAGAACATGCTGCTGATTTTCTCTCAGACACAGCTCTTGTTGGAAAGGACGATGAAGATGGCCCTGCAGTTGCCAAAAATCCGAAAGACGCCGTTTTCCAAGTAAATTAAAAAATTTATGTTACAAAATAACACCTAAACATCTAGATGTTTTTTCTCTCTCCCTATAGCTAAGCTGTGTGGGTAACTACGTTTGTTTGTTTCCCAGACATTAGTTTTTTGTTTGCAGATAGTTCGACACTGTGAGTCATTGTTCTACGACTGTGAATGGAAGGGAGATTCCGAGGAATGTTGCGACGTGCTAATGCCTGTATTCACTGAAATGGGATTCTGTTACGCCTTTAACTCCAAACATGCGGAAAAAGTGTGGCCATGGTATGAAGGTTTTTTAAACAATTGAAATAAAATAGCTATGTAAATATTAAGTGACCGTTATTTGACCTTTTACGTTCCAGGCAATCGCAGACTCAATCTGAACAGTTCAATGAAGCGTTCATCCATGAGACCGACGCGAAATGGTCCTTCATGTTTAATTCGGATCGAAAGAATACAACGTTCGATGTGAGTTTACCTTTTGTTTTATTACAAAGTGGAAATAGGATGAAGGAATAAATAATGAAGGAAATAGGAGAATCTTAACATCTACGTAAATAATATTCCAGATTTTCATACACTCAACAGAAGAAATGGCAGGTCTGGAGCAAAGCGCTCAGCACTCTTGGGACCGTCGAGTGGAGAAAGTATCTTTCTCCGTAAAACACACCTACACTACCGAAGACGCTCGTCAGCTGTCCATTCGTCAACGACGCTGCGTGTTTGCCGACGAGCAACATCTGGAGACTTCCAACATTTACACTTATTCCGCTTGCATGAGACAGTGCCGCATGCAACGGAGTCGGGCTTTCTGCAAATGTGTTCCACATTTCTATCCGCCTTTGAGTAAGTTTCACAGCAACCAACAATTTTGGCAGGCAATCACCGGTCACAAATCCAGATGACGAACTACGATTACGATAATTACAAAAAATCTACTTCGCTCGACCCGAAAGCACCTGCCCAACAGCCGCACCTACGACCAATCAATGAACGCGTCAGTGGTTTAGCTATAGAAGCTATATAAGGTGTTAATAAATTAGCTCTAAATATTTTATGAGGTTGGTGGGAATCAATAAACTAACACGTTTAGCAAAAAAAATTAACAATTTTAACAACTTTTATTTTTAACAAAAATAAAGGAGTTGGTTAAACGTTTTTGTGCAAACCGTACGTGGGGCTGCGCTTGCGGCCCGAGCGAAGCAATGGCGCGCCGTCACCGTCCCCATGTTATCGCAATCTCTCTCTCTTTCTCCCTCTCTCCCGTTCGCTAGTTGCCCCGCTCTCTTTCCCACTTCTCTCTCTCTCGATCGCCAGTTGACCGATAGCTGTCGCGCGGGAAGGGTGTAGCCCTCAGTGTCGTTCAGTGTTGTGTCCGATCAATCGCACGCGCCATTTTTTATTGTTTGTTGTTCAATATTCAATAATGCCGTTTACGCACAGTAACCGCAAGTACTTAGACATGTTAATGTGGTACATTAGAAGTAGCGAAAATGTATCTGCAGCTCGTCAGTGGTAGTGAGATTAGAAACGCGGACGAATTAAAAATAAGCATAATAAACGCGTTTGATATTATTAAAAGTGACAGAGACACATTATTGCGAGTGAAAAACAACGTAATACGTCGCGTCGTACAAACTTGTGCATCGAACAAAGTGGAAGACACTTCCAAGTTCCAGCATCTTCTGTAAATAAGGTAGACTCTTTGTTAATACTTAAGTATCTAGAGACGGGCATTTATTCCGATGAATACTTGTAAATGATAAATACATAAGTAACTACCAACTACCTAGTACTATTATTACTAACTACTGAAGTATTGGTTTTTGGTTGAGTTATTATTAGTATTTACCTATTCAAAAAATTGACATAATTAATCATTGTAGCTATGCTATTTTAATTATAAGCATATCAATTCAGTTAAATAACATAATCTAAACAGAGTCGCGTGGTCGTTTATTAAAATGTAACATTATTAAGTTCAGTAGTAACATAAGCGCGCGGTACCACGACACCTACGTCAGCGCGGTCGCTCGGGACTTCGTCGACGGCCTAGTACGCCGTACGGCGCGCATATTAGGCTGTTTACGTGTAACACAAATAGTGGAATAACTTTAGAACGGTAGCTTTTTTTAAAAATTATTTTTTCGTGATTAATTATGGAATAAATGTTACAACAAAACCTTAGATTTCCTAAAGTTAATTTATTAACACCTTATATAGTGGTAAAAATTTTTTTTTTAAATTGATTACAGAGGGCTACAAACAATGCACATTACGGGAATTAGGATGCATAGCAAAACATGCGGCTGCCATAACAGATGTCACAAGTTGTAGCTGTGAACTAGGGTGCTCGCACACTGTATATGAAGTCGAAAAACTTTCGGATGTCGAGTAAGTTTTGCGTAATAAAACCTAAGCTATTGTTTAGAGAACGTTCTAGTGGGTATGTGACGCAAAGCGGCTACGTCATTTGAACGCAACCTACGTAAGTTAGCGGGTGTTGTAGGAAAAAGGAACGACGAAGAACAATATAAACAGGAAAATATATTTTTCTTGTGTTTAGTTAGCTTATGATGTAATGTTAATGATGGCATTAACATTCTATAAATGCCCATTTCAGAATCTCACGATCAAAGATAGCCAATTTGAACCAATCACCTCAACCAATCCTAATAAGCCATATATTTGACGTCAATGCAAAGCCTCTTCTCACACAGAGAAGGTTTGAGCATTAATCATCATGCTTGATCAATGCGGGTTGGCGATTACAAACTTATAATTAGATAGATACTAATTATAAGCCCAGGTGTCCTCACTATGTTTTCCTTCATCGTTTCTTAGTGGTGTCTAGTCTTGGGCTCGCTGCCATCGCAGCGGTAAGTCCCCTCTTTGAGGAGTGGCTTGAGAGACGCTACGGCGTCCTCACCTACCGCCTGACGCAGGTCCTCACCGGACATGGAAGTTTCGGGAGGTACCTGTGTCTGATGGGGCGGGAGGAAACGCCCGGGTGTCATCACTGCGAGGACCGCCCTGAGGACACGGTGGAACACACGGTGGGAGAATGCCCTTCGTGGGCTGAGCACCGCCGTGTCCTCAGGGAAGTGATCGGCGATGGCGACCTCTCGCGTCCGGGCCTAGTGCAGGCCATGATGCGGAGCGAGGGGGACTGGGATGCCGTCTCCTCCTTTTGCGAAGCAGTCATGCTAGCTAAGGAGGAGGCGGGACGCGTGAGGCAGCGAAGCGCTGCCTCCTCGTAACCCAGCCATCGCGAAGGACACACCGGGCGTCGGGGATCGCGAGACGATCTCCGGCCACCGTAAGCGCGGGCCTGCGGACGGCGAGCATGGGTGGCTCCCCGTCCGACCAGAAACAGACCCAAGCGTACGGCGCGTCGCGTTCCGCGCGCGCCTCAAAGAGCCATCAGACCACCACAGATGGGGCCCAATACGGCCGATGCCGATTCGGAGTCGCGGAGAACCTAACGGGTAACCGGGGCTCCGGCTCGACGTGCAGGAGAAGGAACGGGGTGGTTTTTAGTCAGTAAGAGTCTGACACTCCCTCCCGCCTCACCCAGGCGGGAGAAGTCATTCGATGATTTTCCCCCTTAAAAAAAAAAAAGTGGTGTCTAGTCTGTGTCTTAGAAAGTACATATACTTAACTCAGAAAAAGTCGCATTGGTACTTGCCACAGAATTTTAATATATCTGTGGTACTTGCCGTTGGTAGGTTTCAAACCCGCTCTCTCATGCATGAGAAGCGGAAGTCTTATTTGAATCGTAGAATCTAAACTGATTACTAAAGTAAAATGTAGGTAAACTGGGTCATTCCTGAATATTTGTATCAGTTAGTAAAAGTTATTTATTTGCAGTGCGACGCGGATCAGCGAGAACACTTTATTGGAAACGGAGTTTGTGTCATGGCCTATGGTCCGATACAAACGCGAGGTGCTCTTCGGTTGGGTCGACTTGCTTGGTGAGTCAGTTTGAAACACTTAGAATTCCATCTATATACACCGCAGAATAGAATATTCGTCATTGTTTCTATTGGCCAATTTTTGGACGTCTTGCTACTTGTATAAATCTTTATTTCTTCCTAACCTATTGAGGTAATGAACATTTGGTGACTCCATATTGAGTTACTTATCCCGCAAGGCCCATCCAAATCCATTGCCATACGTCATCCGCTTAGCTGGTGACAGATTGCAGTGAGATTTCCAAAAAATTAAAGGATGCTCCTATCCTACTAGGCGGCTAATCGAAATTTTAGGATCATCAGTACACTTCCAAAAATATTTATAGCCATTCTTTTTATTTCACCGTAGTTGTTTAAAGTTAATACGAATACAAACAACTGATATCACATTTCAGTTTCATTCGGTGGTATAGCAGGATTGTTCCTGGGTTTCTCCCTCTTGTCCGGAGTTGAGCTATTGTACTATTTCACGCTGCGAGCGTGGTGTGCAGCTGCTAGAGATGCGGACGTGCTGCGAGAGGAGCGAGCTGAGAGACTGGCTCGGCCCAAACCTCCACATGATCTGAGTCTTGTGCCTTGGTAATTTTTTAATTAAATTTTAGTCCGATCTTGTGTGTTGTGTTTATGAATCGCTGCTATGGTATGCTATATTCATTTAACTGACATTCAGCATTATTTTTTGAGCTAACGAAAACTGAGGATTCTCCATTGGACGTGTTTGACTACGTAACACTTTTAGAGTAGTCCGATTAACTCTCTGTTCTTTTCATAAGGTATTTGTTTACAGGTGGAAGCAACCCCCGGTACCACGCAGCGCTCGTCCACTAGTAGTGCGCGCTAAGAACGTACAGCCACCGGAGTACTCACCGCCTCCTTCATATCCCACCTACTTGCCTTAAATAAAATAACAACGTTTCTTATACGTGTTTGAAGGAATGAAACAAAAATATACTTCTTTAATATTTATTCCAATATTTTTGGTCATACATCCATATTCCATCTAATGTCGCATTTAGTAAAATTTGTATCGAACTACATTATTGTGACAATTGGACACAAAAACAGTCAACAAGTTCCAAAATACGAGAAATATAAACATACATGCAGTAAAGCCTAAAAAACAATCACAATAATGCAGTTCAATAAATAACAAGTTTACAAAAAAATATAAGTTCCGAAATATTTCGTGTTTTGTGAACGTATTTCTATATAATATTAAGTATTTTACAATTTGTTATCTACGAACCAAAGGTACTAAATCATACGCAGCACCAAACGTCTAAGTACTAAACAATTAGGAATGAAATTTCTGACTAATGAAACACATAAATATTACTATTATTGCATTAATAAATTGACTTAGCAATCTATTACTCACGCACTTCACTCATTTGCGGTACCCACCGCATGAATGAGTCATAATACTCTTACTTCGTTTTCAAATACCTGATATTGATATTGCTGATTGTATTTTTATCGCAACGCTTCGTAATAACAAATCGTTTATAGATACATAATTATACTTACAGATAGATATCAAGTACTTTTATAATAAACACATTAACTTGCGAATATTATTTATCCAATAGGTTGATTTAACTACAGTGCCAGTTCAAATAATCTTTTAAGTATTCTTGACAGCTTTGGCATTATAATACCGCTTAAACCCGATTAAAAAACGTTCTATTTCTACGATCTAGTATTTAATATTGATGTAATACTTCTAGTCCAGCGCACATCGAGTAACTTGTATCACTTAGATGTTACAACTTAATTATAGACCCTACATACGTACAAATAAGATGAATTTTCGAATAACACTTAATATTCCTTTGGTTTTACAATACATCTAAGAGACAGCTGCTCGCTCACTGGATTATCTTACGTTTATTGAAAATACTATTGTTCAATGTGAAATATGTTACGTTAATTCAAATACGTATCTAATATTTTATGATCCGTGAAGTTCATCCCTCATTGAGTTACCACAAACTGACAAAACTATTTAAGATTTCCGACTTTATTGTACGCAATAGAATCGAAAGTCTATTTAAGAAATGCCAGTTTCAAGTAGGAATGGCGTATGAACCATGATAATAAAAATAAGAATAAAAATGCGTACATGCAAATCAAAATGCAACTATTGAATAAAATAAATTACTAAATAAAAATTAGATATAAAAATCTGTATCCCACAGGGGATTACGCACAAGTGTTAGTATTTTATAATATTTTATTGATAATGCATTTATGAAGTAACTAATGAGAACTTAATATTACATTTTTAAGTAATTTTTATAATGATTTAAGTAGCACAATAAATAAATTAAGACGTAAAATAAGTAATAGCTTTAATCACTGTTTTTGCACGTTTTAATGTATTTTACGATAATAATACAATGCAGCAGAAAACTCACTATTGTTTTATTATGTGCAGTCAGAGGTCAAAAGTCCACTGCCACCGTAAGTGATGTTCACGAAGCAATGCGTAAGTAATTTCATATTATTGTGCATAAAAACGCGTGCGTACGCATAAACACACGCACGCCTACGCACACGGATAAAAATATGCGTGTGCATTAGTGTATAAGCACTGCAGCGCAACCGATAGTAGTCTTACGGTGGACTTTTGACCTTTGACCGTACCTGACCAATAACAATGCCTGTAACACTGAAATCAGCGCAGCTTAGATACAACTGAGCAAAATCTTAAAATTTTGTGAAGTACGGGCGAAATGCAAAATCACAAATCATTTATCTTAAATCAATCGCACATACTCAAAACATACGTAATTTCAATTCATAATTATAACTATATTTACAATAATAAAATAAGTAGGATTCAACTTATACTACTAATTCTATGATTTCATTCAAAAGGACCAATATTTTACTATAAAAATCACTTCTGTAAAATATTAGTATAAAATAAAGTAAGTAAGACAAAGTCATTTGATTTAAAAATGTTTTCTAGGTATATAAAAATCAAACAATTTTGTGACTACTTTCATTAAAGAAATAGTGTCTAATTAGACGATAATTCAGTAAAATATTTAGAACCGTAGAATTCCAATATACAACGATTTTTTAAATGTTTTATTGAACCGCCGCGAAAATGGACCAAAGAGGTACTTATGAAAAAAATTAAATAAAAAAAAGACATTATTGAATGTGTATGGTATGACACTTTGACATGATGAAGGAAGTATGTGAAGTGTAAACTGCTGTCAGTTTTCAAACTTCATATTTTAATTTACCGGCTAACAAGTTTTGTACTGTTGCAGGTTTATATTTAATAGATAACGACGTATTTCGGATAGTCTGTCAAGCGTTATTTGGCACTACTATTTAATATCATACATATTTTTAAGTATTTTTAACCATTACAACAATAAGTTAGCATAAAAATATCGATTAAAATGAACCCCACATTGGTCAATTTAAATTTGGAATCATTCCTCTTTCCAGAGGTTTTGATTTGTGGTACGTTGCTCTCGTTTATGGACGATGGGGCATTACACTTAGGCGGACCGTGAAGTTACTAGATTGTAAAGATAATCACCACTATCTTCACCAGACAAGACTTTTAAGAGTTTCACTATTTTTTTAAACTGAGTACTTTATTCAATAGTTTACGTGTATTGTAGAAAGGATGATGACCATATCCTGATACTTCTAATTGCGACCATATTTATATTAACCGATAAAAATAACTTGACAGACTCGTTTAATGAAAATGATGAATTTAGTTTAAAAAATAAGTATAAAATAAAAATGTTGGCACAACCTATACAAAATAAGTAAAATGTGTTAAATTAAATATTAAAATATTAATCTACTTGATTAATTTAATTAAATAGTTTTCGATATTTTAATAATAGCCATACGTACGAAGTACTGTAATCAGAGTATTAACTACTTTTAAAACAAAATAGTACAGAAAAGTTACATAGACACGTGAATGATATTCAGCGCTGGAAGTATACGAGAATTCCTTTATCACAGCAGAAGTCATGATAGTCTTGTTTCTAAGCGAACAACGACATTGCAATGTCAAAATGGTCAAAGGGGCAGAGTTGCCAATAACTTAAAAAACCAATTATAAAATGGTAGAATAGACGTTGGTATATTCTACCATTTTTAAAATTGGTTGCTGGTGCAATCACCAGCTCTTTATTTTGGATCTGACGGCGCCTGGACCTATGCGCAGTAAGTACTAAACGGGATCTCACTTAGCTAATAAGACTATCTGACGAAGTGTTAGGATTCTACTAACACTAGCACGGGTCTTCTTACGAAAAATGTATTTTTCTATATACATTTTTAAGTGCCTGTCTTAGTTCATACCTAACGGCACAGCGGCCAATGAAATAGCGCTTGTTCCACTGAACAGCAGTAGAGTAATTTTACTAGATTGGGACTTAAATTAAGTAACAGCCAACTTAACTTCCAGTAAGGTTATTTGCCGACTGATAAATAAATATTATAGTACAAACAATTCGGAAACTACACTGATCGTTGCAGTGTATTCTACTATCACTACAGAGTAAAAAGGTAACTATGAGGCGGGATAGTCCCGGAGAAGTGATCCTTCAGAAATCTTTAACTTTTTTAACAACTCATCCTCTTAAACTCTTGGGTGTTGACAGAACTATTTGAAAATAAACAACTGCACTTCGGGTTGAGGATAACTATATCTTTTGTTAAAAATGTTCCGAAGAATCACCCAGAGGCGTACATCACGAACTCAACAAACGCTTCAACTCATAACGAAATGCAAGAACTTGACATTACATTCTCTTAAAAATAAACATGTTCTAACATGTCAAGTTAGTGCAACTTAACTGATAAAAACTGATGGCAACATCACCGATTGGATGGCATTGAATTGGTAGCCTTACACATTATAAAACAAAGTTCCCGCCGCATACGTTAATTTGCGACAAACTCTGAAACTACTAAGTCGATTTTTCACGGTTTTCATCAGTGATGCGTTTGCAAGCGGGAAATTAGTAAGTACGATTAGTAAGAACTAACTTATGAGAATTTTTCGGAACACTGGATGGTGGCACCATTAGCTTATCAAGTTGACAATGTTCGGTATGAGTGGAAGCATGGAGTGTCAGCTAGCCCAGCATGTCCAGCTGGCCCGGCGGGCCCAGCAGTACTCGTCCCGGCGGGCCCAGCAGTACTTGTCCCGGCGGGCCCAGCAGGTCTCGTCCCGGCGGGCCCAGCAGGTCTCGTCCCGGCGCGGTCAGCACAGCTGCAGGTGCGGCGGCACACAGAGCGGGCGCGCCGCGTCTCCCTCCGCCGCCTTGTCGCACCGTCGCCGGAACGCGCGCACTAGGCGAGCCAACTTCTCGCAGTCCGATAAGCTCGCCTGGAAATATAAATTAATACATACTAATCATGTTATAACATCGTGAATACGTTACAAGAAATGACTAAATTAACAACACCACTCAAATCTATAAGTACTAGCAGACTATATTTGATTAATTCAAATGCAAAAGGTGAGTACGCCACTGGCTGATTACACTCGTAGCTATAGCTCAATCTTATTGTCTACAGCAAAAACCGTGCATGTAGTTATTATTATTATTATTAAATATTTTCATGGCCTTTAACAATATTGAGCACAACTCACCTCAACAGCTATAGCTAGTATAATATGAAGGGCAGGTATCAGCAATAGATAGATACGGAACATAGTTTGTTCAGAGTCAGCCGACGACATGGCTTCAACTTCCATGAAGTCTGCCAACCACTGCCACGGGCACAGCAGTAGTACCGTCACGAACACTGATTGTGTAACTAACGTTATCATCATATAATCTGGAATAGAAACATGATATTGTATTACTATTTGAACTAAAAGAAAATATAACATAATTACTTTATCATAACCAGCTATCATGTATTGCTAAACAACGACCTTAATTGCTGAACCCCAAAGAGTTTAATAAGTATAGGATCCCCTGCTCGGAGGGGTTTCCACACTTATCGCAAGTAGTTTGGGAATTGTATTTAGGTTACCGAAAATGTTGCATACTGCTCGCTTTTCGATAATCGGTCGCAGTTTTCAGATGTACCAGGATCCCGAAAATAATCATTACTTTCTAATAGAATGAAAATAGTGACTACTACTTTGTAAGCAAGCATACTTTGTAAGGTGCAAGAATAATATTACAGAACAAAATATTTTAACATTGTATTCGCTTTTTTATTCTAATATCTTTATAACTCTTAAATAGCCGAGAAAGTAATAATAATGAATGATTGATCATTAATTTGTACTTACAATTTGTGCAGAAAGGTTGTCGGAAAGGCCAGCCCTTAGCATAGACGCAGGCCATAATTAAGTACTGGAATGCAGTAACTATGAACAAAACTGTGTTCTCCCAGCACAATACTTGTTCTACGTCGGGACCCCCTTCGACTGGTTTGAACCTGAAATTAAATATCTTTGTTTTACAACTGCTGACTCTTCATAGAGATAATGTTGGTATTGATATATCTCGATATATTCTTTATCTCGGTATATTCTCGTTCTAGCGGTTCTAGTTAACAACTAGCTTTTTGCCTGCCGCTTTGTTCGCTGTACTTGAATTGTCATGAACATCTTTCTTTTTTAAAACGTTGTCCCACACTAGGATTTTCTCCTGGGTTGTGGGTACGTTTACAAACATACAAGTTCACATGCACTTGACACCCAGACCCAAAACAACAATTTATGGATCACACAAAGAGTTGCTTCGTGCGGGAATCGAACCGTTATGCTGCCTTTTCTCTGTATCACAGATAGAGAGACTCGGCGATATACCACGACGAACGAGAGGCCTTCGTTTATTTCATAAGACCGCCCATTGTACATTATTTTTGTTGATGTTGTCTTATGATTTAATGGTGTGGTGTACAATAAAGTGTATATAAATAAATAAGAAGAATATTGACTGTATTTAGAGAATGAGAGGTGAAAATTACTATCCAATATACATAAACATGATACATATCGTCATAGCAAGTAAGACTTACCAGGGTTGAGCATACAGCAAATAAATGGACGCAACCTGCATCAGCAGCACCAATGAGACTTGAATGATGAGTGGCAAGATACTAGAGAGAGCGACGAGTGACACGGGCGGGGACTGGCGCGTCAGTACTGGGCCGGGGGACGCGCGGCCCAGGGACAGCGCCAGGAGTGTCGTCAGTACCAGGTCGATGTACAGGAACTGATTGTTGCCGAGGATTGAGTAGAACTATAACAAATACAGAGTGATGAGAAAATTTTGGCTTAAAAATAATGCGCGTAAGTGATTCAGTAAAAATAAATAGCTTCTCTGTATTTTCGAGTTTCGTAACCACAGTCATATCAAAAACATGCAAATTTCTCTTGTAGTAATTTTGTAAATATTAATCAACACAAGGTATGTGCTGTGCAGAATTTGTGTACAGAATTTGACTGTATGATATGATTATAAAATCAGTTTTTTATATTCATACTTACATTATACAAAATCAGTATAGAGAAGAACTGAATCAGTGAATAAAGAGCCATGTATTTGAAGATAGCGAACGATGTGCTCAAAGCACAGCGCCCTTCCAAAGCGAGGAGTTTCACGCATTTTATATTCTGCTCCTGAGACGTAAATGGGGCAGCCACTGAAAACAAAAATAAAGAATTATGAAATTTCTTCACACATGACAGCGAACTGTAGCCAATTGACGTCACACAGCGCTTTGTTAGGTAATGCTGGTTAAAAGTATGAGTCTCTAGCGTAGTTTGAAACTAGTCGAGTTAGCTCGGCAAGTAGTTACTTGAGTAGGTAAACATTTTTTTTCCTTCTTTGGCAACCGAGTAGGTAAACATAAATAATTATGTAAGTATTATCGTTTTGACACTAATGACAACACGGTAATATTCTAGTCGTAAAGCAAATCATAACAAAACCTATCAAATGGCAACTTTAATTCACATACCCGATGCGTCGGCCTCGGAGAGCGAGATGCCAACATGCGCCGCCTTGAGCGCGCCGCAGTCGTTGGCGCCGTCCCCGCACATGCCGACCACGACGTCCTCGCCCTGCAGCGCGGTTATGAGCTGCGTCTTCTGGTCCGGACCGAAACGACCGAATACCATGCCTGAAACAAATGTGAAGATTATATTTTATAATACATTTCCTTGAGAACTCCATGTTTCAAATAAAAATATCAACACAGTAATTTAACATAAATTTCATAACTATTTATGAAAACTGATTTACTATAATCGATCTATGTGAAACGTTGTACACTTTTGACATATTTGAAGTTAATATCGTCGTCGTATCATTAATTAAAAACTTTTCAGAGAAGTATATGTAAACAAGTTAATATTATTAAACAACAAGTGACAAGGATTGAAAAGGGAATGTTACGCTGGTTTGGATTGGACATGTAGAAAGGATGGATGAAAGTAGAGTAACGAAAGAAGTATACAGAGCGGATATGAATGGGGCCGTCGGTAGAGGGCGCCTTAGACGGACATATAGTGACCAGATTGGCGATATATTAAAGAAGGGCCAAATTAAAAGTACCCTTAACCGACGAGCATGCATGAAAAGATTGATGACTGTTGATGAAGCGAAAGAGATATGTAGGAATCGTAGTAATTGGCGTTCTCTAGACTCTGCCTACCCCATGGGAGACAGGCGTGAAGTTATGTATGTATGTATGTATATTTAAACAATTGAAGTTATTCTAATTACAGTACAGTTTCACATTTATCTTGAAAGAAATTTAACTTACCTCTAGTGAGCACCGCCGGCATTAGCTCGGGATAATGAGTACGTATCACAGCCCAAGTTTTACCCTCGAGAGCTAACACATAGGCATCTAATGCCAACTTAGGCGGTGCGCCTTCGCCTACCACCTGTAAAATAACCATATTTTATACATAGTAAAAAATATACATAAACTAGACTATCTTACTGGTCTAAGAGTCCCAAGTGCGACAAGAAAGGAGTTTCGAGTTTTCGAGTTCATCTTCATTATTAGGAAAATAATAATAAACGTTAATTAGCGCTTCATAGAATTAACACAGTGAAGCCCTGGCTCTTGTACTAGGTATCCCTGTATCACAAGAGCCAGAAAATAATACTTAATTCCTCTAATCAAAAAAAATAGAGATAACACGGCAAATGAAGTCGTGCCCCGTATATAATAATACGTTCAATTTATTACAAGGGATTTATAACATTACATGTACCAGCCTTCAGGTAAAAAGGGCATAATATTTTATCAGCTACAAAAATAGTGCAACGATGCCCGATAACGTCACTAAGAATGACGTCATTAATTTGATAATTAGTATCAAAGGAAACTACCATAGTAACTTACCTCCATACAAAGAGGCGGGCGTGAGTCATTGGTTTGCGGTTGTCCAGTGGTAATAAGGACCAGTTTCTGATGTGGCTGCACCATGAGACAGCCCCGAGCCACAGACATTGCAGTCATTATGTTATCCCCTATAAATGAATAATAGGAAAATGACTCATAATTTTGTCATATTAAGAGGAAAACAGAACAACTATTTACATTTAGGCTAATTAATTACCTATTGTAACGTGTTACTAAGTCATTAATTAATATTGTTAACTAAGTGAAGCATTTTTTTCATTCAGATAATATTATTATAATATGTACTGGGTATTAGCAAAATTACGAACAGCATTTATTGAAATTTTACTAATATTAAACATGACGTGATTTTTTTTGTTATTGTGATGAAAGTGACTGTGTTTAATGTTTATTGTACCTGGTGCAAGTATAAAATAAATGATTTCTCTTTAATTTTGTACTCACCAGTTACCATAATCAGTCTCATAGAAGCTTCATGGAGTTCTCTAATCACTTGAGTTGTCTCTGGCTTCAGGCTATTTTGCATGACTAGAAAGCCTAAGAACGCCATATCACACTCAAGGTTGGACCTCTTGACCCGTTGTGCATCGACCCATTTCATTTTACGATCGAGTTTTTTGTGCGCAAGGCCGATTACACGAAAACCGTTGGATGTATACTCATTGAGAACCGAACTGAAATTCTCTGGGAGTGTTTCCGGATTGCACATACCAGCCACCTGAATAAAAAAGATAATTTTAATATACATAATACTTTAAGTATTAATATCTATGTTTAGGTGTGTAATAGTTATATGTACTGTTTACATGAGAGCAGACACAGGTGTTTGCTTATCTACATAATTAAAAATAATAATTACAAAACGTGTTGCTATGAGCTCAACTTGAGGATAGCTAAAGGACATTCAATGATTATTTTAGTTTTGTTTTGTTGTCAAGACAAGATTTTGATGGAAGCGTGCTAGTCTAGATTAACTCCATAAATATGTAATGTTAGTTTACCTTCTCAGGAGCACCTTTGACGAAGTAAACCATTTGTGGCTGTCCCAGCACATTGGTTATAACACCCATTGATTGTTGTGCCGATGAGAAATGGAACCGCCGCAATAAACCGATCTATCAACAAAACAAAGCATTAGAAAAATTTTCTTTTAAATAAAATGTATTTTACTTGACTGAGTTAAAAGCAGTAGGTGGTAACGGAGTTTGGGAATTAGCATTAGACATATTCCTGAATTACTGAATGTAGGTATATTTTGTTCTTTTTTCTTATGTTTACCATCAGTCATCCGAAACCCAGTAAGGATAATAACATATTCATCATAAAATATTCTAAGATAAGTGATTCTATTTGCTAAACAAACCTCATATGGTATCTCCATAGTGAAAGGATCAAAGTCGTCCAGATTCTGCATAGATCCATTAGCAGAAGTAGCGGGTTTCACGATGACAGGTGTCAAATTGTCATATCGTGTGTTTTCAGGTCCTGGTTCTTCGAGTACCTGCGAATGAAAATAGACCACATATTTAACAACATAAAACCGTTTTTTGTGTGGCTTTGCAAGTCATCTCACTATCCTACTAATATTGTAAATGCGAAAGTTTGTGAGGATGTATGTGTGTGAGTGTGTGTATTTGTTACTCTTTCACGACAAAACGACTGAAGGGATCGAGATAATATTTGGAACAGGGAGAAATTGTGCTCTGGAGTAACATATAGACCACTTTGTATCCCACGTGGACGCGGGCGAAACTGCTTTCGGAAGCCAGTGCATCATAAGTTCGCCTCTTCGTAACTTAAAAATATCCATTAGACTAGCTACTTCCGCGCGGTTTCACTCGCTCTGCTCGCCGCCTATTAATCGTAGCGTGATATTTTATAGCCTATAGCGTTTTTCGATAAATGGGCTATCCAACACAGAAACAATTTTTCATATCGGACCAGTAGTTTCGGAGATTAGCGCGTTCAAACAAACAAACAAAAAAAACAAACTCTTCAGCTTTATAATATTAGTATAGATAAGAAAGTTTTAATCTATTGAAGCAGTCATTGAACCATAGACGAAATGTGGTCAATATATAGCTTGAGTAAGCAGAAGCAGAATAAAGTATTAAAATTAATAAATAAACCTATAAAAGCTTAATGCTGTTATTCAAAAGCCCTTAGCCTACATCAATTACCTAATAGTTGTTATCAGTATGATGGACACCTGACTTTGCTATCTGTTTCAATGACATCAGATTTTGAAAGCAAATCAGATAAGCAGACGTCATATCAACGAGGAATAGTCAGCTGCTTTATTTCCGAGTACAGTCATTAGTAATTTGTTATGGGAAAACATGACATCATCTTTGTTATTTTGGCTGTATTGGATTTAAAATAAAACTTAATAGTATGACCGATTTTATTGAACTGGACCATAATTTGTTCTCTTCCGTGTTTAAAAATTGTAAATTTATATTGCCTTGTTGATTTGCTAGATGTAATGGGTACATTACAATCGCAATTGACGAAAACGACTACTCACGTTTAAAACAAAAACTAGTATTCAGTTTGCAGACTTACGACTCATGCCAGAACATAACATCATAAGTAACTTTCTACTTAAATCACTAAGAGATGCAAAGGTGCACATAAGGGATCTTCAATCTTTATAATTATACATCAACACTTCCTTACGATTCAGTTTTGTCGGTGATTTTAATTTCCGTTCATCATAGACAGACAGCCGTGGTACAATTTGTTTTATAACATGCAAAGTTAGGGTACAGTAAATTTCACTCACCCACTGAGTGAATTCAAACATCTTCAAGTCAAGAGGATCGCCTTTCAACTGTCCCTGTATGCTGGTGAGAGAGTGACAGGACGCCAGAGCTTGTATGAGCGGGCTGGTCACAGCCAGACTGCTCATTTCCACCACACATTCTCCAAACTTCTCCCCAGCCCGTAATGGTATTACAGAATGGAAGTCCAATCCGTCTTCGGTTAGGGTGCCAGTCTAAAATAAAATAGTTGTCAGTTAATTTATATAGTAGGTAACTTTAGTTTGTCGCAATTTTTCATTGCAATATATATTATGTGGTCTCTTACTTTCTTTAAAAGAATCTTAATTTCGTATTATATGTAGGTCATATCGTCCGGGATCACGCAAATCCGCGGAACTAGCATTGATTAACTCCGCGTATTTGACAAATGTAGCTAATTGAAGAAAATCATGCCAAATCTTAATTTACTGTCATTTTTAACACGTAAAAATGAACTCGAAGTTCATTATTAAGTTGGAAATTAATAACTCTGTTAATTCAATGAATTTCCTTCTCCTGTAAAACTAAAACTCAATCTATTGCAGATACGCGGCCTTTACGTACGGTAGATTCGCGGATTTGCACTATTTATATCGCAAAATTATGTAGACAAGTTTTAAGCACAATTAACTTTTTAATAAAATCTTTGATCAAGCATAATCACAAATGCAATACATACCTTATCAAAACACATAACTTGTAATTTGCCACATATTACAATCCTGGGAGGTGATACGCAGAAGATTCTGTTTTTACGGAGCCGATTTTGACTGTATACTATGCCAGCTGTCATGGCGGCCGGTAACGCGGGCGGTACTACGATCGTGATGATGTCCAGAGTGCGGAGAACTATTGTGCCTATCAAACTCTGCAAGAAAGAAATTTTTATTAGTAATTAATTGGACCTGAAGATCTGGCTTAGTGATGTGCTATTTTCTTTTGAGGGGGAAAACTATTTGATTTGTTCCTCCCACCAAGGATGAGTGGCGTGTCAAGACTCTTAGTGAAATAAACAGTATGCCATTGCGCTTACCCCGCAACGTTAAGTTATGATGAATAACATGAGTACCTCATTTAGAGGACAGAACCAAATATAGTTAAGACCTATGAATGTCAACTGGCTTATACAGTGAAACTTGGTTAAGTGGGACCTGGATAAGTGAGAATCCTCCATAACTGGAACTCATGCTGAGGTCCCAACACTTTGGCACCTCTATTTCTAGGATTTGTTCTTTCGATTTATCATCATAGTTACCTCTATAACTGAGACAGCGAGTAAATTTTATATGCATAAACCTCTGTAACTGAGAAAACATTGTTTGTTTACTCATTCTTATTCTACCCACAAATTCCACACGTAATTCCAAGTCAACCTCTATTAATCGAACCCTCTGTAAATGAGACAGATATTTATTTATACCTGTATATCTGAGACACTGGGTAAGTGGAATACCTCTTTAAGTGAAACGACATTGCAGGTCCCTTGATGTCTCACTTACCAGGTTTCACTGTACAAATAGTATTTTTCCTTGTAAAAATAAACGTAAATGTAGTTACGGCAAATGTCGTTTGAGCAAACTTTACACATACAACTTGTTAGTGTAGGTTCTAACATGCGCAAACAATAGTGACGTAAACAGCGCTTAGCGCAAACGAAACGTAATGAATAACTTAACAGGTATACAAAACATATTTATTTCTACTTACTCCTCTAACAACATACAGCCAGATGGAGTATCCCATTCCAATCGCGGCAATGCAGAACATGAATATGACAAACTTGACGGCATCTTTGTAGAACTGGAATCCAAAGGGTTTCGGAAACAAAATGCTTTTAAGCAACTCTCCTTTAGCAGTGTAAAAACCGGTGCGTACGACTTTAGCCAGAACCTAGAAAAAAGACACATACAAAATATAATTTTAAAATTAAATTATATGACACAGAAATGTATAGTTTAATTATTATTATTCTTTTAAGTTCGTACCTGATTGTTGCCATAGAATCGAGTTTGCATAACATGAGTGCCAGCAAATAATGTGTGACGCTTGTGCCCTTCAGTAGAATATATTTCTGATGACGAGCAAGGAGGACCTTTCATTACTGGCACACTTTCGCCTAAAATCAAATATAAAACTTTAATGATAAACTAAAATGTAACACACATGTTATAAATAATAATTACACAGGAGAATAATGGTCATACCATGGTCAAAAGTAATTTTCGGTGTGATAGTCAGTCGACATTCAGTCGTTTTTTATGGGACTTTACATGGTGTAAACAGAATCCTCTCGAAAGACGCCTACAGGTGATGGTAAATTATTTTCATAAAACTAAGGACCTAATGAAAATGTTTGTTTTGTGTAATAATAATTGTAATCGACTGCTCAAGGTTGATGTTGCACGAATAACCTCTCGAGCGTTTCTTGTGCACATGGGTGTACGAGAGAGTTGAGTGACCATCGCCGCAATTTTACACACGGGTGTATGAGAGTGACTTGCACCGATTGGATACCTTTTCTGTGATGTATATTTTCAAGTTGCAACCCGTTCTTTATTTGATTCAACAGCATAGTTCATTCGCTTTCTATTAAACCCGTGTACGAGACGCGCGAGAGGATAAACACGAAAACAAGATTAAAATTGTAAAAACAATTTTTTGTCAGCCATTCGGGAGCTTTCCATTTACTCTCTGTATAGGCACTGTTTCCAAAATAAAGATATCATATAAATGGTACCCTTGAAGACGATTTAATATTCAAAAGTAGTTGATGAATATTAAATCTTGACGATAACGTCTGACTCGGCATTCCACTCGAGTAATTTTTTAATGACAGCAAACCATCCTGACCTACTTTCACGGCGACAGTCGCGATTGGATATTAAACGTCAGTTTAAAATAACCCTTTGAAATATCAAGTGTACCAAATCAGAGACATGGAAATTGTAAGAAAATGACTATTATTTTGGCTCATATCGCCTTAACAATAAAGATAAATGACGTCATTCGCAATTAGATTAGGTACTGCATAGATCGTTAGCGTAAACTGCTTATGTTATAAGTAATGTGATAACTTATTACATATACGATAATATTAATAGTAGTTTAGTACTACATACATACTATTATGTTGTATTATTACACAACTGAAACACGTGGCTACCTACAAGTAAACATTATATTACACATGTACAAATGAAACTACATCTATTGATTGATAGACGTACAATTTGATTGGGAATAACATTTCTTAATAAATGCCAATTTTATAAACATGGACAAGGAATGCGTGTACCAATATTGGTGCAGGCGGTTTAAATTGAAACGTGTAGGTCATGTCTGTCGTATTAATTTAACTGTTGTACAATGGAGCCCAGTAAGTTCGAAGTTTATTCTTCTATAATAATAATGAGATTAGATTTCAGTGAGAATTTTACTAACAATAGTTTAGTAACAATAATGTTTTAATTTCTTTATAAAGGATGTTTTTATAATTAACGAAACTATCAGTCGTTTAATTTGAGGTTTTTCTCAGCTTACCTGTTAGCATACTCTCATCGACAATGCAGGTTCCGGTCAGAAGCATAGCGTCGCAAGGCATCACACAGCCATCAGGTGGTAGAACTAATACATCGCCGGGTACCAGTCGACTAGCGTTTACTACGCACTCCTCCCGGCCCATACGCGTCGGTCGTAGCACAGTGACAGTAAATGCACTAGTTGAACCAGCCATTTTGTGGAGATTGATGCTCATCTGAGTAAAAAGGGAACATTGTTTTGTATTTTTTTCAAGAAAACTTAAAATCATAAGTAAGTAATATATTTAAGTCCTAATAGAAATTACAATCACATTTTGATTAAGTTACAGATGGAAGTTCCATATTAGTACTTTTCTAGATTTACCTGTTTAGTTTGATATAACGCCAGCATGCAGGTAGCAACGGATAGCAGGAAAACGCAGGTCGCATACTGATAATACTCATCCAAAGACCAAAGAATGATAGAGAAAACTTGGAACAAATAGAAAGGATTGAAAACTTCTTCAACGAACAGGGTCCAGTAACTCTTTACTTCCACTTCTACTGAATTTGTACCATATAGTTTGATCCTGTAAGAAATAAACACATTGGATTTTTAATTACGGTACTTTTTGACTCAAAATTATACAAGTTCTTCAGTCAAACATGATGTTTTAACTTACAATTCATTTTGCTGCCGTTTATTTATGCCAGACATATTTTCCATCAGCAGTTGGATAGTAAGCTTCTCATTGAGTGCAAGAACATTAATAAAAACTCCTTGGTCGTTAAGCCAAATGAACCGGTTGTGTTTGAACATAAAGTAACGCAATCTGTTATCTCTATGGTTTGATAAGTTCAGGTCGACTTCAAGCACTTTCTCTGTAGTCCATCCTCCATCTGAGTCGATAACTACAAAGAAATACAATTATTAATGTACTGATTAATAATTATACATAGCTAAAGCTGTATGAAAGAGTATTATTGACAATTGGCCTTTCAGTAGATAGACCCAAAATAATAATACTTGATCAAAACTTACCACAAATTTCCTTAGCCGTTTTCAGACTGCATTTTACGTATTTGAATCGATTGTAGGACGGGTAATAAGCCAATGCAAAATATGGTAAGCCACATAGTAATATGCACACGGTGTGTAATAAAGTAGCGCGTAATTTAGAATATTTGAAGCCATGAATGTTGATGGTTTGTTCATCGCCGCTGCTCTCGATTATTTGCCACTGCGTCTCGCCAATGACTTCGTATTCGTCTGCAATGAAAAGAAAAGGTCTGAACACCTTACCGGGGACAGCTGTTGGGTGTAGGTGGTGGCACTTTGTTTGCTTTTCATATTTATTGGTACAACTATTCTATTTCATATTCATATCTAAATTATAGAAGCCCTCTATATATCTAAGTTCAATTTGCTAGTTCCTACTTATACAGTAAAATCTCTATTTGCTTATTTTAAAAGACTTGTAAGTCTAGCAACTTCTACAAGCTACACATACATCTTTAATTCGCGTAAAATTCGTTCAGATTAAAACTAATAGGTATTCCAGTAAATTCTGTATAAATTGATAAGAAATAAACGTGCTTTAACAAATATATTTTTGTATCATAACAAATTGCAGCTACAACATTTAGGAATAAAATTGTTTCTGTTTATTTGATTTGTTAATTCTTACATTTATTCGTAATCATAATATGTATTAGTTTAGTGAGAGCTAGAGCGGAGGACCCAAAGTAATATCGCTAATCAAATCGCTAGGGGACAATAAGTTTCGAAAAGCTGGATCTCTACCAATGATATTTAAATTTTTCTACTAACTAGTTACTAAGATTGTAGGTCACACATAAATTTGTCCCGTGTGGTTATCGAATTTGGGACAAGTTATACAGCAGTTTCTTAGCCAGCTACTGCGCCAACCGTACAGTCTTTATTTAGTTCTTGTTTACGTGAGTAGGTACTATTTTTATACATAAGGATAATTACAAGTGCTTTATACCTACACAACAAAATTAATTTACGATGAGTACTATCATGTTGAGTCACAATAATCGATTTGATTAATTTTAAAACCGTTAAATATTACTTTCTATCGATTAGATAATCGGATTATTAAAAAGACATCTGTGTAAATACGCGTAATTATTTACGATGACACATTACGTGTGTAAAATAAAACGGAAACGATTTAAATATTTGTTGATGTTGTTATTAAATACCTAGTTTACATAGATTTTTGTTGAGAAAAAATTTGGTAAGTCAGAAAATGAGTTGTCGTACGTTTTGAATGGTACAACGTGCGACTACCGTTTTATCAGCAAGAGGATTTTTCTTCTTTCAATGTTTCTTTTTATATACTTTTTAAACTCTAGTCGTTAGATGCCTATTAGCTTCCATACCATTCAGTGTAATAAAATTAAACTCTTTATTATTTAAATTGTTTGTTTATTTACTATAACTCAAATTAAATATTAACGGTTGACTCCAGTCAAGTTTTTTCTTTCAAACAAGACCCTAACCTAAATATAATGAATCTATCGGTCTTGAATTAACTACGTCACTATATTATTTTTTATTCTTCAGGTATAAAATAAAATTGAGTAATATAAAATCTTTCCTGGTGTATCTTAAAACTAAATAATGTATAATGGTTCTATGCTTGTACATAAAAAATAATTGCAATAAATCAGTATGAAGGTAATCTTGGCTTTCTAATTATTATTATTATTTTCTAAATAAAAAGGAAAGCTGAAGGTTTCATGAAATAATAATAATTACATATTTTAATGTGACAACAAGTTACACATTTTCCTGAAATGCTATTCTTTAATTCCTTGATTTCCTGATAAGGTACATTGACTTAGATACAACGGAATACCCAGTATCAATTTCTTTAAAATGTACGCTTAAGGAAAACAATAAGCACATGGGAACTAAAAACTAGAGCATTTTAGCCCTTACTAGCGACCTGTGCAATACTTATGTAAATGAGTACCTTACCTCGTGTGTTCATAAGTTTTGAGACAAATTAAAAGTTGCATATCTTTTTAAATAATAAACTTATATTTATAATAACAATAACAAACATTAAGTAGATAGTAAGTAAAAATTAAATATAATTATTGTTCAAAATGACCACCCCTGTTTTTAATACATGCCCTTAGACGATTTGGCCAGTCATCAATGGCGGCACGAATCTTTTCCAGAGGAATTCGCTTCGCTTCTCGGACAAGAGCTCGCTTAAGTGACTCCAAGTTTGGGTGGGACTTTCGGCAGGCTCTGAACTCTAATTCGGTCTATAGAGAATAATCCAGCGGGTTGAGGTCGGGGCTGGAGGAGGGCCATTCGTTCGCCGCAATGAAGGCCGGCACATTTTCCTTCAGCCAAGCTTGGGTGGTTTAAGCCTTATGGGATGGCGCCGAGTCTTGCTGGAAAACCCAATACTTGTTATGGAATAGGGTATTAGACAGGGGTTTCACAACAGTCTCTAGAATGTCACTTTGATAATTTTTGGCTTTCACCTTGACGCCTTGTTGGCAGAAATGAAGCTGAGTGACACCTTCGTACGAAACTCCCCACCATACCATGACACTAGCCGGATGATGAGTACGCGAGACATTCCGTGCTGAAGGTGGGACATCCTTGCTACTTTTGGCATACACTTTATTGTTTTGTCGATTGAACTTTTCTTCGACGGTAAAGATTTTCTCGTCGGTGAAGAGTATCTTCCTCGCATCGTGGCTCCTAAGCAGTATTGGACAACGTTCGCGTCGCAATTGACGAAGGCGATCGTTTAAAAAGTGTCCTTTTCTACGGCTATACGCCTTAACCTTGAGATCATATTTCAGTATTCTGTTGACTGAAACGCGCGAAATATTGGTCTGCAGAGCGAGTTTCTTCTGAGTGCGACATGGATTTCGGCGAAGTCGCTCTCGGATGATTTTAATGTTCGCAGGCGTCCTCACAGAGCGTGGACGACCACTTCTTTGCCGATCATGTAAAGAACTTGTCTCCTGGTATCGTGTAATAGTGTAATACACGAAGTTACGGCTCACACCAAAACTTTTCAGTTCTCGAAAAATGTCCATAGGTTTTCTTCCCACCTTAAATAATGAAATGACGGTCGCACGTAATTCTTTTGTTCCCTCCATTACGAGAAAATTTAAATAAAATAATCCGAAATCATAGATATTAAAAGTTAACATTCCAAATTCAAAATTAGAAAAAGAAATATACAGCAGCTAGTAATTTTTATTTTATTTTTATAAGCAAAAAGTTTGTCTCAAAACTTATGAACACACGAGGTATACACAACCAGCTTTTTTGTCAATAGACAAATAAGGTAAACAATGCTGTAGTACATTATTTTGATCTATCTCGTAGGGTTCAGCCAGCATTTGCAATATAAGCCCAAAATAACGTACTTATTTACGACATTACATTACAAACCTCTAAGTTTATCAGTGTTTCTCTACTATATTATACACTAGCGACCCGCCCCGGCTTTGCACGGGTGCAATATGCATGTATTATACATACAAACCTTCCTTAAGAATCACTCTATAAAATCCGTTGCGTAGTTTTAAAGATCTAAGCATACATACGGGCATACAGCGAAAGCGACTTTGTTTTATACTATGTATTGATGATATAAACCTTCCTTGAAAATCAAACTATCTATTAAAAAAAACACATCAAAATCCATTGCCAAGTTTTAAAGATGCAACTTTGTTTTATATTATGTAGTGATGAATAAAATGGTGATGGATATACATAAGTGATTATTATGATGGATAAATAAGATACATATAATTATAAACCATGATGACCTACACATATATTGACGTCAACACAAATGTAAAATGAAGCAAATAGTTTTGTTAACAATGTGTATGTTAGCATTCCTTTTGCAAATAGAAGTTACAAAGGACAAGTAAAATTATTACCCACATTATGCAAAAACAAAACAAGTGCAAACACAGTGCTATCACCTCACATTTAAAAAGAAAACACAAACAAAATATAGATCAAATTATTAAGCAAATGTTAAAATGTTACGTTTACTTATTGTGTTTTTGTTTTTATTCCAACAGTATCCCCGGCAAAGCATTTGGATTAAATGATAATGCGGTGAATACGCCACATTGCTTGTGTAATATAGGATATTTGTAATATAAAAGCAAATGATTTTATCTTAAACTTGAATACAAAAATGTCATTATGGCATTGTTATGGAAGTTCTTATGAACTAGAATAATTAGTTTACATTACAAAATAATTATTGGAAACACCTGTATTAACAAATTTATTCTAGTTACAAAGAAATTAGTAATTGTGTAAATGAAACAGGTTAGATAAAAATGATAAAAATATCAGTCTAACACTATCAAGTTCTATAGATCCCATAATTGTTACTACTGCAGGTGATTGCGATCAGTTCAAGCAATTACTTCAAAACAAATGACACTTATTTATTAAGCCAGGAGTCTATGATAGCTGCCTTGTTGACCGAGTGGTCGCAAGTGCGACTGCCGGGCAAGGGGTCCCAGGTTCGATTCCCGGGTCGGGCAAAGTATTACTGGGTTTTAAAAAAATTCTCAGTAGTAGCACAGAGTCTGGAATTGTGACCGGTATATGGCAATAGGCTCACCCCCTAATACATAGGACTCGTAACATAAATAGTGAAAAGTGGGTGTTACATTGTACAGTGGCATAATGTGCATCTCTGCCTAACCATTCGGGATAAAATGTGTGATGTTATGTTATGTCTATGATAGCCTCAAAGATTGAAAATAGAGCTTGTGATAGAAATTATTATTAAGTGCAAGCAATGAATAGCCTGTTACAAACTATTCATAATATTGAATAACACCTGTCAGTGTCATATGTTGTATTATAATACAACAAGAAAAATATCACATTGTATGCTTATAATTAAGGATTCATAATATTGTGAAACAAACATTAAATTGGCAATTATTTGTCTTAAGGCTAATATAGTGAAAGGTGTGACAGAAGAAATAAATACCACATAATGCAAGAAACATGAATAAAACAAATTAAATTGAAAATGATGGTTGATGTAAGCTTTGAAATGATGTCTAAAATAATGGTAACGAACACCTGCCTTCCAGAATATGCACTAACATCAAGGTTAGTTAAAGACGATATGTCACTGAGAACTCTTACACATTCATAGAATCTTCTACACCACAACACAGTTCACATGGTAATAAATTAAACTACAATATGGATGCATCAAGTTCAAATAATAAAAAATACGAGTGTCTACTACCTATCTGACGGCACTTTTCTCAAAAAAGAGCAAAATTGAATAATGAATTTCTCCTGGCACACTACTGCTACGTGAGTAATTAATTACCCGTAGTTACTGGATATTATGATGTAATGAACTAATAATGATTACCCGGTTAATGGACTCCTAATTTCATGTCTTTCACATGGTATTTTTCTATTTTTTATGAGTCACACGATATTTAATCAAGTGTACAAGACTTACCATTGGCAGCGCAGGTATTATTAATGTTCGGCATTCCCGCGAAAATTATTATAAAGGTTTATAACACAAAAGAGTTAAGGCATATTACTTAGATGTTGTTTAGTTATTTTTGAGTAACCTGTGCTACCTCATCGCAAATTATTTAAGGTTTTTTTTGTTGAATTATCCGCACCACTTCACATCACACTTTGCTACGAATGACAGAAGAGAAGAGGATAAATTAAAAATTGATTCATTCCTAAATTTTATAATGTCAATGTGGAATTGTCTTTGGTTTTAGAGCTGTATTTAATCGATAGACAATCTTCAGTGGTGTAGATGTCAAATGTTGAGGAAACTCGACTAAAATATAACTAAACAATGAGACCCTTTGATGGGATCAATGAAATTAAAAACATTTTGTTTATTTCAATAGCTTTGACTTGTTACCCTGATGGTTTAATGAATTAAAAGTAGTTTTAACTAACAGGACAAGGCCACAAGGGTGTGTATTATTTACATATGGCAATTAAAAATATAAGTCCTGAAAGTTTTTGGAATAACTTTACAGATGGCGTTAGGTTGCCTGACAAAACTCAAAACGGATGTTATTGATTTGGCGCGAACCCGTCGACAATACGACAACGATTGCGAATCGTATGGAAAAATATTCATTAGCAATTGCAAAGCCTAAAATATCAAAATGCCACACGGAGTGTTTGCAAAAAAGAGTGACTTTTTGGAAATTGGTGAATACAATTTTACCTGGCCTGGAGAAAACGGAACTTTTCATGATTTTGGCTCCGTAAATTATACAATGCCTTCAGGTAAATATAGGATTTAGCAATGTTTTTTGTTGTGTGTGTGAACAAATTACACAGATTTTAAACACCTGCAGGACCTTGGTATTGGCCTTGGTGTCCACTGTGGAGGACGACACAACATCCACTCTTTCAGGTCAGTAAACAATAAATATATTTCACATGGACAGATGTGTGTCTTTAGTTATGGGTTTATTTACAAATTTATCTCCACTTCCATAAACAACAGAATCTTCTAACCATTATATTTTATTTTAGCTATCTAACATGCTTTTTGTGGCTTCGTACTGCGCTCCTAGTACGAAAAAAGGTCAATTGTGGATGCACACGATTTTAATATTTGGTAAGTTAGGTCTAGTGCAAATTATATAATGCCTACTTAAATGTACACATTTAGATAATAAGATACAACAGACAAGAGAAAATATGTTTTATTGTCATAGAATGGAAAATGCCGTTATTTATGAACTTCATATACCATCAAATTTCGTTAATTCTCTCAAATTAGCCCAGCTACAGAAATTCTGTTGATACTCTTTCGTTTCCCGTAGCTTTCATGCTATATTCAATATGGGCATGGCACGTAATATGTTCACCTGATGCCTTCTCCTGGAACTTCGGCTTCGTGTTCCTGAATCTCGCACAAGTGGTCTATTTGGTTTACGAAATGAGACCTGTTAAATTCGACCCAGAATTAGAAGAAGTCTATCATACACTCTTTGAGCCGTTCAAGGTAATGATATTTTTGATATTTGTTTAAATAAGATTTGTCATGAAAAGTATTGTTCGAACTGAGATTAATCTAGAACAGTAATTACCAGCAGTATTGTAGCTCATGGACCCTTAACAGTCCCAGAGACTATAGAACAAGTCAAAGTTATAACGGGCTCAACTTACTTCTGAGACAAGTTAAAGTTAGATACTACCGAAAAGAAAAAAGACTTCTTTGCTCAGTCCTCGAGCACGGACCACAGAGTCTTTGCCACTCTGACCTTACAAACAAACCATTATACAATTTTACTGTGTAAATAATAACTCATATACAGGGTGGCCGGGCAGTTGACTTTCAAGCGTAAAATTTGGATCCAGTATCCAAATTACCTCCCGTATGTTCTACGATTTTGCATAGTTTTCGAGTTAATGACTTATAATGATTTTAATAATTTTCTAAAACTGTTGTTATGTAAGAATTACGAAAGAAATCGTTAAAATTATTATAACTCGTCAACTACGCAAAACGTAGAACATACGGGGGTGATTTGGATACTCCTCATCTTAAAGTATCTAAATTTTACGCTTGAACGTCAACTGCCCGGCCACCCTGTGTATGTGCATCAAAAATATTTTTTGAATACAGCGCCTATCTAGAACTGTATTATCATTCCACACTAGGTGTCGAGACTACAGTTCAAACGCATGGTATCTCCAGACTTTGCTCACGTGATGTCCTTACACGCAGGAGAAGCGTATGCAATGCAGAACTTAACTAAAACAGATCGGTTGGGTTTGTTGCTCTCTGGAAAGGTAAGAAATAACATAATCATACAATCGTATGAAGATAGATAGAGGTGCACATAGACATATTGTAGACGTAGAACATCGTAGAGTTTAATCTATTAACGACTTCCAGCACATATGCTAAAATTTCGTCTCTCCTCAATTTACGTTGTGTTTTTAAAGTTAGATTCAAAAGAAAAACCAAATGTTCTTTAAAATTTCATTAGCGACGGAAACATTTTCGTAAAAGTATTTATTCTCAGCACTTACGAATACTTATGTACCTACTTGTATTGAAATTCGAAACTCACTTTGTGGATCACTCCATAAGTGTTACGTAACAACAAGGAAAGGAGTACTTAACTAACTTTCCAACCTTTTTTTAAGCACTTGTGGTACCGAGGGTGAATGTACGCGGTATCCGGGGTTTTATTGGGTCATCTTTCAACCAAAAAGGCCTGTATTTTTAAACTCAACATTATACCTTTATAATCGTTATAAGGCACTCGGGGTCCCCCAAAATATTAAAGAAACCGAATTAAGAATTTTCCGAATGAAAGCTCATTTTCCTGCTTCCATTAGGTGGTTTGGGGGTCGGTTGAGACTTTTCGCGTAGACCTGTACTGGTGATTCTTACGTCACATTTTTGGTTAGATTCGTTAAACTTTGGACTTTTTGGGTTTGTCTAGTTGCTGATAGTTTGCGAAAACTGAGACCCTTGACTTTAGTAAACAAAGTTATACTAAACCTTTTTGTTTAAAGTCTAAATAGTCTGGAAGCATAAATAATAGTACCTTTAAGGCAAAAATTTTAATCGCATTAGTAGCTTTCCGTAAATTACAGACTTTTCCTTTTACTTAACGGTTTATCAGCTTTTGGAACTTCCGAAAACTAGGTATTAGCACGATTAGATCTTTTTTGATACATAAACTCACGTTTGAACTGGATTAATCGATTTAACTCGTTGAGTACCGTCTTTGTAGACACAATTATAGAACAATAGGTTGCGGTCACCGGTGACCGCTTGGTGTTTGACAGTTTAAGTGACAAACCGTTCTATTTTTCTCGCTGAAGAACATACACACAGTGGAATGTCCCTCGCACATCTTAAGATTAATGGAAAAAATCACTAACACTAATTAGAAGGCACTTAATTCGGAACTGTAACCCTCCTATTTTTTCTTTTTACTTTTCCTATCAAAATATTTATATAAAATCGAATTTTCTTCGTGTAGTTATTGCACTACATGCTATGTATTCATATATACATATCATAAACTAAACTTATTATTTTAATTAAATCCTACCTTCCCACTTTAAGTTCTAGAAGGCGCTTAAAACGTAATTATACTTAACTGCTTTCACCTTCGAAGTCCACGTAGACTTTTGAAATGAAAGCATGCTACGCTACCCGTATAGATGAAAGTTCAAACAATTCTTTAGTCAGTAGGTACCTAAGTGCAGTTTTTAGATTGAATTTTCGATGGCCTAACGACAGACACGTGCCTACACGATGTCTTCAGATAATATTGAAGTAACTACATCGATATTCACTCTCCATACACCAATTTATCAAGCTGCCATGTTAAAATGATCGTAAAATTCTTTCTGCGATTGAATGAAATGTGATCTCGTATGTACATGTTTAGCTTTGAAACTGAATATTGTATTAGATGTGTCTCGTTAGAGAGTTGTTTGTAAAATGAGCACGTTTTGTCATTAGACGAATTAGTATGTATTAAATTTTTTTATTTACATATTTCTCTTCAACTAATGTTAGTAGTCTACGAAGATTAGACGTTATTCAATAGGTAAATCAGCCTATATTTATAATCATAGGATTTAGGGTAAGGCTAAAATAGATGCAATAGACTTCTGAACCGACACGTCCTTCGAGAAAAGAGCGTATTCCTTTTAAAAAGGCCGGCAACGCACCTGTGACTCCTTTGGTGTTACGGGTGTCCATGGGCGGTCTTGATCGCTTACCATCAGGTGATCCGTCTGCTCGTTTGCCTCCTATTCCATAAATTAAATTATTACATGTCGTTGTTATTAATTGCTCAATTTATCTCGGTTATATATGAAAATACTTTGAAAAAATCATTTATTGGTTCCATTGAATGATATCCATCATATTTTTATCCAGTACTAGAGTGAATGCGTAAAGCAAAACAGTTGTTTCGTTTTCACGTAGGTACTTTTCCTTTTGAAGTTAGCAGAGTGCCTATTTGTAGGTTCGCACCCCGGGCCCGGATAATACACCCAAATCTCCTCTTACAAATGTGTTGTTGGTTGCGAAAGCCGTTGTTAAACCCAATACAGACGTTTCTTTAATCAACCCAACTTTACACGTGGAATAGGGAATATTTTGAACAAAGAACGTATGTTTAGTGTTCTAATTTTGTTAGGTACAACATTATAACTTGCCCCCTTAGCAGGATTCCAGTATTAATCGATATTCACATAATAAGTGACTGATGTTTGGCGTGGTCTTTAATTGCTTCTTCATTATTTCCGTTTGCAAAGAAATATTCTTTTTTGTCTAGGTAAACGTTATGAGCGGCCATCAGTTCCTACATCCTATACTTCCATGTGAGTTCTTGGACTCTCCCGAGTTTGAATCTAGCCGAGCTACGATCGATGAAAAGTTTAAGGTAAGTACCTAAATAATCTTATGTTCTAAAATGTTTTTAAGTTAATCTTGCAATACATTAAGAAATTTCTTGTATTATATCATTAACGAATCTCATTTAAACAAGAGGAATTCTATTCATCTTCCGTAATTTGTACAATTATGTAAACGTAAATGTAAAGGCGTCTTATTTCACGCAATAATGATTTGGGGTAGAGCGTCACCTTGTTAACCAAAGCTATGGAGCTAACTAACACGGTTGGGTGGCGGTCTGATGAGTTCATTACTCAAGGGGAGTGGGGTTCCTGACACTGTATAGTGTATTCCGTACTCAATGCTCCAAACCTACTAACCTATTTTAATAAATGTTACAAAAGGTTTTAGTGTGGGTAAAGGTCGCCTTAATATCATGTTGCTCTTTTCAATATTTAAGATTTTTTGGGGTTATTATCTGCCTATTTGTATTTATATGAGCTATGATTAAACGTGGCACGCAAATATTAATTATTAATTTGATAGCCAATATATTGGACATAGACAGCCATTATTTTTAAACCCGCCAGTTAACAATCAATTATTGCTATAATCACTGAAAACTTTACTTTTATTTTATGATAAACACCATTTTTGAGGCAAGATATCGTTTTGATTGATCGATATTGAGTTTTATATCTTTTATCGCTCGCCTTGAAGCAATAAAAACTAAACCGACTTGAACGGTCGTTGCCACATAAAGTAGACAGTTTCGTTTCCTGGGACGGGTCATAAACAAACTGCAAGCTAAATCGCATAAATTTCTCGCGTGTGTCAGACTCGATACAACTCGTTGGCCGGCCGATGCACGCCAATAACTCTGCTCAAAATGTTTGCTGTGATAATACCTCCGCGAATTAGCTTCGAGGTGACGTCACTCATGACGTATCTATACTGGGTATCTGTGTTGCAATTAACCTATTTTATTACCTCTTTTTAGTTCACATGATGTCATTGAGCGATTCAGACGCAACTTGATTAGGGCTTAGTTATTTACGTACAAATGAATAAATAAGAATCTAAATGATACGCATTTAAATAATACTATTAATTCTTTATTGTTTAGGACCAAATCAAAATAAATTGAGTCTGTTTGTGTGTCAGAAAGTTTGGTCTGTGCTCTTTTTTGAACACAACGATACGAAAATTTATAGACCTTCTTATCACACATCAAGTCGACAATTTTACTACGAAATGCTGGGTACGGAAAGATAAGAAGAAGTTTTATCACCTTCTAGCTTACGCACTTGCTCATACAATGTGTCACGTATCGCTAAGTGATACATTTACGCGTTAGGGGCTGCGAAGCTGAGTCATAGGTACAACAAAGAAGTGATGGGATCGGTTACTAACTCAACCCTCAGTGCCATTAAGTAAAAAGCTTCCTTCATTGGTATTACGGGTGTGGAGATATGAGCGGTTCATGCACCGTTTACTGGGTCAACGTAGGAAATCAGTGCTTCAATGGAAATAGGAAATGCTAATTTATAATTGTTTTACCGGTGACACAAGGGTAGTTTTCTGTTTTCTCTCGAATTAAAACGTTGAAAGATTTGGAAGAGTCACAAAAAATAATATGTGTATAAGAAAAAACAATATCTGTTTAAGCAAAAAACTTCTGAAGTCATATTCTCAGAAATAAGACGCTTAATGTTTTGGTGTAATGAAAAACTATTATGTAAACGAATCATATGAAAATGAAATATGGATCAGTAATTCTTGTGATTACTTTTCCTTTCCCGCCACAAACTACTTACGTTCCACGTTGTTTCTAAATGATTCCATTTCCATTCACATAATGATTATTATCAACACCGACTGATATTGTTTTCACGACTGTGATACAAAATCGTTGATCGTGCTTTGGCATTACCTACCCCATTCCGTTGACCTAATTGTTGCCTGATATGGCTATACAACGACTGAAGTGGCTATAAATGCAAGAAACTGGGTTAAATATCGATGAAGTCTAAACAGTCTCGTAAAGACGTACGGAACTTACCTAAATTGCTTCTTTAGCTGTCAATAACATTCACTTTTAATGTAGCCGTAGATTACTATAAATAAATCTCGTTCCTACAACGACATAATTAGTATGTTCTGTGTCATATTTTGTTACATGTATTGAATGTCAGCTTATAGGCCTTCAGTTAGGAAGAATGTCAATAATAGGGTAGTTTCCTAAATTTTATTTTAATGTCCGTCTGGTACATCAATTTAAAACTTTAAACATGTATTTTCGCTTTTCTCACAAAATTAATTACTTTCGACGATATATTAATTTAAAATATCGTGTGACGTCACTGCGTGTCACATTTTGTAGCAGGTTATGACGTAACGACCTCTCTGAAACTTAGCGCCATTTTATCTAAGTATTGTAACTTAATACGAGAAAATAAAAATACGTGTGTAATATCATTTCATTATCTAATTGACGGACTAATTAGATTTTTAATTTTCTTATCCTGGAAACTACCCTGTTAGTATATTGTGTCATATTTTGTTACATGTATTGAAGAGGCCTTCACTTAGGAAGAATGTCAATAATTGAGGCGGCTCAAACGCTTTCCGTGTCGCATAGAAAACTGGATATTGAGTCATGGTTTGGACGGCCCGTGGAACGCGTTTTGTTTTCATGCATATATGCATTTTCACGTAGGTGTATTGTTAACATGCAGCATGCAGTACTAAAAATTTTAATTTCATCAATGGTAAACAAAATACTACGTTATGAAATTAGTCAACATGGATTTCATTGAATTGTTAATGTCATGAGTTGATTTATTTATATTGAAGAATCGTGCGTGCTTCCCATTTTACTGAATGTCGTATCATCATAATAATGTAGCACATATTTAGTTGGATAGTTTATTAAAATGGCTCTCCGCCCAAACGTGGCGGCGGGCTCTCATCAAGTCCAGTAATAGCTTTCTTTCTTTACACAACCGCGATAACAGGCGACATTATTATGTAGACATACCTATAGTAAAATGACAGGCTGCTTTGTGACATCGTTTCAATTATGTTTATTTATTTTATTAAGAAAGGCTTTACGTGCAAGAAACGATCTGTAGCTCAATTAGATTTATGTGTTCATTCGAATAGATTTCTTCTGTTTACTTTGTGTAAGTAAAGTTTTTCAGATTAGACGTAATGTAAGATCTGTTTTAATCGAATCCATCTAATATCATTATAGAAGTGTAAAAAATAAATATGATTGCAACTTAGAAAAACTTTAACGAGCATATCGTCTGCTATATACTACGCCGGCTACGGTGCTACGGCGTAGCATGATTCTAAGTTGAAATTTTTCGAAATATACATCGATCAATTAAATGTAAATTTTCTCGTTAAGTAGAGACTGTATTATTTGACCATCATAATTAAGTTTATCGGTTAAATATATTTTCTTAAAATGACGAATAATAACCTCAATTTGTTATATCAAGATATAAAAGCATTTGCTTGATAATAACTTTCTTTTATTCTGAAACAAAGGCATTTTTACTCAGGTGTCGATAGTGGCTGCGTCATCATGCCGCTACGTGTACTGGCAGCGGAGTTCTTTGGAATACTTGTTCGTTAAGGAGCCGTACCTCGCGTGCGTAGTGACTACGTTGATAGCACGCGACATCACCACCAAGTTGTACGCTATGAACAATAAGATCGTCACTGAGAGAGGGTCGCACCTTGATATCAGGCTGCCGAGCATATCCCACGCACTAGCGAGGAGCCCACGGAAACTTCGTGGAGCGAGCAAGTTACCACCACCTACTACTGTTCAACCAGTACCGCCTGAAAAACGACCTAGTGAGTATGACCTAGTTTCGTATATATATATTTTTTTAGATTATCCCTCTAATTCGGTGTTGCAATTTCCGGAACTTATAAATATCAAACTAAAAATAAAAAAGAATGACATGCAGTCCGTAAGACTGAATAATATAAAGTTCCTATAAAGCTGTATTCTTTTTATATCGTCATTCAAGGCACGTGGAACCACGTCTTACAAAGGCATTTATTATTCATAATAAACTTTGTAAAACGTTTTAGACATTGCATGAGGGGAACTCGTAAGAAACTAGAGCTATGCTAGGAGCCTCTACGGCTGCATACATTTTAAATGACACCTTGCTTCTAAAGCATTAACTCAATACTTTAGTGTGGCGCCTGATCACAGGACACAAGATTGCAAAATGCAGTTTGCACTCAAAGAGTTTTCATACATTTGTTTTTAATGTATGCTAAGTGGACTTTGGACTAAAAACCGCTTAGAATCTGTATGGTTGATGGTTCTCGTTATTTATTGAAATGGGAGTACAGCAAAGGTTTTAATAAAAATATTATAAAGTTCACTGTGTAAATATAGGTCTATATAACGATTATGGATATTTTTAGAGCACTAGTCATGTCTTTTAAACCAATTTCATAATGGAATACGAGATGATAATAGGGTAGTACCGTCTCCACTACATATCAACTGAACACTATCTTTAACAACAACAGACGAAGAGATAATGAAAAATTCTTTCACAGATTGTTGGACTCGTGAAACGGAACCTTTAACTACAGCTGTTAAACGTAATTGTAATTCAACGTACAATGGAGGTGACGAGGAATTGATGCCGTTAGCGGCGCACGAGGCCCCGGCTGCATCATCAGATGATTTGTCAGTAGCTGACAGCTGTCCCGACACGTCTTCCAAGTACCATAGCTGTGAAGCTGTTGAAACTGATGACGAACTACGACATTAGTGCATCATTCGTACTTATAATCATATTTGAAGTCAAGAATATTTATCTATTTGATACCTTTTAAAGGTCAATATCACGAAATGTGAAATACCTACCAACTGTTAAGAAATGTAAGGGTACTTGTACAGAACGATTAATAACATGAGTAATGCGTGTTAATTTTTCGCGTGTTAAATATATCGGTTGTAAAAGACCTTATGTGACTATCATAGAATTAAATGTTTAGATCGTGTATCTTTCAATTGTTATATTCAAAATGCAATTATAATGTGAATGGATTTAGGTTGATGGTAGTCTAAAATTTTTAGTCTATCAAGGTATTGTGTATGGTGCGTAATACCAAGACTGATGGTGAAGTGAACCGTATCTAAACGATGGTCGATTTTATATATAGTATTTTTTGCTAAATACTCAATGTTATTTTAAAGAAGATAATGTGATAAACCTATTATATTTTACTATTGTAACATTTATATCGTCTGTAATATAATGATCATACAATATCGGTTATTTATCCTAAGTTATTGTGGTCTAGTCATTGTATCGTGATATTCGTACATAAATGTATGTTAAATATTTATCCAAAACATAAAATAAACTTTGTTGATTAAAAAACCGTTATCCTTATTTTGTGTATTTCTCTCATCCCACAAATACAACACTAGTAACAGGAAATTGGTGCCGGAAATCAAGACACTGTTATTTTTCCTCTGTAATGTTTTTTTATGAAAAACAAATGACGGGAAGAAAAACGTTCTAGTCATCTTAAACAATTTCTATTTATCTGTTAACAAATATGGCTGTTTTTGTTTTTAAACACATCTGCCCAATGATAGCCCTGGTTTCGATCATCCGAGGTTCAACACACGTTTTATGTCTTCTCAAGTTCTAAATATTTTTTTTATTATTTGTCACAGTACAGCACACTACAGAGCATATCTTTTTTAATCTACTCTATCTACTTTTGTTGCAAGTATCAACAGGCGTCCTTTGAACCGCAAATGGATAACTCTCAAATAAGTACCTACCACCTGGAAAAGCCATAAGAATAGCGGTATGATAATGAATTTATTATAAGTGGACATCGACGCTTCCTCGCTCCATCCCCTGTCCAATCAATCAACAGAACCAATCCAGTTATCGCAACAATGCACAGAACTCGACGGATATTAAAGCGACCGGCGACCGCTGACATTGAAATGATAACAGAATTATACAAATTTTTGTCACCACAACACTGTAACTTACTTACATATATTTTTCTTCCTTTATATTCACTGTTTTAGTTAATATAAGTATATTATGTAGATTTTTATTCATCATAGCGCAAATAGATAAGAACTTATATACGGGTAAATCTATACTAATATTATAAAAAGGAAAGATTTGTACCTATTTTTGTATGTTTGTAATGAATAGGCTCAAAAAGTACTGGGCCGATTTAAAAAAATCTTTCACCAATAGAATGCTACATTGTTCCAATTTGACATAGGCTACATTTCATTTTGAAAAAAATTAGGGATCCTTGGTAAAATTTTAACAATGTAACCGAAGGTGTAGAAAAATGAGTCTTAAAATGTCTTTCTGCTGAAACTATTAGCGATAGAACAAAATGATGTACAACAATATTGAAGAACATCATAATGTCTACAAAAAACTCCGCGGTAGTATATGTCCAACTATTGTAGTAATGTAGTGACATTGTAGTGACAACAATCCAAATTTCTACTTAATTGTCTACCCCGTGCGAAGCCGGGACGGGCTGCTAGTTATATATATAAAGCAAAATCACGCCGTTTAATCTCGGAAGGTATTAGAATGTACCACCCTAGTTTCGCCAGTTATGATATGGTTCCATATCTTATACCTACTACTATATATCTTATACTACTATATAAAACTGAAGAGTTTGTTTATTTGTTTGTTTGAACGCGCTAATCTTCTAACTAACTACCAGTCTGATTTTAATAATTCTTTTTGTGTTGGATACTCCATTTATCGAGGAAGGTTATAGGGTACAAAATATCACACTACGATCATAAGGAGCCGTGCAGAGCGGGTGCAACCGCGCGGAAGTAGCTAGTAGGTAATAAGTAATAGATAGCCAAACTTTTCAAAAAATTGACATTTAAAATATAGCGATTACAAGGTTACCTACTAGGAAGCTCACACACTACTCAAAGCTACCAAATTCACATAAATACTTTCCTAAACTCGGACGTCCTGTTTTGAAATCAGGGTCGTTTACGACTACCTATGTCAAATAACATGGCATCCATAATGTACATAATTTAATTATTGATAGAATCTTATTGAAAGCCTGTGCGAAAACAACGTCTTGGTCACTGACAGGAAGTTTGAGTTATGATTCGAACCAAACACTGCAGCACTGTGCCAAATCACTAATTGGAATTCCTTTCCACATAAACTTCTTAGCGGCAACGCTATGGGGAAGAAGTGGAGCGTAAATTCCATGTCTAAGCAATATACAAATCATGTAAGTAAATTCGTTATTTATGTTTTACAACTAGAAACATAGATTTATGAGGTTAGGTATTTATATTTATAAAGAAAGAATAAATATTCTTAGTTATAAATATTTTTAGGTAGTGTCTAAGTTTGTGCCTAACTGACAAACTGACAAAAAACGGCAAGGTCACAATTTTAAAGTAATATGGTATCGTAATCTTTTAAGTTAAACTTGCACTACCTACGTGTATAAATAATCCTAAGTTCGTACGTAACAAACTGCCCACCAAGCCCGAACAAATTGGCTGAATGTTCAAAATAGATGGCATCAGTATAAAAGTAGTAGGATATCGAAATCAATATTGCAAGCTTTGCGCTCCACAGACGGCTAACTAGTTTTGTAAAGTGTACTTGTACTTATTGTCCACTAGCAAGAAGTTCGCTCAACGAGCTAAATAGGTCTTTAACTATCTTTGAAGTATAAGTTCACGCAACAGATGGATATATACAATTGTTGTTTCGACTCCATTGTCCAAGTCCACTTCAAACTTCGCTATTTCAAATTTATCTCGATAAAGAGCTATGACAACGACATTTAGGTGGAAAATATGAAATGGGAAAGTCGTATGACGCTTTCTAATCCTTTGCCATCTGTGGAATTAAACACGTATGCTGGAGTCGTTTGGCTCTCAACCTGCGCCATGATGCCAGCAAAAGCAGCAGATATCCGTCCCGGTCTGCCAAACACTCTCAGCCGCAGATGCTGGTCTTGTAGCCAAATGAACCTCATCTAACTATGCTGGAAGCGAGTTGGCGTTGCTTTTTGGCGGCATCATCTACCGTGGGCGAGCGATACACATATCAAACGTTAATTAACTTTGCTTTGTCTCCAACATCTATGACTCGAATGTACGATTAGTCATTATTTCATTTTAACATAACATCACGCCTTTTATCGCCGAAGGGGTAGGCAGAGATGCGCATTATGGCACTTAATGCCACTGTAGGTACAATGTAGTACAATTAAGTGTGGGAGAGCTATACTTCAGCACGAATGGGCCGTTGCTTCACGTCGGTTTTCTGTGAGGCCATGGTATCGCTCTGGTTGAGCCGATCCACTCGTGCCGAAGCATGGCTCTCCCACACTTGACACAGAGGTTTCTTTTTATTGCAAGGAAACACAGGTAAAGCCACTGGCAGAAGCTAGTGTCATATATTTTGTCAACTTGGGAAAGGAACCTGTAACCCCCGATAGTGTAGTTTCTAACCACACGACTATCGATGTATTTTCTCGCATATTATTAATCAATCAATAAAACTAATTATAAAAATCTGTTAAGTATAATTATGCTTCTAAATGATTTCACGGATCTGTATTGCATCAATAATTGTGATTAGTATCGCTTATTAATTATACAGTAAACGTGCTAATACGTAACCAGGTAAAAAAAATATATATACAGTATGAGTTAACGAGTAATATAAAAAATATAAAAGCTCCACTTTGCCAATAAAGCCTTTACGTCTGACATCCATAATGAAGATTGTTGTGAAAAAAATAATAATATTGTATGGTCATCAAGTTAGGAGTGTTTACCAAATATCAGAACGATCTGTCATAAGAAACGGGGTAAACGACAATTACTTTTGACCCAGATAAATTAACAAACGGAGCAAAGTGAATAAAACCCTTTATTCATCATCATCATCAACAGCCTATAAGTGCCCAACTGCTGAGCAAACCTTCTTCTCACACGAAGAAGGATTTGAACATTAATCATCACGCTTGTTCAATGTGGGTTGGCGATTTCAAATTTATACTTAATTAGAAAATAATAAGCCCAGGTTTCCTCATAATGTTTTCGTTGACCGTTTATCAGTGTTGTCAAAATAATCTTAAAAAGTATGACGTCGCCGCCGTCATTATTTTGTAAACTGCGAATGTAATGGGCAAGCAGTGAACAAACAACTGGCCGACGTCACTTCAACGCCACCACCGAGTGATATATAAAGCAGCGCAAGCGCAAGCTCGGGAGAGTCGTTCGTCAATCGTTGCCCAGTTCACACGTTACGCAATCGCTGAGTAATTTTATTGTGCACTGTCGAAAGTAAACGTTACTTTAATTATGAAGATTTAATTGTTTTATTACTGCATAAACATACCTCTACCGATATATATGACGAAGAGGGTTCTCGCTGGACATCGCCCGCACCTTCCTTCCGACAAGTACCTACGTATAACTCGGAAAAAGTCAAAACAAGACATTTTCTGTGAAGATGCAATAAAAAAATATTTTTACGCTATTCAAAAATATACATTTCAAAAAATAAGAAGAAGTTGTTTGCTAACTTTTAAATTGTCACATGAGGTTTTTCAGCTAAAAATGAGATAATTTTTATCGTCTAACGCCCACCCATCTGTTTCCCGACCTCAATTCGCCAGTAATTTCTATTTCTATATTTTTGGGCAAATTCACTTGCAATGAGTTTAATTCCATTATTATTTAATGTCGCTTCAAAAATCTGAACCTGCCTGTATTTCAACAAAAATGGCTACACATTGTATTATAAAACGAATCAATCGTTTCCCACATCTTACTTTCTATTATAGTTGAGTTCAGTACCGACGTGTTTCTGACTAACAAGGATGAAGATGAAAATGTTATTAATTGTGTTCCTCTGCTTTTTCGTCGAGATGTCGCTACAAACAGGGTCGAGGTACTATGGAAATAGAAAGTCAGGTAGGTATCTACATTTTTTTTCTATACTATTATTATAAATATGAAAGACGTGAGAATAGTCTAAGGGATGGAAAGTGACATAGGCTTCTATTTTGTGAGCCCCTCCCCACTTCTCTGAAATTGGTTGTGGAAGTTTACATGATGCATTGGTATGCGATATTTGTGACTAATAAAAATGGTGAATATTTTTTTTATGCCTCGTTGGCCGAGTGGTCGCAAGTGCGACTGCCGGGCAAGGGATCTCGGGTTCGAATTCCGGGTCGGGCAAAGTATTACTGGGTTTTTAAAAAATTCTCAGTAGTAGCACGGAGTCTGGAAATGTGCCCGGTATATGGCAATAGGCTCACCCCCTATTACATGGGACTCGTAACATAAATAGTGAAAAGTGGGTGTTACATTGTACAGTGGCATTAAGTGCCGTAATGTGCACCTCTGCCTACCCCTTCGGGGATAAAAAGGCGTGATGTTATGTTATGTTATGTTATTTTTTTTATAAATGTACCCCTAACCCTAACAAGCGCGTGTGGAGCTGCGGGCGGGAAGCAAACGGCGCCGTAACACATATTTAGAAATATATACTATTATTTCAGCTTCCAATGAAACGGAACAAGACAAGACAAAAAAACTTAGGCCTATGCTTCGGGGCCAAGGTCAATCTGGTTCAAATGCAATGGACTCTCAATGCGTCATAAGTTAATAAAAAAGCTCATATTAAAAACAAACGATATTTTAATTGTTTAATTAAATATCAATCACTGTTCACTGAAATATATGAGATTTTGTTTTTTTGAACCTTCATTTTCACTTTATTTTTTTATTATATAAAGCTGATGTGTTTGTTTGTTTGTTTGAACGCGCTTATCTGCAGACCACTGGTTTGAATTGAATATATGTAATTATTTTTGTGTTGGATAGTTCATTTATCGAGGAATTGTATAGGTCATAAAACAAAACATCACGCTGCGATCAATAGCAGTCGAACAGAGTAGGTACAACCGTGCAGGAGTAGAAAATCATTCATATTACCAGCCACAAGACGTCCACTGCCTCACATAGACCTCCCCAAAACCTTCATCAGTCAGTTGGAGCTGACCGGCATCCCGGCATCCAGTGGCTCACTGCGACCTTTATTGGATCGTGGTTTAGTTAAAATATCTACTCTTAATTATTAAAAAAAGAACGAACGAATACTTAACTTTTCATCGCATTCAATTGTTTTCGACGGACGACTACTTTACTTCGAAATTCGAACACATTATAATATTCTTATTCTACCTGGCCAGTCAGTGACCGAAATGAAAAATGTTCTGTAACAGTATATTATGATGATGATACCGAACGGAAGATACCACACACCTGAGGTCTAAACATAATAAGCGGTATTGGACGTCAATAGGGAAAAATAAAAAATGTAGCCGAAGCTTAATTGTTTCGATGTAAGAATTTCTTAAGTTGCATTTAAGGCTGGTTTATCATCAGTTTAAACAAATGATCGAAAGAGGTTCATTGTCATATTCGCTGTTGGTATTTTGTTGGTTATGGAATGGAATAGTTGATTATTCCAAGAAAATTCGTCGCAGTTTTTAGGAATTTAAAAAGTTCTTATTTGATGATTCTGATCTGATGTACTGATGACTGACACTTCCTGTCGCTTCGCCGGAGATGGGAGAAGTCATTGGATGATTTCCCATTTCCCTAAAAAAAAAGACAGCGAGTGTCGATTTAATTTGAAGATTTCAAATGATTTGAAATTAAGAACGTAAGTACCTATTTTTTTTTAATATGGCAAAGTTTTTAACAGTCATTTAAGCTGGTAAGCTGAATATCGTAAAAAATATTTTTTTTAAATACCGTTATAGTATCTAATGCCCACATCTCCCTTCCGTAAGAGGGGTTACTTCAATCTCTTCTCAAAGCAGGTGAGTTAAAAATAGCAGTTTATAAAAGAAGTTTCCGTCCTGTCTATGTGAAATCTTTAGTCCCTTAAGTTGGTTTTGACGACACCCACGTGAAGAATAGGGATAGTGACAAACGTTTTTTAATCTACAATATTCGGCTTTTTGTGTCTAGGTTAAACTACGGGTAACGTTTTTATGGAGCGATTTGAATATTATTTCTTTTTACTGTTCAAATTCCAAAATTGAATGATTCGAATTTAATTTGTGGCCAGTTTAGTGGCCAAGAAAGGCCACGATTATTTTTAAAAAATCTTTATTACAGGATTTACCTCAGAGATTCTATTAATTAATGATATTTATATGCTCCATTTCTAACTTCCTAGTATGTTTTACATTCCTTTATGGCGGTATGCGTTCCTGCCTGAGCTGTTAAATTAATGCTTTTAATTTTATTAAAACTGAGCTTATGCGGTGCATAAATTAAATGAATGCGCTTGCCTATTATTTTTATCCATGCAACCGTAAAGAGACACACTCCACAATATTGATGACGTAACCCCAATAGATATCGAAAGGTATTACAGATTTTTTGATACTAAATGTAAATTATCAGTAGGTATATTCTGTTTCACATCAGATTACATTTAACATAAATTGTAACACATTATTCTACTGTCACAATTCTCAAGTATTAAGTGTTAGTAGGAACAGATGACATAAAAATAGCGTTCTTTTATTTTCAGGATAGTGCGAACATAAATTCTGGCATACAAGTTCATACAACATATTAGAGCTAGTCACGCGTCCCGCCGCTTGACCAGTAACAATGTCATATGTACCTATTTGTTGAACACACTGTTGAGCTTACATTTACAGACCCCGTGCCTACCTACGGAGCTATTAAAATAATTATTAAACAATCGGGGAGCACGGTTACACGGCTAGGTTATGGCATAATTACAGACTGAAGGACGTGATTGATGCATTAGCCAACAGACTGTGTTGAGTTGACCTGCAACAACTAAACTCATGGTGACGTGAAAACATATTATTCAACTATTTTCGTCGTGTCGATATTATAGGTAACGTTTACAATAAGAAAATGTTTAATGATTTTCAGTTAAAGTTTGTTTTGCTTATGTAGATACTGATATAATCGTAAAATACTTTCTGTTATGTTCTGTCTACTAAAATAAGTAAACGAGACTTTCTCGATTATATATTAACAGATATTTCTAGTAATCTTGTCAAGGATTTTCTCGTAATTTAGTACCTCTTACGATCTTTGTCTCTCTCGATCTCTTACCAATTTCCTCGGAAATCGACACCAAGAAAAATAACTCTACAAAAATATCACGTTAATGTTATCTAATACAGCCACAATAAATGCAATGTCTGCGGAAAACTTCTGAGCTCTTTGCGAGTGTGTAAGCTGACATGTCTATTAAAGCTATGTATATCAAGTTGTCGACTTTGATACCGCTTTGCAGCGACCGTAATTTGACGGAAACTTTGGCAAAGACCACAAACGTCTAAAGATTGCGATATTTCGATATTCACCGTTCATTCTTCGTAAAAAGTAGGTAAAGTAAACTTGTTAAAGCTGTGCAAACGTGGGCTTACCCTCCAAAACGATCGATTTAACTTTAGGTACCTCGCACATAAACGGCCTAGATCAAAGTTTACCAATTACAATACTTACTCACAGCTTACCACCTATGGTTGTTAACTTGAGTTCGTTCCAAACGAGAAATTTGGATAAGTGGTTATTCATTATGAGTAATACATTTTCAGAAGTAAATAAAACGCCAACCAGTGTAGTTCTTGGGTGGCCTTTTCATGATTGATGAATGTGCGAACGGCTGGGTGTGTTGCTAAAGGCCTCACGGCGTTGCTTTCATAGATGTGAAGATCTTGGCAAACGCACAGCCCGTGTTGGTTTCGAACTAAGTGACCGCTATGATTAATTTTTAATTACACTGAAATGTAATTTTCCTTTCTGGGACATTCTTTGGGGAACGGTCGTAAATGCGAAGGAACACTTAAATTAATGCTTACATAACTGTTTGTACACCATTACTTATATGGTTTATTAGCATAACTAACATAGCTGCTAATTATTTCAACGATGTTTGAGAATAATTTGATGTTCATAGCGAAAGTGACATCGCGTGTCTATCAGTATCACATGACACAAAACAACTTAAATTAAATGAGAAGTGTTTCAAATTAAATGGTAATACGAATTAACGTCGACAACAAAATTATTACTAAACTTTATCATATATTCCGAGTGGGTAAAATATTATGATAAGTAGGTATGAATGTTCGTTTGTAACATAATAACTTATTTTCAAAGGCCAGTTGCGCAGTTCATTTTAGCCGTAGGTAATTATACCAGTCTGGATATTTTAAGTAATCTAAAGTGGTTTCAAACATTGTTAAGTCATCTTATTTGAAAATATTATGCACTTTAGTAGTCAATACTATAGTCAATTTACATTTTAATACCTATGCATGGAAATAATTTTAAAGTTAACATATACAAATTGTAAAAGCAGTAGGGATTTTATAAATTTTTGTTCACATAAAATTATTGTTCATTTGAAAAAAAAAACTTTTCTGAAAGTACCAGACTACCAGACTTTGAGAAGTAGGTAGGTGGTAAGTCAACATACAAAGAGGATAATTTTGTCGCGAATGAATTGAATGGAAATTCACACGACTTGGTAACGAAGAAGTTTTAATCAATATTTATGGGTTTGTTTTCGTATAAACGTAATCTAATCAGAACGTTCACCGAGAATGGTGTTGTAGTGACTCGTCCATCTTTCTTTATCTAAGTAAATGAGCAGGCGACCTTACAGCACAAAGGTGACTCAACAAAGCGATAGTGAAAGATACGATCTGATCAGGTGCAGGCCGGTGGCGTGGTCAAGGCTGGCCTGGCCTGGCACTCGCGATGCTTTCTTATCCACCACAGCTACGCCGCACTATTCTTGAGCATTACATGCGATTACCCACCATTTCAAACGTTATCTGATGGCCTATGGCGTTGCTAACAAAAGACCTCTGAATAAGGTTGAAGTAAGATCGATATGCTTGACCGTCTGATCCAATATAGAAAAGGTTCTAGCGTATGTTTAACGCTAATGGAATATACGCATTCGTAGCAAATGCATATACTTAAAGCTTTTGGATATAGGTACTATACCACTATACATACGTATGTTAGATAGCGGAACGAATTCCTTTTTTCTTCATATTTCTCTGTCTGCGAAAGTCTCGTAAGTACATAATATATGAAATATCTCAATATACCAAACCATTCGATATTCATTCCACTTCGGCCAGGTTTTATTTCAGGAGGCAGGCTTTTAGGAGTACTTTATTTTTACCGATGGCCTTGTACCGAGCACCAAAACAGATAATAGGTACGAACACAACTTTATGACAATGCCAGTGAGTTAGGGTATTAAAAATGCTGAAAATGGTTTAACCCTGAACCTCGATACGTGCTTCAATGAAAGCAGTTATATTACCTATACATACAATGTGTATGTCTGGGTTCAAATATGAAATGTGCCGTCATGGTGTACTGGCATTGTATGTACGGGATGTGAGAGACTGCGTCGTGGCTGCAAGAACCCGCATCTTGTCCACGTTGGAGAGCTGCCAGCCACTAATCGTCGCGCGGTTATATATTCAATCTCTGGGGTCGACTATTCCATTCGTTTCATTATTAAAATAAATTAATAAATAACACTAGATAATTGAAATATTTATGCAAACCATAAATTACTCAATTAACTTTATTAGGCTAAAGATTCCTATGTAAGTAGGTACGTAAACATGGGTTAACATCTAGACATATTTTTTTTTGTACCTAGAGGTACATTAATTTTTCACGAAACGCTGAAAATATATAAGTAGGCAAAAATAACATTATTCATCTAAGGGTTGAACGAACTTCCAAAATTTCTTCCTTACGCTCCAAGCGTGGGGTTTTTAACTGAGCTATGATTTACAATCTGATTTCTTGCTGAAAGTCTGGACCGATGCCGACACTCACGACTCGTGTCAATACTTCGTATAAACAGTTACACAAATTCGTCTGTATAAAAGAAAGAATAAATCCTATTCAGAATATTTGTGGCAAGTACTTCTTCAAAGCTTTGTATTATTGTAATTCCATTACTGAAAACCAATTGAAAGCAAATAATTAGATTATCTCAGATCACCTTTTCTTAATTTAGTGTCACTAATAATTCGCGTAAATTATAATTATTAAGTCTGGCTATAAATGACTCAATTTCACAGTCAATAGACGAAACAATTGACAGGCTGCGGCTATCGGACGAGTTGATGTCGTACAATAATTTTATTGATAATATCTAAGTAGGTAGTAGCGAGATGGGAGTAAGGGTTGAAGCGGGGGTCGGGCGGAGGGGCGCATGGCGCGTGCGTGCGGCGGCGCCGCGCCCGTCTCGCGGAGCGCGGAGCGGTCGGAGAGCGAGCGGCCAGTCAGTCGTGCCGCGCGGCGCCGCGCTCCATCGCCGCCGAGCGCCAAGAGCGCTACATCACGCGCCCCGCGCGCTACTATGCGACTCGCGTGTCGCGCTCACTCGTGTTGTGGTGCTTTATGATGGTACGGCATGAGAGTGCCAGATATGCGGACGTTCCGTGACAGACGTGCTGCTCAACTCGCCACCGCCACAAGTGGGCGGAGAGACGGGACGCGTCCTAGGCTGCTCAGGTGAGCGGCCCTTCGCATCTCACGCCGTTGCACGCTGGCTAAAGACGCTGCGATCTCGGGGTCGATAAGGCACTTTGCTAGCTAGACTCGAATGAAAGGTACATCGTAAGTTTAACGTAGCTTCTTTGCTACGAAATGCGTAGCCAGACTACACACGACGAAACGTAGCCGTAGCGCCATATGGTAATTTACATAGTGGTTATTCTTAAACCCTGCCTTCTTTTCGGTATATATTTTCATGAATCATCATATCTTAATTGTGTTTATTTTAACTTAAATAAGTTACATGCCCTGGAAATCTGATTCTCTATGTGCTTGTTAATGTTAATTTTAGTAAGCAAGGCAACAATATTAAACGGATTTTGTATGTTACAACGTATAGTATTTTTCTAGCAATCTGTGAAACATAATAATAAACTGAGATAGACACAGTAGCATCTCAATTCTCCCGAAAGAATCAATTGTACACACATCGACTCACGCGTAATTTGTCCAAACTTGGCAACGTAACTACTATCGTATACTTATCGATGTCATTGAATGTTCAATAAAATGTAAATAAACAACTACGTAGCGACGTCTTCAGATATGCGTAGCAGCTAATGCCTTACTGTTTAGTTTAAACCGCATTCGTTTGAAAGCAAGATTTTATTCATTTTGTTTGCTCACGTTAATAAATGCCATGGAGTCTTGTAAGTCAATAAATTCCTGGGCCATATTTGTAGGAGGGCGATGAATCGTGACTTGTAAGTCGTCACGCAATATCGGGGGTACAGCATATCTTGGAGGCGGAAAGGCTTCGAGCGACCGCCATCAATCTCTAGCCTCCGAAAACGACAGCTCGTACACACGATGTAATGGTGATTGAATACATTAACTATGTTTCTTCTTCACAGTTTTATTCAGTGAACGTAACAGTTTCTACCAGTTCAGAGCCAACTAAATAAAGCTGGAAGAAAATACGTTTGAGTTCAAATACTCACAATATTTTATCTCAAATCTGTCTTAGGGAATTCCAGAGAAATGTTACTACTGCTGATTCTATCCTTCTATCGTAATCATCAGTATTTCGTATTCTGAACCAAGTATTGTAGAGATACGAGTTAAGATATGATCATATCTTATGATTTACTGAAAAACTTTGACGTGTCCGCCCGTGAACATGTTTCAAACTAGGAAACTACTTAATCGATTTACGTAGGTCTCTATGGTCTCTAAGTTAGTTGAAAACTGTTACACAGTATCACAGTCTACCAGAAAACTAGAGGAAAGACGGATAGCAAGCCCCAAATCTTTAAAAAGGAAATCCACAGCGGGAATCTAATAGGCAATTAATTTACGAAAATGCGATAAAATTGCATATCTTGTTTCTGTATAGGTCGGCAGTTATGCTGTGTGTAAGGAGATATTGTGAATGTAGACGGCGAGACGGTCGCGACAAGCCGTCGCCACGGCTGATGCCAGTGCCAGGCTGCACTCACACACACAACATGTATACAAATACATCGCCTATAAATATAACTAGACACTGAGTCTCTCACATATGTACCAATTGTTTATTTACTTTAATGTGCTCAAGTGAGCGGCCGATTAGTAAATACCGTTTAGAAAGAGAACAATTTGAGCTGAGCTATCTATAAATAATTCGTTTTATGGAATACAAATAACGTCTGTACATTTCAATTCCAATTCTGTTTAAAATGTGTATTGGTTCTCAAAATGACATGTTATGGCGGCGTTGCCAGCATTGATAGTAATCTTACCTATATTGGAACAATATTTCTCGTAAACCGATCTAGAAATTTCAAGCGCGCAGAAAATGTGTACATACATGTCAGTAACGGTGGTAACTTCATAATATTTGTGGCAACGTGTCGCTACCGTGTAATTTAACTGCATTATGTTTTACGACACCGCATGTTACTCAAATATAAAAGGCCTTATTTGGTCGGTATCGTATTCGTAACCTACATGCAGGGCGAATAACATCAATAAAATAAAACATATTACTGCTCGCAAGCAAGGTGACCGTATCACGGATCGCGTTACCTGTGAGATTTTAGTACCGCATTCGTTCAGCATTCCACACGATTTCGTGGGCTTTACATTCTAGCCACGTGTCCAAAAACTTGTTAAATGATTAGACTTAAGTCTCTCTCCAAATCTTATTTAGGGAATGTGATGTCCCAAGAGTAACAACTTAATGATCATTCAAGTACAAATGATTTGAGTTGCATTGTGAATATCAAAATATACCTATTCTTAAAGATTCCTTAAAATATTTGAAACTAACGATCGAAATCGATTCTAAATGAATACCAGTTCAAATCACGAACTTGACATTGATGGATCAGTTGGCTGGCCAAACATTATTATTATAAGCCTGTATAAACATAAGATTAGGAAGGTTCTCCCTGCAGTGGGATTATTCCCACTGCAGGGAGAACCTTCCTAATCTTTATACACTTAGAGGATCAAAGGCGCGGGTTTTAATGTTTTTTCTTATTGCTTCGTGCGTCTACGAAAAGGGCTGTCTTTACATATCTGTCATTGTTCACACCATTTGTACTGCTAATACTGGTAGGTTTGAATATATTTATACTAATCTTAAAAAACTAATGAGTTTCTTTGTTTGGTCGAGCTAATCTCCAGAACTGCTAGTTCATTCGTAATTTGCACACAGGATGAACTTTTTGCGATGATCTTATTAATTAACTCAACCCTTTATTGCATTCAGCAATGTTTGACTTAGGTGGTTTACTGTTAAACTTATAGTCAAAATACAAAACCAACATTATACAAATACAAATATAGAGGTAGTATCTATTTTGGCGCTAATGTGTATTTAATGTAACGCAAGGAAACTGTTCGATATTATCTCACGTTGTTGATAACTATGCTATTAGGAATATCTTTTGCTTAATAATGTAACTTCTAAGCCGAGTCTGAACCACCAAAGAAACAGCGAGTAAATAATAATATCTTCAGCTTTATGAGCACATGCCATGACCACTTTGTTTCCTCGTGAGTTAGTTCACAGGCCGACATAATGGTTACATACTGGGGTGTAAATTTCCTTCTGTATACGTTACGCACTGTGCTAGTACAACTTCTGTTCAATGGAAAATTTTAGTATTGTTGGAGTGAACGGGACAACTATTTCAATAACGTACTGTGGAGTTCGCCAGCTTTTAATTAACTCCCGTGCTGAGCATAGTTATAATAGGCGCACAGATAATAAAGAGACGACATACCGGACGGACATGCCCTTTCCATAAATGTCGACGGAGGTAGAATGTTTTGCTTTCATCCGAGAGACCATATTTTCATTGTCTTAAAAGTTATTATTACATCTATTGAAGTTTAGTTTGAATGTCACGTGTATTTATTAAATCCATATCCTTTTGTTAAATTTTAGTTTAGTTTTAGATATTCAAAATAAAGTTTCTACACCATATTTTTTGCAAACATTTTAATTGGGGAGGATAGAATACAACTCATTCTTAACCAGCTCGAAGCAATGAATCAATATTCTAAATTAATCCCACAGTTTCTTAATTATTAATGAAGACATATATAAACAGTACACCATAACCCACAATTGAAAATATACTTTACCAATTGAACCTTAAAATCCGTTTCAGAGTGTCATACCCATTCCCTCTGAAGTTTGATAACCCCTCATTTCAATTCACCATTGTTAGAGTTAGAACGTACGTAAACCGGTACTTGGATGACATTTATCATTCTCATCTCGTGTCATATTGAGGTGCGGTTTACCGACACTGGCGACCTTTACAGCGTATATGCTCTAGGTAGGCTAATACAGCTGAGGATAATCCTTTGGAGATTACAGCCAACCCAGTTATGTATGCACAATCTGTAGGGGTGTGTGATGTAGGAATATGTAATGGGTATTTTGTGAAGACATTGACCTCAGTTCAGGCCATGTACAATAGGCGTGTTGACAGGGTAAAAAAATCAAAAAAGTAATTAGTCCGTCATTAAGATCGCAAGAAGGGGTAGGCAGAGGTGCACATTTCGGCACTTAATGCCACTGTACAATGTAACACCCACTTTTCACTATTTATGTTATAGAGGTAAGTCCCATGTAATAGGGGGTGAGCCTATTGCCATATACCGGGCCATTGCCACATTTCCAGACTCCGTGCTACTACTGAGATTTTTTTTAAAAACCCAGTAATACTTTGCCCGACCCGGGAATCGAACCCGAGACCCCTTGCCCGGCAGTCGCACTTGCGACCACTCGGCCAATGAGGCAGTTAGAAGTGGGAGGTGTTGACGTCACACTTACGGAGAAATCGTACCTAATTGTGACGTCACGCGTCATTTTAACTCAAAATATCTACATGTTTTTTTGGATACGAGAAAAAAGAAAAAATACGTATCGAAGATTTTTAAAATATCTAAAAGACGGACAAAAAATTAAAAAATAGTCGCCATGCCTATTGTACACACTTACACAGTTTCCTACTAAAACTACTAATCTGTGAGTGTATGTGTTTATTACTCAAAACTGCTGAAGGGATCGAAATGGAATTTGGAACAAGGGTAGGTTATGGTCTAGAGTAACATATGTAGGTACCATTTTATATCCTACGGGAACGCGAACGTAGCCTGCTGGCAGAAGCTATAGTTAATTATACATCTGTTACCACTTTCCGCTGGTGGTTTCGTGATCACCCATATTATGTAGTCGGCCAAGAGACAGAGACTTGGGAGCAGTACTCTCTGATAAACCTGAACCTTTTCAACAGTGTGGAGATTATATTTTAAGTTATAAAAAAATATAATAATTAGAAATAAAAAATAATTAAGTAAACACGCGGGTTACTCACATGCAAATACTAAGAAAAGCTCTACTAGTTTCGAACCACAGAGGGGTTCTTCCTCATGAGCAGCGTGCGCGGTCGCGGCGACGTCGCGCAGCGCCGACAACGTATGGTCGATATGGAAATGTGGCAATTACTGAACAATAACGTGAATAAATTTTGATACAGCTGCATTTTAATTTATGGACAATTGACCCGTAGTAAAATAAATATACTCTGCTTCTGTATGATACTATTCATATTATATCATACGGAAACATAGCTTTGGGTTTAAGTATGTCATGTCCTGGGTGAACTATTGGATTAAATGTTCATAATTAGTTTCTATATCAACGAAAAAATGTGGGATAAGTCAGTCCCAGTCTTGATTATACACCAATGTTAGAAGTATCCTAGAATACTCAGTCTGCGTACTTAATGTCGTTGATATTAGATATAGATTTTTATATAGGTTACCTCCATGTTATACCGTAGTATACTGATTACTTATAGATAGGAAATAAAGTTCCAAAACCCAAAAAGTACCGGTTCTAGAATATATATGTATAAAAAGCTCATTGGTGCCTGCGGCTTTCGTCGGCGTGGGCTTGTTATAACGAGTTATCAATATCCCTAAGGAATTACTTCGATTTTCGAGATAAAAGGCAACCCATTTCCGTCCTCATGACTCAAGCTCCTTGACTTTTACTAGAATAGGTTACTGAACCTATATGAAATAGGAATATATTCAAAACTATTCAGTTTTGATCTTTTAAACGCAATAAGTAAACAAAATAAGATACCGAGTAATTACAACGAGAGAATATACATATATTTAACTAGCCGTTCGCCGCGACTTCGTCCGCGTATAATAATGACTTCTGGCAAATTTTTGATCCTAATTAGTCTTCTCTAAGGTTTGCTGTGTAACAAATCTCATCAGAATCAATTTTGCTATATTTATTGTTAATGGTGTTTATTTTCGTGATTTCAAAAAATAAATAATCCCACGGGGAATTTACCCGTATACTATCCATTCCCGTGAGGTTTCAGTGATTAAAACTCCATTTGAATTCTAATCAAATAGGTACAGCGGTTGAAAACTACCAGGCGTCATTTTCCGAGTCTCAAACTATCGTTGTACCGAATTGCACTCAAATAGATACAGTGGTATAAGCAATAGAGAGTTCCATAATATATATTTAATCGAACTGAAAACAATTATAAAAATCTATGTTAATACTGAAATTTTGTCAATGTAGTCATTATATGCATGTCTCCAAGGTCACGTGAATTAAATTTCTTATGTCTCGAATACGAACAGTGCAAGTAACCGAACAATATCGAACGTACCATTGAAGCAGATTAGTATTCCTCCTTCGTCCCACAAGGACACAATGAATGAGCCTGTAACATCTTTAAATATTTTATTACATTATTTTATGTCACATTTGAAATGGACATTTACAGAGTTTACGATCCTACATATACATGTAGTGTGCGCAAAGTATGGACTTCTTAGCGAGCGAAGTTGTCAGTGTTTCTCGTTGGGGAAATATTTCAGAAACGTTGTCTTGAAAGTCTCCCAAAATGCAAATAGTTTCAGTCTCATGTATGTTAAAGTTATAAAACATGGATCCAAGTCTAGAAACTAACACTGCATTTACAATAGTGTTAATGGTCTAAAAATGATAAATGGAAATCATCTTTCGTGATACACTTTTGTAGATAGAGTTATATTTAAATAGATTGTGGCTTTACTAGCAAGTGTTTGTCAGTCGTATCCTCGTAATGCATCAGTCGGGCGGTACTCGTAACTAATGCAATTTAATGCGAATGTGTTGATGTGGTGATAACAAGCCCCACGAGTGCATAAGGCTGCCGTCCGATGGATTCCTCGCCGCTGTAAAGCCGCGGCCGCGCCGCGTTGTACTGCTGCCGACTCGCAAGTTGCCCGATGACTTAATGTGTGCGGAAATGTCGCGGATTACACGCCTGCCGCCCGCCGCCCGCCGACCGCTGCATACTAGCTCAAGTTCCGTCACGAAATAAACTACTTCTATTGTTTTGTTTGTAGCTGTTCCGTTATGCAGTACGCTCACATATTTAGCTTTAACTTACGATCACTAAAACCAACCAACCATCTCACTATAACAGCCAACATTCAAATAGCATTTAACTTGGTTCGTTTGAAATTCCCACAAGTATTTCATGATATTTACGTCAATGGTAGAAATGATGTATTTAAATACGTATACGAGAAAATAGTATGCAAAGTTATAAAATTTTACAGATAAATAAGTAGTTATACGTTTTTTTTTCTCCTAAACATAAAGTTCCACACCATACCAATTCAATAATTTATTAACCACGAAGAAAAATAAAAGATTTTTAATATTACTTCCAAAACCATTATTTCACCAAACTGGCCACGCAATGATCAACAAAATATTCTCATATGAGCCGGGAAAACTGTAAAGATGAAGAAAAACTAATATCGAGAGAAGCGTGCAGTGCGTAGCAACTAGCTACACGACGAGGACGCGTCTACGAATGGCTACGCCGTAGCACTTAAGTTTGTAGACAGAGCCTACGCAAAGATACACACTTCAATGTGTAACAATATAAGTTTAAATTAAATTTACGTGCAATTATTTATCCTCGTTAATCAGGTCAATCCGAATATTAGATTTTTTAGAATGTGATGTTCATATTATAGAGGTATATAGTTCGTAGCTAAACAGGCGAGACAAAAATTGAAATAGTTTTTTTTAAATGTTTTAGGCAAACCCTGGCATACCTCTTGTGTTACCTATATCTGCATTCCTAAATGAGTTACATCATGATTTTGCATGAACAGATTTTTTATCAATTATTGCTGTTATACAGATCTCACATTCTATTATTAGGTTAGGGCAAAGTAGGTACTATCGGCCTTTTCAATTTTGAATTTTTACACAAACAAAGTCTAGAATTGGTCCTGTTGGATGATACAGGATTACTAAAGTTATATATATCTTATCTATCATCCAATATCGGAATTTGTCCCCAGATAGGGTGTGCTGTAACGCGAAGTGGGCAGCAGGGTGTGGTGATGGAGGTGGTAATACTCAGAGCGAGAGCCCAACTGAATCGTCTAGTGTCGTCGGGTGAAAGGCGCACAGGGGGCGGCGAGCGCTCGCCCCGTGCGGAGGGCGGTGGCGGGGCGGCGCGGGGGGGCGCGGGCCGCGAGCGCAACGCCAGCATGGCGCCGGCCGCGCCCGCGCCGGCGTCCACCGCGCCCTGGCTCAACGCCACGCTCGTCTACAACGCCACCCGGCTCAACGCCACTTTTGACACCGACTACGAGTTGCTCAGCTCCAACTCCACTGACGAACACCACCACTGGTTTTGCGCGAAATGGACCAATGCACAGCAAGATCTCTTCCAGGTATATAATTTTACCTTCGTTAATACCAGCTAGTTATTTAAAATGTTCTCAAAATAAATGGTTCTAAAATTATTCATAGGCTGCAAACTTGTGCTTCGCGATCGCATTCCTAGCACCGAAGAGCTTTAAGCAGAGCATCCTAGTGCTGCGTGCGCTGGCGGCGGCGGGCGCCGTACTCATGGGGCTGTGGGCGGGCGCCGAGGTATGCGCGCCAGACGTGCTCGCCTGGAGCCTCGCGCTCGTGCTCGTCAACTCTATACATACTGTATTTCTTATAATAAGGTAAATCATGAAAGTTAAATTTGAACTGTAAAAACTACAGAATATATCTTCACAAAACACAATCATTTTCTAACTGAGAGTTACGTTAGCAAAACTCTACCAAAAATTACTGGACAAACTCGGTAAAGGTTGATTTGTGGACTTTGACCACTTAAATAAAAGCACGTTAACATTACTAAGTCTTGATGGACAAACTTTTAGTTCGGGTCGTGCACGCAAACTGACGATAGTGGTAACTTTATAAATCAAGTTTACTCCGCCGCTATTTCTATCTGTAGGTAAATTATTCAGGATATTTTGACTTTGCACGTGTGGAAATCGTATTCATTTACTTAGGAACCGTTGTCTGTCGCAGGTTTCTTCCTCCAGCGCTATCTCTCGAGCTAACAGATCTATACTTGAAGCTGTTCAAGCCTCTAAAAGTGAATAAGAAGCACTTTACGGAACTGACACGAGAAGCTAGGATAGTGCGGCTCGAGCCCGGTGAGGCGTACGCGGTTGAAGAAGTCACGCCGGCAGACGAGAGGTTGTCTATACTTCTAAAGGGAAAGTAAGTAATGTTACCAATAACGCTTCAACATCACAATAATGAAGAACGGCCCCCACCTTATTAATTAACTTCTCTACTGATGAGCGAGCGACATCTGTTACTGAATAAATTGAATATCAAATAAGTGTCCTCAAAAAATCTTATGAAGATAAAATATCGGTACAGAGCTACAAAATAAACAATTCAAAGACGAGCGATGACCCTCACGATGTAAAATAAGATACCTATACGTATACACATGCTCCTTTTGTTTCACTCGTAGAATTATTTTTCTTTGTTTTACCACTGTATGAACTTGTATTGTATGCCATGAACTCAGAAAGAAGAAATAACAATAACATCATTCTATATTCTGTGACTAATTGACTGGTGCGGCGATGTTGTGCAGAATCTTTTATTTATTCTTTATGAAAGTAAATATTGTATAAAATGAGACTAGATGTGTTGACAATGTTGTACATACATATTAACGTAAACGAAACTGGCCTAATCACTGGGTTCGTAAACACACTCTACCTCTATATGTAGAATAGACTTGTATGTGTTTGTTAAAACATTTTGTTTGGGTTGGGCTACGCGGGGTAATGCACGGCAGCCTATAAGCTAATGGTTCCAATTCCCCCGTAAGCCATTTTATAGCAGCTATAACGATATTAAGTACCTACCTAGTCTAGCTCGCCTTGTAAATGAGTCTTATTAGTGCATGGCATTTTTACCATGTCAGTACATTAACTATGTACGCTTGCAAATTGTACTAATTAATTTATCACTAAATACTGCTGCAAGCACAGCAATTACACTGGCGCATGCAAATTTATGGTGAAAGTTCGGGTGTTGTGTAATTCTATAATAATTATCGAATTTAATTATATACCAAACGCTGCATGATTGTACGGTTAAATGGCGTAGTAGATCACTTCAGATAGGCGTATTTATCGCTACGATTATACCTCGCTTCCATTGATAACTCCGGTGGGAAACTCTTGGGGATGTAATGGGCTCTATTATCCAACAATCTAAGTTATTAGAGCCACAATATGGAATCTAATCTACAACATATCAAAGATTTATGAACAGTAATTAATATGAGTAAGAAAGATTTCGTTAGTAGATAAGCTAAAGTCGATTATGTTTGAACAGAATGCGAGTTAGCTGTGACGAGACACATCTTCATTACATACAGCCCTACCAGTTCGTCGATTCTCCAGAATGGGAAGCTAACCGCGAACAATCAGACGACGTCTTCCAGGTAATAAAACAAATAGCTACGTCTTTGACTTGTAATACTTAGTATTAAAATTATTTCTAGCACAAAGCTCTAGCTTTTTCTCATGCATGAAGTTTTCCTCATGAAGTATTTCTATTTAGAAGGCATCTGATGCTTTAGTCGATTTCTCCATAAAAATTCACAGATGCTCAGAAACTTCATTCATAAAACATGAGACTGAATTCGTTAATCTTTGCTCGTATCACTCCACTTCGGACGAGACACTACACTCATTGTAATTCCACGCACACTTACGCTAAATAATTCAGGAGCGCTTCGGAATAACGCATTATCTTAATGACTGAGGATTTATTAAACTGCCAGACATGAGAGAACTAACACAAATTGTCGTTTTTCCAATATATTTTTGTATTTTACGATTGCTACACAATGATCATAAGGATTGGAATCTTGATACAAGCTCGAACTTATTTTTATTATAAACATAAATTGCTTGGCGATTGTGTAGAAATCTTTTTAGTTTTGGTGCAAGATATTGAGATTAATTATGATGAGGTAGACGAACAAGTGAGTTACAAAGTAAGGGCGTCGGCAACCTACTCGATCTCGCTTGACAGAGCACTGTGACACGATCAGATACTCGATAATCAAAGTCTCATCTACTTATTCCTTTATGTGTTAGAGGCGGTTTCCAAGATAATTACGTCTTCAGTAAATTCTCGTCGATAAATTTTAAGATTATTATTAGAGAGCTTATTTTATCGACTTGTATCTAGAAGAATATCTGAATATGGAACAAATTCTTTTATTTTAATAACTTTTCGCTATATATCACAAAAGTCTTCTGGAATTATAATTTCACACACAAATACACATCGTATGTTATACGATTAAAGCAAGCATTGTTGCTATTTCATAAACAATAATTTAATTACACAATAGTTTAGTTGTTCGTGCAGATTTGACTTGTGTGGATTTCATTTCTTGGCTATTATAGTTGTTAGTTTGTTTAGGGCGAACTTTGACTACAAAGGTACCCGTGCCAGTGACGGGTGTGTTTGACATATCCCTTTTGTAAATCAAGCTCTCGATGTTACGACACAAAAAGGAAATGAAAAAGTATTTATCATTTTTCCGCAAAGCCCTGACATGTCAAAGAATTTTCGGGAAATCATGAACTCTGAAAATAATGGACATATTTTTAGTCGAAGAATAGTTCTATTTGAACTTCATTTCATTCCGTACAGATGTTATGATAAGATATGTATATTTGAATCCTCGTTTCCGAGAGCTGCATACAAGTAATAGAAACTACAACGGATCAACCGGAAAAGTGAGTGGGTTTATTGGAAAACTCGAGGCAACTGTATTCAAAGCTATACGAATACTTGTTGGGCAAAAGATCTTATCTCCGGGTACAGTGCACGTGCTCGCGCCAAACTCAACTATATAAGTGATGTAACCCCATTTTCTTTGAAACGTACGTCCGTTGCGATTATCTGTATTTCTCACTTTGAAAATGGAAATTCTATTGCTTATCTTATAATTGTAAACCTAAACGATAATACAAACACTTTCGATGATTCGTTCCACATAAATAGTATGAAATGAATTTGATTCATGTTATCGTGTACCTACCTAAATATTTCATACCTACTTACGTTAACTATGTCCGAACCAATGCTATCTGCCCTAAAGAACTCACTAGGGGTGATGGAACATTCTAGTTTAGATCCCAGACCGTGATGGATATTTATATGACAACCGGGACCGACAGTTTTACGTGCTCTCCGAGCCGCGGAGCAGTCTCGACATGTTAAAGTCTGCCGACTGACAAGTACACATTGCTTTAAAGCTTAAGAGCATTGGTCAGTAGAAATATAACTTATACACGAGTTCCTTTTTCATTTTTACGATAGCATGTGCATTGGTGTTGTAGAATTTTGAAATAGAGTAGGTAAGATGGTCGAATAACAAATAGTCTACCTGTTATGGCGGCCATTCTGTTGCCGTTTTCTGATATTGAATATAAGCAAGCTTTAGTTGAGAATTGGGAAGTGTCTTACTGTCAGTTTGTTCTGTAACTTTGGTTGAATAATTGTTTTAAGGTAAGTTTCATACAACTTTTTTAATGTATTCAAGTGAAGTGACAGACACAATGTTTCTCAGGTGAGCGTGATTGCGGAGGAGGTGTCCACGTGCGTATGCTGGCCGCGCATGCGCCTGGAGCGTGTATTGCGTCACCGCCCGGCACTCAAGGTCGTGCTCGACTGCCTTATAGGTCAGTCCTCTTTCAGCATTATCGTTGCAACTTCAAAAAATCGTTTTCCTTAAAACGTGTGCTTGATTGTAAGGGCCTTGACGATGAAAGTGGAGCATTTGAGATAAGAGTACAGACTCTTACGTTCCTTCTGAATATTTGTATGAAAATGTTGTTGAGGCTTTAATTCGTGGGAGTAGGGAACGCGATTTTTCTTTCCGTACAAAGTTTGAGGGGCCACAATGGGACGTCGGAAGCAATAGTTTAGTTCTGTCTGCATTTCTTTGTGGACTTTTCCTTTAGTGTGTTGTTCGTTCAATTTTGTCTATTAACATTCAATTCTTTTGTATTACTTATATCGCTTATAAAGAATTGTTGTCGGTGCCAGGGCCCATTGTTTATCTAAACTGAATTAAGGAGTGAATGCGCGCAATTCACTTCACGAATACTTCCAATTTGGGCTCCCTCGACCAAGTTCCCCCCAATATGAAACATGCGGTGACTCGACAAAATAAATTATTCATCCAATCTAACTTTCTATTCACTGTATCGATATGGTTTTTTGTTTATACAGCAGACTATCCATTCAATTGGATACTTTATCAAAACGTAAATATTATTATTGAAGACAATTTTTCAATCTGACAAGGATTTGAATAAGAAGCTGAGAGTTATTTATCTTATTACTTTATTTACTTACTTAATTAAGTTGTGAGCTTTGCCTAACTTGGTTTATTGTTTCGTTTAAAAATGATAATTTTAGCAAAAAGACTTGTTTAATTATTAGTTATCGTTATTAGTAATCTGAAAAGGTTTCTTAAACATTTTGTTTGAAATGTTTCCAGGCAAGGATATAACGCACAAGCTGTATTCAGTGAGCGAAGGTTTGGGCGCCGGTGTGGGGGCCGACAATGACGGGCCGTCCTCCCACTTGACGCGTTCCGCCAGCGTGGATGCTGTGCACGAGGGCACGCGTGGCAGACTGCGCAGTAACGCGTGGCGCGCGCGCACCACTGTTACAAAAGGTATAGTGCAAGAATACACTAAAAATAGGATCGCTGATTCTTCTTTTTTTCACTGTTTATTTTACTTTCACACCATCTTTTATTGCCTTTTTTTAATTTTTTTTTGTATCATACATCGTGGCTGGTGCGGAATATTTCTTTTCTTTCGTGTCTCAAATTAATAAATAACTCTGAAATCTGTTCAAAACAGTTTAAAGTCCTGTGGGCTACCGACGCTGCTGCGGAATAGCAGTACTCATAAATAGCTGAATTGATTTCAATGATATCTGTTTTTGTAAACTTCTTTAAATTGAACCTAATGTTGAGTAAAGTTATTAAAGATTGGTAAGTAACTGAAATGAGGTTGATGATATTGATGAAGTAAATTGTTTGATTTCCCCAGGAACATCATACTGGCAGCCGATGGTGGCCCGACAGTTTCTCCAAAAGTCACCATTTGGGCGAGTGGCCCAGCCGCCACGGTTACTGGCACAGGCATCGTCGGCGAGCCTGCAGCCAGCAGCACCACCCCGGCGGCGGAGTCCACCACGACGGACGACGTCGTTCCGTCGCGGCAGAGAGGTCAAGTTTGCGGAGATGACGATAGCTTCGGAGCCGGCCGTGTGACGCGGGCCGCGGCTCCAGCCCGAGCTGGTGCCGCTCGTCTCCCCACAAACCTTCTCCCCCACTCACATGTCGCCATCGCTCAAGACTCCCTGACCGTTAACTGAGCGAACGGACTCGCCTCGTACCACAGACTTCTAGCGAGCCTTCGTTCTATTGTGAACTTAACTACATGGTGCCCTTACAAGACAGTGCCGTATTTTATATCGGAAATTAAACGTTTGAATAGAATTGAAATACGGAAACATGCTTAAGTTAGTGGTTTGAGTTCGTTTTCTTAAAATCCCTATTAAACAACTCGGCATGCATTGCGACGTTTTCTCGTTTGCTCGAACTAAGACTTATACGGTGGAACTATGTAAAGTCCTGCAGTGGCACTAGATGCAGCAAGTGAACACCTAGTGTATATTGAGTATGATAATTTATAATGAGTGCCGGTGTAATATTGTAATTATTGTGTGAGTAGTCTAGTGCCGACGTACCTGTCGACTGTATGCATTGCAGTGTACTTAACGCTCAAGTAACTATCCAAATGAACACTATGCTAAAGTGACAATTTTTATAATTGCAAGTAATGCGAACAGAGCGATGAATAGTTCCATATACTGATAGAATAAAGGAATTGTAATTATACCTAATTTTTTAGCGATCGATAAATTCAAATGTGGAATTCTAAAAGTATTTTAATGTTAAAGTAATTAATTGTTTATTAGTGGTAAGATGTGTTAAATTCGTGATAAAATATTAAAGTTACTGCGCGAGTTTATATTATGTAATATTCATCAAAGGTTTACTGCATACATATTTTCGAAACCCGTGTTCTACATTTAACATAACTGCATATGAATCTTAAAACTATATTTCTTTCTTCTCGCAAAAGGAATTATTAGCTGATTAAAAGCCTACCTTCGGTTTCAAACACAAACAAATAAGTCCCGTTGAAAAGATCCGAAGTTTATAAAGGTGGCAATAATGCCTCAATATTTCTTAAAACCTTACATGTACACTGACTGTTGCTGTATTTCTAGTCTACAATATATTTTAAGTCTAAGATAAACATAAAGACTTGATTCGATATGTTCCCCTGCAGCTTTTAAATTGTACTTCACAATTTCACGAACGCTTTTGTTCCGATAAAATTTCATTTTAACAGTCAATTTATATATCACTCGTGATAATTACAAAACTTGTGAAAATTACAACGAAAACAATGGTTTGTGTTAGTCGGTTAGTGTAGTCGATGTCAATGCTTATTGTACCCCAAACAGAAAATTAGTAAATACTTCCAATCTTCCAATAATGGATTAATGGGCCAGACAACCATTATTTTATTCCAAAAATGTAGTAAGCTGATTTATCAGTCACATTCCTTTCTTGGTCGATAAAAATTAATCTGCTTTTACCAATAGTTTCTAATCCATTGACCACAATGATATATAACAGGATTGGCTTATCACTATCTACTTATTGTCGACATCGATCAAACTCCGGTAGGCAAGGTTAAAGTCATGGCAAGCCTTGCAGATTCGTGTGGTCAATATGAACTTACCCAAATAAATCCCAGATTGTTATTGCAATATTTCATTTAAATGATGACATGAAAATTGATATTATAAACGACTCGTTTAAGTACACCAAAAAACGGAATTTATAGATAGTATAACTTTAAGAACTGTTCTAATGTTCAAATTGCACATTTGGAATATCTCACAAAGAAAAATATTCAAATTCATCTAAGTGCTAAGAGCTGAGCTTTTAGTAAATGTATTTACTCATATTGTGTAAGCGTCAAGAGACTCATTATCTCTACTTAAATAAGTGTCATGACACATCTGAATAAAAGGAGTTTCAAACATCACAAATTGAACGTATAATTTGGCGATTGAGGGGGCAACAAAAGTAAGCCACTGATAAAGGGACATTCTGACTTCATATTTGTGATGTTTGGATCGCAATCATAGTACATAATTACTCACTTCGATGTTTAGTTGATGTTGTTGCTTCACTATACGTGTACGGTGTCAGACTAGATGGACATGTAGTTCGGTACCTACTTACTGCTCTAAAATTCGTCGGAATTGTACTGTCGACGATTAATGCGTAATATAAGAGACCGTACAACGAGGATCAAGTCATCACTCTTCACTATTAGATAGGTAATCTTAATTCAATGAGTGATACGTATTACGTACTCTAATTATGATAGTCTACGGCAATCAGAGAGAACTTCTAAATTATAAGATATAACAAAATAGATATACAACCTTAAATTTTCTGATAGCAATATTGCAGAGTATTTTTACGTTTTGTAACTTATTTAAATTTGACAAATAGGCAACAGTGTCGCATTAAGAAATTGATAGACAAGTTACTATTTTCAATGTATCTATTATTAATACTAACTGGAGTATTTGAAATTCCAACCCTACTAAGTATTACTTTCTATAATTTATAAAATCAATCCTTCCAAACTTCTGTAATCTTCCATATTTCCTGAGATGAGTGAATGATTTGTTATCCCAAAGCGGTATTGGGAATGCTTCCCTTTGAGTCTTCCAATTTCACGGTATTCTATTGTTGGTCTGAATTTCTAGATGCAGGAACTCCTTGCCTAGAAAAGTATCGATGTTTCCAAACAACAGTCTTGTGATGAATGAATGATCTCGGCGTTACATCCTGATTGTACGGTGTCTGTCACGAATACATATCGTTCTTCGTCTTGTCTCGTCTTGTTAGTTCTTTCTCTAATGATGTAGTAATGTTCTCGGTGGGCTAATTTTTTAATGCAATAGCTAATACGAACAGACTATACATTAAATAGGTATTCGCCACATTTTCACTGTCATCATAGCAGTAAAACGCTTTGTTAACGATTTAACTAGTAGCAGGAGACGGTCAGGGAAAATTGCGATGTGGTTACTTTGTATCAAAGGAGGAAAACTAAATTACCGGAGGCCTTAGTACAAGTTTTTCTTACGTTTAAAGTAATCGAAACGAGACCTCGTTCCGCGCTCTGATTGGTTGGTTTATTGGCGCCGGCCAATCACAACGCCGAACGCGTACTCGTTACGATTACTTTAAACGTAAAAGAAACTCGTACTAAGGCCTCGGCTTGCAAGCGTCATGCGTCGCTTACCTACGCAACGTTGGTAGCAACGTCGCATCTTTCCCTTCGTCTTCATGCAAATTACAAAAATGTTGGCCTTGCTCTTATGGTGTAATAAAATAACATTATAAAAGGCTAGTGAAATTTTGATAACTAAATACCAACTAGACTTGAAATTATAAATTGATAAGGTAAATCATTACGACGTTAATTATGTATTCACTAACATAATACTCACAGCGTGTCACGTTCAAATGCTTTTTGAGATTCTGGGTCATCAGTTGACTGATAAGGTTTGGGTACCTCATGCTTAAGACGACTTCGGAACAAGAGACTCGATGTTATCACAGGAACTGGAGCAGTGACAATTATATTTATTTTTCTAATTTTTAAAATACCATTGTTAAGTTACCATACTTACATCTACTGAAGTCAGGAATTTAAATAAGCAAATTTCAATTTAGTTCTAAGTTTAGTATGGTGTATTTAGCGGCTTACAATATAACGCGCCCAGTAAAACATTAAATTATGATAATGTAATCGCTTGACTGTATTTATTTGTTAGCGTCACTTAGCATTTGATAAAGTAATTTACTGTCAAAGCTATATTTAATTGTACAAAATCGGGAGCAAATGCAACATTATTTAACGCTTTATACTGTATATTATTGTTTTAAATGACGTTGTAACGTCAACTGCTATTAAAGGATTATAATAATTTATCTACCAAATATGTACAAAGTAAAAATGTCAATATTAATATGTTTTATGCGCTCTGTGTCATAAGAGAATGAAGTAATGTATGTCTAAATGTGATTAAGCACTCGTGTACAGTTACAATGCAATACCTAGCTCTTCCAGTGGTGCTCCGTGTCTGGATTCGACCCTCTAAGTCTTAGAGTCTAAGACATGTGAGTTCCAATTTCTTCCAGTATCACAATAAAGTTTTTACACACATTCATTTTATAAATAACTCCATCTAAATAATGTAATGTTGTATATTCTTCAGTATAATTAGATAATGTAGGCAGTTATGATGTGATAATTATTGACATATTCATAAACTTGTGAACGGCGCGAGTCGAAGTATACACAGTCATTGTTTTAGAAGATTTTAATTTAATTACGTGCAGTGAATAAAAGCAATAGTTGATAGTGATAATGACAACTTAAATGCTATTTTATCTGTGTGTTGTTACATAGTATGTATATTGTATAATGTATTGTATTGTATTGTATCAGCTGCGGACTAAAACAATGATCGGTAGCGACACTTTGCAGAGCGCCTCTGTGATACACGTTAGCTATTTAGACTAGGAGTCGTCGGTTCGTATTCATGTACTCGCAATCTGATGTTATTCTCATATGGGTTGCCTCCTGCGTCTCGTCATACATGACATTACAGTTATTGATTATATTATTGTATTTATTCACTTTATTAACATGTTTATTATGTCTTTAATAAAACAATTGCTTATTACATCGTTTTATTTTAGTGACGAATTACCATTATAATAGCTGTGTAATAGTTGCATTGTTGGGACTGTATTTCTACACATGTAGATATTATTAGTTTTCTAGTCCAGTCGTGTTTAAAAGTTACGATTCCGATAAACGATGCCGTCTGTTGCAGTTGAATAATTCATACCGTTTTTATCGTTAGTTACACTGATTTTTAAACCGCTATTTCAATAGTTTGATAACTACATTGTTTTAATACCTAACTTGTAAATTTAAAAAAATCACAATACCCGCCACATCTTAAACTTACCAATTTCGGTTGGATAACATCACATGTGTTTAACCACATAAAACCGGTTAGGAAGAGTGGGGCAACACACTGCAAACTGCAATCACTATAATGCGAGTGCAACTGCAATATAGATACGAAATAAGGTAAACTGTGCACGCTGCACAACTAGTTCCCTTTAAACCGCGTTATAAGTCAAGTTTTAATGAAAGTGATGTTAACAAGTTGACTCTAAGACGAGCGATGACCCCTACCTATTACGTCATACTGACAACATATTCAACTAAACGTGTATAATATTATTTAAAATGGTAATCAATGCCCCAGCCCACTGATAATGAGTTGATAACATTCAGTAGTGTTTGCGAAGGCGTGGAACTGAGCCGGCCCGCGACATGAATTTTATTATTTATAACTAGAAAATTTGTTTTGCTTATAATTTTATACGAATATAGTCATAATGTCGTTCCTTATGAGAAAGTGTATTGTGAACTTAAAGAATGTCAACAGGTGTAGAACTGTGTGTGTTTTCTTGAAAACAGTGAGTATTTTAACCAGACAATGTTTTATTTTGTTGTTTATTTTGTTCCGTAAGAAGTATTGAAACCGGTTTTAAGTAAAATCGTCAGATTAATGAGCAACAAACAAGTAATTTTAACAAAATTTTAAGTCGTCTCACGCCATTAGCGTCGTGGTTGACAATCGTGAATTAGAAAAAATAATGAAATCATGTCAATCCGTCATGTAACAATAGGCTAGTAAATCAACATAGGATTTGCTTCGTTATACAACGCGCTGCGAAGGTCAATGTTAAAGTAGAATTTCATATTACAAACCATGGTAATTTATGTCCAATCACTAGCGTAATCATTCTGTCGCGGAGAACCTAACGGGTTACCGGGGCTCCGGCTCGACGTGCAGTAGAACGAGGAACGGGGTGGTTTTTAGTCCGTAAGAGTCTGAGACTCCCTCCCGCCTCACCCAGGCGGGAGCAGTCATTGGATGATTTTCCCCCATTAAAAAAAGCGTAACCATTCTAATCACCTACCTACATATATTTTATCAGTGGCACACAAAAATCAGAGTAGTTTCTTCATAGTAATAAGATAACAATATTATAAAAAGACGTAATGCTTATCAACTAATTGCCAAATAACGGAGGGAGGTGCTTCAAGAGATAAGCCTCAAGGTAACATTAGTCTCGCGAAAGTAAACATAGATAAATGCAATGAGTTTAATGATTTACCGTTACTTGAAGCAATTTATAAGAAATACAGTGTTTAAATGAATTTAGTTAATTCAACGCGTTGTCGTACTTATGGACATAAACCTTACCTACATGTCGCGGAGAACCTAACGGGTTACCGGGGCTCCGGCTCGAACCGCAGGAGAAGGAACAGGGTGGCTTTTAGTCAGTAAGAGTCTGACACTCCCTCCAGCCTCACCCAGGCCGGAGCAGCCATTCGGTGATTCTCGCCCCTTAAAAAAATTACCTTACCTACATGGATTCATTCAAAACACGTTAATTAATTCCTAATCAAGTACTTTTGTTTTCGTAGACCATGATATCAAAGTCCTCGTCTACCTTCTTATAGAAAAATCTTAACTAGTGTTCAAAAATAAATAAACAATTGAAATGATATATTTTTCTGTGTAAAATTAATTTAAAAATAATCTCCTGAATACCAAATTATGTTCTCTGTCCAATGTTCCTACTCGTACCTACATTTGTAGGAACAGATGGTAATGAGGCAAAACGGAACTGCCACACATTTCCGTTCCGCCTCATTACCTTCTTTTCAACGAAGAATACATATATAAGCAAGTTTCCGTAGATACTGATACATGTATAACTTGGCTTCATTTTGTTTTGAACCTAGGCTAATCTCCATAATGACGTATTCGCCGGGAAAATTATATTTATTAACTTAATTTATACAAGGCACTGACTGACTTCGGGTATTTTGTACTCAAAAGTGATTGTCTAGAACAAATAACCGTACGTAAGACTATCCACAGATACAAACTATAGAATATTAAACTATATTATATGCAATAAAATATTGACATTTAATAATAACAATTACCTACTTTTTTTAAAATTGTGTTATGGCCTCGCATCAACCGATTCATTTTTGTACACTTCGCTATGGTTGACTGTCAAGAATGCCCTAAGGTATTAAGTCCGCCATTCACTGTTATTTTTGTGAAAAAGAAATAAATAAATAAAGGAAAACAATTAAGCACCCAGGTGCCATTTACTCTAGGTATCTTTGGACATATGTTAATGAAGCTGTATATAGAGGTAGTTTCCCAAAGTTAAATCCGTTCGTACATGTTTAAACACTTATTTTGCACTCTGATATTCTAATTTCAGGAAAGACAACTATCAAGATGCTCAGCCAATATATTAAAGCGCAGTATATTGCTATCTGAAGTCCACCTTCGACACAGGAAGTTTCATACGAGTCAAATTTTCAACAAAGTTGTCGCTTTCAAACTATCAGACATCGGTGAAGGCATACGAGAAGTCGTTATAAAAGAATGGTAAGAAAACCTTTTCAAAAATGGTTCCGGGCCTATATTTTATTGACTATATTTCATTTTGGAAAAAATCTATTCAAAACAACCACCGAATAAAATAACTCGACTGCATCGTGGGGCTTTTTTCTACATGGCATTATACATACACAAATTTAAGATACGAAGGTCTTTAAAATACCTATTCAAGGTTCAGATAAATTAAATATTAATTCATTACTCTCTATTGAATGTCTCATTAATAAACGTTATCTTTTGAATTATCCTCAAGTCGCGTATGATGTAACATCTCTGTATTTATCGTATTTATACACTATAAACACTAGTTATTTACTTATTTAAGAAATTTTTAAAATTCATGAGATACTGTCAACGTAATCTGTTGTTAGTAATAAATTACATCATGATAATATTATTATGTGAGACTTTAACAACTTTCAGCTCATAACTGACCTCTAAGCAGCCTTCTAACTTTTTAAGTATTCTCCAACTCAAATAGATTTCGTTTTTCATTCTTAATGCCTACCTTTTATTCCCCGAACCCACTATTCTACTTATGAAATGAGGTCCATGTAATAGAGGATAGTCAAGTCCATTATCAGACTCTATGAATCTTGTACTAGTAATTCGACTGTCGAAATGATCAAGTACTTTTTGATAACTTTGAAAATCGAATTACCAATCAATCAATAAACAATCGCGTTTGCGACCATTAGACATAAGCCTTCTAACTTACCAACTACTAAACTAACAAAAGAATTACCTCACCTGATTTTCCAGGTTCGTGAAAGTCGGTGATAAAGTACAGCAGTTCGACAATATCTGCGAGGTACAGAGTGACAAGGCTGCTGTGACTATCACCAGTCGATACGACGGCGTGGTCACCAAACTCTACCACGATGTAGACCAGACAGCGCTGGTGGGACAACCACTTGTTGACATCGAAGTACAGGGAGCTGCTGATGAAGGTTTGTTGGAGTTTGAACTTTGATTTGTCTGTGCTAAGGTTTTTATTAAGTTGGAAGCTAGGCTGTAGAAAGTGATAGGTAAATATAGTAGTTATTATTCACTACTTTACAAGGCTTCTCAATATTTAAATACTTTAATAAATTAATTTATTTGAAAAGAAAATACCTACAATCTTATTTTTAATGCACAACACGTTAATCTCTAATTACCTATTATAAAGGTAGCTTTCATCTTTATTTTTTCAACCAATATTCAGTTCATCTCCAACAGAATAATGACTATTTTAGAAAGTATAATTTTTCTTCATTTCCAGCCACATATTCCGTGTATTATATTTGTGACTAACTTCATCTCAATAATTTTGGACAATCCACTGTTGGATAGTTCTTGGGTATAATCTTATTGATCTACATATCTCTACAAGCTACAAGGAGAATTAAACGTGATATTAAATCCTACGTAGATAATCAACAAATAATAAGACCGCTCACACATAGGACCCACTTAGATTTTAGTCAGATTTATATTTCCCTGGTGCTTGGTGACTGGGCTTCACTCAGTTGTACAGTCTCTTTTATTGTGCCTTTAGGTTTAATTCACTCTGTCTCCTGCAGTAATTCACTGAGTGATGTGGAAACTATCGTTTTTTTTTCCTCTCCTCTTGTAATATCTTCTGATTCCCTTCGTTACGGGAACCAAAACAGTTATTGGGACGCCCCGAACTTCAGTGTTCCGGTGTTTTTATGGTTGTACTACTATCTACTGTAGATCCTGGCTTACAGGAGTTGCAGCGGTTATGGGAGGTTATGGCGGGCTTGTCCCAAGAAAAAAACATAATAACGTCATAATAAGTAATGCTTACAAATAAATTAAACATTGATTTTAATTTTTCAGCTTCTTCTGAGTCAGTCGAGAAACCAGCTGCCGTTAATCAACAGGAATTAAAAGAAGAAAAGCGCCAAAGAGTAAAAGTACTAACAACGCCTTCCGTAAGAAGGATAGCTGCGCAGTTTAAAGTTAGTAAAAGAAGCCCAATACATACATTAAAACTTGTTAATTCAGTAGTGATTACTTAATAATAGTTAGCACGAATGTATTAGCGTTCCTTTAGGAATATTTTTACTTTAGAAGGCACCAAACAAATTCAATCCTTGATATTTTTAATGAAGATTTTATTGAAATTTTTTCAAAGTACATTTTTTTACTACAAAGTTAATCTTTGGTCATTAATAAAACTTAATTTTCTTCAAGGTAGACTTAAGCACCGTCAAAGCTACCGGCAGAAATGGAAGGGTACTCAAAGAAGATATGCTTGCCCATTTAAATATAGACTCGGACGGTTCCAACAGAGTATCTGACCCAACCAGTGTGGATGCTGTGCAAATACCCATGACTCCAGCTCAAGCCAAAGTCGAAGTTCTATTGGAAGACCGAGTTGTTCCTGTTAGTGGTTTCACTAAAGCCATGGTGAAGTCGATGACTGAAGCAATGGTAAGAAAAAATTATTAAACTTTATAAATAACATTCAGAAAGAAGACCATTACGCCTATATTAGAGCAGGCATTATGTGAGGGCCACAAAAAGATTGTATATGCAAATTGATTCTTGGCCTGCATTCACTTGGACTAGCTGCAAGCATAAGGCTTTTTACTTGCCAGTCTGGTGTTTTACCGAAAAATTTTTATACTTTAGATCCCCTTGAACAAAGTTGACCCAGAACTACCCTGTATGTATGTTATCTATTAATAGCAATAATTGTAAACCAGTCTACTTTTTTCAGAAAATCCCACACTTCGGTTACAGCGATGAATACGATGTTTCCAAATTAGTTGAATCCCGTGAAGCGTTGAAGAACATTGCTTTATCTCGGGGAGTGAAGTTGACGTATATGCCAATCATTATCAAAGCCACTTCTTTGGGCTTGGAAAACATTCCTGTATTGAACAGCAGTCTTGACAGCACTTGTGAACATCTCACTTACAAAGCTAGTCACAACATTGGCGTAGCAATGGACACACCTAACGGTTTAGTAGTTCCTGTTATTAAGGTAAAATATTGACTTTCCTATCTATCCGATTTATCATCTTACTTTGTCATCCTAATTTTCATCTTTGTTTCCAGAATGTGCAAAATAAAACGATACTCGATATAGCTCGTGAACTCAATACTCTTCAAGAAAAGGGTTCTAAAGGACAACTAGGTCTTAGTGAATTGTCTGGGGGAACATTTACTCTATCGAACATTGGCATTGTAAGTAGATTGGTATTTGCAAGCAAACACAAATAAGGTTACGTAAATAGTAAATGAATTTAACATTATTTTTAGGTTGGCGGGACCTACACTAAGCCGGTTATATTACCACCACAAGTAGCCATTGGTGCACTTGGGAAAATACAGGTACGTAAAATTTCACAACATGTACACAATATAGGTATCATCGGTACTTCTTTCGTTTCATTCATTTCATTCACCGATTTAAGTATATTAGCATATAGTATATTAGGTAATTTTTTTTTAATCCAAAATAAATTATTATATATTCAAAATATATTTGTTGCAGGTGCTACCAAGGTTCGATGCTGAAGGCAATATAAGAAAGGCTCACATACTGACAGTGAGTTTCTCAGCAGATCACAGAGTCATAGATGGCGTTACCATGGCACATTTCTCAAATCACCTAAAGAACTACCTAGAAAATCCATACACGCTATTATTGGACTTATAGTTTTAAATGTTTTTATAGTATAGAAATGTAAAAAATCATAGTAAATTCCCTACAACCTATTTCAATTTTATTACATTTTTTTTAAATGACCTACACTATGTTTTTAAAATATTTGTTATATTTTTTTAAATAAAAGCGTGAATTGTGATTGATAGTTTTATTCTTAAATGTAACATATTTAGACAAATTACACAAAAGCCAGTCGGAATCTATTAGAGAAAACAATCCTCTTAACTTAGAAGACAGTAGTCTATGTATTCTGCATCTATGTTCAACAAGTACCAAATTAAATAATTTAAAAAACGAATATCGTGCTTAATGGGAACATAATGCACGCCACTAGAGGTCTTACATTTATGTAAATGCAGATACATAACTCCTGTCAGTCCTAAACGGTGATTTCCTACATTCCGTCTAGCTTTTATATTTATAGCGGCCAGAACAGATTTCAAAATACCAAAACACCTATGTATAAAAAAACTTCTAGAACTATTTAGATCAGTATCGATAGCTTCTAAAACCAATTCTTCGAAATTAGCATGTGATTCATAAATTAATCAACAGTTGACACGAACATGTCCTACCGAGAATTTAAGAGATGAACTATGCATTTTTCGTCATGAACGTGTCATCTTCATTAATAATTTAATCACCGTGCCTCATGGGGGTTGTTAGCTTTTATCTTGTGCCCCACGATTTACACATTACAATCTAGGATCCGATCATCGCCGTAGCACTTCAAAACGGGTAACCTTGAAGTAAGCTATAGTCCATTCTGGAATACAGTGTGGCGTATATTCACGATGAAATCTGGCAAATATCTCCGTAAATATTAGAGCCTCAATGCTATTGATTGGAGCCCATTTCAACGCCAAAAAAGCCATATCCACATCACAAAATTTCTTATCTGAAAAACGTAATTCTTATGAATTTATTGAACACATAAAAGCTCCATTTGTTTTGATTTTCCAAACAGTTATCGATACCGGATCAGTATCCATTAACTTATCAGTTCTAGATTAAATTACCTGTCATAAATATCTTTACAATTAATTATTAGAGTTGGTTGGTATGCAGTTTCTCAATACTCGTATTCGCATTGGAAGACAAGACTATAATTTTGTAATTTAAAACAGTTGACGTAATCGCAACTCGATTTTTACACGTTTTGTCAATAGTCTGAGCTGAGCTTGCGTTTAAAACCCTTATAACTGACGTTCTTTTCATAAAGCTTGATGTAAAGCGATTTCTTTACATTAAGCGCAAGATACAAAGTTCCATAGCTTGTTATGTGCGGGTATTTTCATAACATATTAGGTAAGACAAGTTTCGTAGCCTACAATGTACTGAGACTTTAGTAGCCTATTTAATTGACGTCTGTAACATCAAAGGTAGAGCTCGTTCGAAACAAACAACTTTTACGATATTTTTCTTTTGATCATTCAAAATTTCCACTCCAGGGGCAATCAACTATCTTATCCAAAATTTAAATTAATACGAATCTTGAATATCAAACTAAACCTGTGCAACAATTACTTAAGTAAACATTTTTATCTAATCTTATTATTCCATCGCCTTAAATGTGATATAATAAAACAATAACTAATAAGTGGTAATAAAAATTAAGTACATGCGTTGCTACCTTTGTATAATACCCGAAAATGTGTACCTACTCCTAATATACACTGGTAAGAATAAACACGTATAAAGAACCATTCAAATTCGTATAGTTTTTCGGAAACTACGTACTTACCAAAACACTTCAGCTATCTACAAATCTTTTCAATAATGGAGATCTTATTTCTATTTTATATATACACAATTAATATTAACTATAACTTATATACAGATTTTATTAGATAAAAATAAAACCAACGTACCACCTATCCTGATAAAATAAACTTTGCGAGGGGATGAGATCTGTATATCATCATTTTTGAGTGCTAGTAGGGAGCGCTGCTTTTCGCCCCAGTTACGATCTAATTCTCGCACCAAACTCAGCCGGGCTGGTTTTGTCAACAAGCCATTAAGCTCCTTTAGCTGGCCCGTACTAATGACTTGTGTCACTCTTGATATAGCCTGACAAAATACGTAACTGTTTTAATAAGTATGTTAGAAGTAGTTCGAAGCAGTTATCATCAATGCAATCTAGCCATGCATACATGATAAAATCGACGTTCAAGAATGTGTTTTTTTATCATTATTAACCAGAAAATCGATCAGTTTGAGATTTTTTAAATAAAATTAGTATAAAATTAAAGTTTACAACACCTGTTTGGTCCCAAATTTGAACTCTCGCTCGTGAAATGTCGGATCCCAAATATTGCGAAGGACGCTAAAGTCAATTTTTATCATCAACCATGTAAAAGGATTTTGCAACAAAATTAACCTAGGCACTCGCCTCTTTCGGTTTTTTTTGGGATCTTCGTTTCGTTTGCTAAACCCAAAAGACTTTTGAAAGTCTTTGAGAAAACTTGAAGAACTCTTTGCAGGTTGAATCAATTTATCATCGCCACAATCATTTCTCCGAGGTTTTAGGTGCCGAAATTCAACAAGAGACTGGTTATAGAAGTTAGTAGTTAACGTATAATTTGGTCTGGAATTTTGTAGAGCAGGGATAGTTTTAGTAAAACTATAAAGACTGTGAAAATTTGTTGCAATAACACGTGTTGCAACTGGACACATACGCCTCGGAAGGATAATTATTGCTGATGCCATCTGGAAACCATATAAAAGTTTGTTATTTGCTGAAAAGTTGAGTAAAGATTTGTGATCTTAAATGCGCGAGATTTAAGTGGAGGCGTTTTGGTCATGACGGATGAAAGAAAGAAATATAAACAAACACAGTTACGCATTACAATATTAATAAAGATTAGTCGCTTCGGTATGAGCAGCGTCACCTAATGAAGACTCACCATAGCTCCATGGCATTTTACTCAGTGTTTCCAATTATGATACTCCTGATAGACAGTGATCTTTTCCATTTTTATATATTACGTCAGGTTGAAAATTTTACACAGAATTTTGTATAAAATGTATTTAAATAAATTAAATGGCCATATTGTCTAAAATGTGTCACGAAAAATTTTATGGTTTCTGTATAATTTTAAAGTCATTTTGACGCAAAAAATTTGTCTAAATTTAATTTGCTTTTCATCTACCTAATGGTTGATAAAGTTTCTTATCAATAAATCTAATATAATAAACCTATAAGATGAACCTTTTTTGTGATCAACTTTACTGATGGTAATAGCATTGCAGGATTGCACGGTACATAATAAAACTTAAATATGATAGTTATATATGTAGGCAAACTACATACATACAAAACAACCATACAAACATAACAATATTCTTATGATCTATTATTATCTGTTGTTATTTGAGATTTAAATACTTTCATACGTAATGGTATATATGACTATTCAATAGCGTCATCTGTCGTGCAATTGAATAAAATGTTTTAGTTCCACTTGGCTGGGTTTCTATGACCACAGTGTGATTTCCCACTTTACTATTTTGCCTCGCAATAAATTAGTAACACAGTGCTAATGACAGCACAGACCGTTATTGCCTGTGATTTGAAAACATTGATAAATCAATTCTGTCTTTCAATTATGGTATTAATGACTCTAATCAGAGCACACTTATTTAATAACAAAATAAAATGTGATTGCAATTTGATAATTATCTTAACCCAGTGTTACACCGCATCATCGACAGCCGTTTAAATTAATTGAAAGGGTTATTTTTACATAAAATTGTTCCTTATCGTCACCTTTTTTCTCCGTCTCAATGAATTTACTACTGTGTCTCCTCAGCCTTAATCTTGATTCAAGTGTCGTATTATCTTGGTGCTGAGTACGTATAAATTCAAGATAGTATAGATACCAGCTCAGTTTCGGCAAAATTTTCATCGGTAAGTGTTTTGTTTTATTTATTTTGTAAGATATTTTCTTAGATGAGAAAATTTTATAAAGATAAGTACTTATAAAATTGCAGATATCGATATTTCTTACTTTATACCAGTGCCTAATTACCGTACCTACCGCTGTAATGTATCTTATTTTTTTTAAATTCTTCCTTTACACAGTTTAGACTAAAAGTAAGTCCGTAACTGTGGTGAAAAGTTTATTGATCTGCTGCACTAATCGAACCAAAACACGTTACTTCAGCAGCTAGTTGTCCAGTCACTGTAAAGACTATCTAACTATATACACCAACAGAACTGGGCAGCTAACTCTAATAGATGCTATTACAGAAATGTGGTCGGTGTTAGCTGGAGTATTGGCGATCGCGTCGCTGGGCGCGGCTTGCACCCCCAGTGTGACCACCGTCAGTGGTACCCACGCACCAGTCACCGTCTGTTCTGGTGCTCTCATCTTCGCTGACGACTTTGACACTTTCGACCTCGAGAAATGGCAGCACGAGAACACTTTAGCTGGTGGTGGTGTAAGTATTTACCAAAAATATTACTTAGATCTCAAGGCCCAAACCCCACTAGCGCACTACTTTTTTACCTATGTCTTTTTAAACCAAAACTGCAAAACTTACAAGTGCGTGCTATGATTGTGCTTATAGCTCGTTTCTCAAATATTTATATCTATTAAAGTCATACATACTATGTTATTTGTGGCTATTATCCCGAAACTTATTACTTAAAACAACTTCACCTTTTCAAATAAAATGCGGAAACTGTGAGTAGGTAATAGGTATCTACTGACTGCATTGATTTCTGTACAGGCAGCGTTTGGAATAAGCTAATAATGCATATAGGAATAACTAATAGCACAAAATATGACTGAATTGATGTCCTTACAAACGCCTGACCCGCCGCGGTCTTCAACATATAAAGTATCTTAGATAATATTTAATTGTGCCGTTTCATTATAGAACTGGGAGTTCCAATACTACGGCAACAATCGCAGCAACTCTTTCACTCATAGTGGACGTTTGTTCATCCGTCCCTCTCTAACATCAGACCAGTTTGGGGAAGCTTTCCTTTCATCTGGACACTGGAACGTCGAGGGTGGTGCGCCAGCCGACAGGTAATAAAACAATCATTTCATCCAATTTCCTAACTCTAAGGAGGATGAGATAATGATTTAGGTAAATGATTAATCAGAGAGAGCTTCTGTCTGCGTCTCTGTTAAATATTTTTTTTTATTTATTTTTTTATTTTATTTAATTCAACACATCCTAACAGGTTACACCCAATGCGATAATGTTGTCACTTAATGTAAAAACTTATAATTAGCATTAATAAAAAAAACTTAAATAAAAACTTAATATAAAAACTTATAACAACTATGTACTTATCCATTAACTACATATGTACAACTAACAACATCAGTCGTTACCTTTATGAACTCCGCCAATGAGCAACAGAAAATATCAACCTTTTGTCCAACTCTGTTAATTATTTTAATAGCTCTTGCCACAGGAGCATATCGACCTATGTTAGTGCGACTGGTTGGGACCTCAAATAGTCTTAGCCTCGGGCTCAGCCTTAGCTTTGTATTTGGGACGAGCAACCTCAACGAAGCCAGTATGGATGGATTGTTCTGTTTACCCCGGAAAACCTCAAACACGTACTTTGCGAGTGCAACCTCTCGCCTGACCTCCAGCTTATAGTATCCCACCATGCCAATAACAAACAGAGAAGGATACATGAGTGGGTAATACGGGTACACTCCATATTGTTTTAGGTACAGGTACCGAGTAAACTTGTTTTGCATCTTCTCCACCATGAGGCTGTATTTCATCTCATGGGGGTTCCAGATTATAGCACTCGTCTCTAATTGACTCCTAACCAAAGCATTGTATAATATTTTTATTGTTGCTATACTTTTAAAATCCTTTGTCTCTCTCATTACAAAACCCAAACTTCTGTAAGCTTTAGAGCAAACCTTCGCGATATGCTCCCTGAATGACAAATCTTTGGTCATAAGCACTCCCAAATCCCGGACCGATTCAACACGAGGCATGACACTGTCTTCCATGTGGTATCGATGATGCACCGGACACATGGCACGCGTGCAAGACATTATATTACACTTGTTGACATTGAAGAAGAGTTTGTTTTTCCGACTCCAATCAATTACCAGATCAATGTCATTTTGTAGGCGCTTACAATCCTCTTTATCGACCACACGTAGAAAAAGCTTTAAGTCATCAGCAAAGAGCAAACAACACGCATTCTGGACCACCTCTGGTGTAGGTAAATATGTAGGTAAGTCGTCCCTTATTCGGCTCTCACTCACGATACCATCAGCGGTGTATGTGCAAAAAATCCCAGCACAAAATTCTGCTACTTATCCGATAGCGAAAGTGCACGTCCCAAAACAATTAAGTCTTTATTGATAACACATAATGCAGATATTATAATCCTCTTAAATGATGGCCGATCTCTGATTGTAGCGGCTTTCTTGTGGTCATGCCGACTACATTAAGGTTCTGCAGCTAATTACTAAACACTTATCATATCATGTTAGGTAGGTACCCCAGATGCTAAACTTAATGGAGTAACTACTGATTATTTATAGATAAAGTGCTTTGTAGCAACAAGAACGTACTTATATCAATATTCCTTTAACATGCTTGAATCTGCTTAAGCCAAGTTCAGGAAAGGTATAGGTTTTTAATGTGACCTTAACTCTAGCCTATGTTCTATAAGGGTAGGCAGAAACCACAT